>VZTG01004158.1:247659-461296 GCA_013397845.1 Melanocharis versteri
CCTCCTGGCCCGGCTTCCCCCGCAGCCCCTCTGGCCGCTCCCCAATGCCCCCTCAGCCCATCTCAGCTCAGCTCAGCCCAGCTCAGCTCAGCTCAGCCCAGCCCAGCCCAGCCCTACCGAGCCTCCCGCAGGCTGCCCGCGTCCCGCTCCAGCGCGTCGAGCAGCAGGAAGGTGTCCTCGGCCGGCTCGTACACGTCCCGAAAGGGCCCCCGCGGGCCCAGCGGCCCGCAGCGCGGCGTGGGCAGCGCCATGCCGGCCCTCCGCGCATCCGGGGGAAGGGGAGGGACGAGGGGAAGGACAGGGCGGGGTGTGCTGGCCCATCCTCAGCATGGCACTCGGGTGTGTTCGCCGGGTGCGGTGGTGTGTGCTCACCTTGATCCAGCCGCGGAGAGCCGCGGTGTGGCAGCGCGCACGGCCGTCCCCGCCGCCGTGCCCCCGAGACAGGCCGCTGCTGCCCGCGCTCGTCCTTCCGCTGTCGGCTTTTCGTAAATCGCGTTTCCATCGCCGGAACCACCGCGGGGAGTCAGCACAAACCCGGAGGAGGGAGGTGCTGAGGAAGTTTCTGAAACGCACGGGGGAAAGCCTTACGCTGATAGCCAAAAAAGTTCTGTTTTCTAATAATAAAAAGACTGTGTTTTTGTGGTTCTTAGCCAGCAACGCTCGGCAGCATCCTTATGTACCAACCCTGTGAACTTCAGAGTCGCAGAATCCTGGCATGGTTTGAAATGGAAGGGACCGTAAAACTCATCCCATCCCACCCCGTGCCATGTGCAGGACACCTTCCACTGTCCCAGGCTGCTCCAAGCCCCAGTGTCCAGCCTGGCCTTGGGCACTGCCAGGGATCCAGGGGCAGCCACAGCTGCTCTGGGCACCCTGTGCCAGGGCCTCCCCTCCCTCACAGTAAAATAATTTCTCCCTAATATTCACTCTAAACCTACTCCCTGTCCATTTGAAACCATTCCTCCTTGTTCTGTTACCCCTCGTAAAGAGTCTGTGTCTGTCTCCGTCTTCCTTGCAGGCTCCCTTCATGCGCTGGAAGGCTGCAGTTAGATCATCGCGAAGCCTTTTCTTTTCCAGGCTGAACAATCCTGATTCTCTCAGCCTTCCCTCCCAGCAGAGCTGCTCCATCCCTCTGATCATCCTGGTGCCTCCTCCGGACTCTCTCCAACAGCTCCAAGTCCTTCCTGCGCTGGGACCCCAGAGCTGGAAGCAGTGCTCTAACAAAAATGAGGCTCTGCAAAATTAACAATTGAGGAAAAATTTCAGGGCACAACTGAGATTAATAGTTTTCTCTACTCAACAAAACCCCAAGACATTCTGATCAAAAGCAGAAGAAAGAGCTGAGCAGATTCTAATTCCCATTTAATATCTGTGTTCGATTATGAATGCACTGAACACTCAAATTCTGAGTGAGGTGACTGTCTAGGTCAATGAAGGAAAAAGGGGATATTAACAAAGTCAGTGCAATCAGATATCGAGAGATTAATATTCACTGATCCAAAGATGAGGTTTTATCTCAAGGATTGTTTTTGTCCTGTCATGGAAATGAAACCGCCAAGCTTTATCTTAAAATAGGCTTCTTGCTCCACTATCTAAAAAAAGCAATTCTATAAACTCAGAAGTTCAGAAAATTTCCGTTTCCAGAGTAAATTTATTCATGGACCTGATCTTGTACTAATATTACCTTTTAATTTAAAATGTTACTTTCTCTTCAGGAGACAATACCAGGGTTTTTTTAGCTCCAAAGGAAACATAGTAGATGCTCCTTCATTTCATCCACCTTCCCAAAGATTTGCTGCTGTGCCAGAGAAACAAGTACTTGTAAAACATATTAAGCTTGCATAAAATTCCATTCCTTTGGCCAAATGAAGTCATGTTAAGAGACAGAATTTTGCACTGTGCCCATATTAGGAAAATTAATTCTTCGGATATATTTTTTTAATCTCTCCAGGTGGTCAAGCTTTGGAGTGCAGTAGGAGAAATGACTTCACCTTTTTCAGCTGTTCTAATTATTTTTTTTGGCTGTTTCATACTTCATGAAATCTGGTTAATTATTATTGGGGTTTTTTTTAATACTTCTAAGTCCTTGTGGGTGAATTTTATAAAACATTTATTTTTACTGCTTATATAACTACCTACCTAAAATGTTTTTCTTGGTAGACAACTGTGCTGTTTTTGCCAAAACAGATTCTATTTCAATTTTGGGAAATTGTTGGAAAGCTGATATTCCCATTTTTCAGTGGTGCCCGTGCCATGTTATTAAACTGGGCTTTATGGAGATGAAAAATTGATCTTGACAGGAATCATAACCATTTGTTTACACTAAGCTGTATGGCTTCATCCCATTTGGAATTCAGTGCCAAGCCTCTCATACAGAACCTTTAACCCATGATTTCCTGTCAGCCCTCAAAGGCTTCCTCTGTAAAATTGTCAAACATTTCTCAGATGCATCTCCTGGAAGAGACCTGGGCCTGTGCTGGACCTGTGAATTCTCCCGTTTTGCTGCGTTTGAGGAAGTGGAGCCACCAGGATAACTGCAAAGAAAGAACTGCTAAGAGAGGGCTGGAAGAAACCTCATCATTTCTTCCTTCAACTGAGCAAGTATCTTCCTAAAAGTAGATCATTTTCTTGCCATCAGTATTTCTAATTAAAAGACAGCACTTCAGTGCTCTAATAATTAGAAGCCTTGTAGTTCCTAGCCTAAATTCAGAGAGGATAGGTTTTATGCTCACTCTTCTGGCACGTATGTAAACTGAAGCAATTATTTTCACAGTTTTTCCTGGTGGATTTGTGGGCAAAGAGAAGTTCTTGTCAGCCCTTTTTCTACTTGGCTAAATAAAGCATGCTCTTAAAAGTTTCCTGTCACAAGACATTATTTTCATTTCTCTTACAACACTTCCAGTCTTTCTGCATATGGATTCAAGTCTGACTTCACCCTGAATGTGACTGGTACGAAATACTACAGATAATGCCTTACTGATGCTTTGAAGAATTTACAAGCTTCATTACCTCTGATGGAACTTCCATGGTACATCCCAGGATCATGGTTGCACTTGCTTTGCAGAAATGTTTTTTCCCCTTTTGTGACCAGCTGGTTTTCCTAAGTTTCCCTCAATAATTTCCAAATAACTGACCATAAAGTGAGAATTCTGCAGCATTTTATTGGTTTTAATAGTTCCCTTTTTGCACGCCTGTTGCTCACATTCTGGTCATTTTGTTTTAAGCTGATATCTCCTGATTTCACGTTGTCATCACAATGATGCCAAGGGTCCTGATAAAAACACTAAGCAGAACCAGTCCCAGGATTGATATTTGAGGGAATCAGCAGCAGTAACTTTGAACCTGTCACTACTCCTTTTCAGTATGGTATATGACTAACTCATATTCAGTTTCTTGTTCACTTTGTGCTCCTGCTGTCAATTCCAGCTTATTTCGTACTTTTCCACTTAACATCACATCTCAAGCTGCATGGGAGCCTAGGGAGATTAATTTTTGGTGTTTAAAAATGGAGACAGACACTGCAGTAATGTAGCAAGGTGTCCTGCCTCTGCCACATGGCCAAAATCATCACTCAGCTGTTATTTTTAGTTGTGATACAGAGGTCCTGCTGTTTTCCTTCTTGTCCTCTTTCACACATGTCCAAGCCTTTTTGCTCTAGTATTTAATATCTTCAGTAGAAATATAGAATCATAAAATGGATTAGGTTAGAAGGGAATGTAAAAATCATGTAATTCCAACCCCCTGCCATGGGCAGTGACACATTCCAGTAGACCAGGTTACTCCAAGCTCTGTCCAACCTGGCCTGGAACACTTCAAATTTTAATAATTCTTATTTTACATTCTATGTTCTAGCTTCCAAAACATAGCTGTTTTAGTGATCAGTCTTTTACCCTATTTCTTTTTGACACTACCTCATGCTTGACACAGTTATTTAACTAATAAGCTTTGAAGCCTATCCCTGCTCTCATTCATTCCCTTGCTGCCCTCTTTAACCACAATCAAATATTTTCATCCCCTTCTGACCTTGGCATCCTTGAATAACATGCTCATCATTAAACTAAGGCCAAAATATTATCATCTTTTTACTGCTTTGCTGGCTATTAAGTGAAGAACTATTGCTGCTGTTGATGTGGAAACCACTTGGATGTTACTGATTTCTAGTCTTTGGATAATTCACTTCTTTTTCCAAGTGTCACATTTCCCAATTACCATTTCTAATCACACACCTGAGTTCCCTAAGCTACCAAAAGCCAAACCTTGGGGTTTATCCTCCAATAGAACTCCCCATTCTCCACAGATACTGTCAGATGAGCCAAATCTGGGTTTTACACATAATTCTTTCACATTTTTAAGAGAAATAGCTCAAATCTCTTTTCACTTCCTTGCTTCCCTCCTGACTGATGAAAATCCTTGCATCATTGCTGCAGTACATCATGGCCTGGCTGTGGGATTTTTAGACCTGCTAAGGACTGGTCCAGGGATGACATATCAGAGAGCAGGAATGCTGGATGCTTGTTTACAGCCCTTCCTGAAAAGATCCCGGAGCGCATGTTAAGCTTTAAAAACCAATTGCCAGCTCTTGAAGGAATTATTACATCACTCCAACGTTGAAATGCAGCTGCCTCGGGGGAAAGGCAGGGAATTTTTAATAGCACAGAAGTATTTCAGCACTTCAGAAGAGAAAGTGAATAATGCCACAATCAACTGAGCAGAAAAGGAATGTTTAGTAAGTAGCCACATACGGTTGTTTTAACTGGATGTAAGCCAGAAACCTGGGAAAAACCTGCTGCTAATGGCAGAAATGGAATTGGGGTTTTTAGGTCACCAATGACCAAGTCCTTTGGTTTTCATTTGCATTTTAAGCCGCAGCACCTGAAGCAGCAGAGTGGTAGTGGAGCTTTCTTTTATAACTGGTTTCCAACATTTCCTCTTTCAGTGGGCAGGAATGATGTCTGATTTCCCCAGGAACACACAAGAAATTAAGTTCTATACAGGCCTGTACAGAGAAGCCGCAACACCACAGTCAGTTGGTTATTTAAATTAGTCATGTCTAGACAAAACAATAATTAACACCAGTTTTGTCTCATCATAGGCATCTGAATGGGTATAAATGCACCACGCCAGGTCTTTACCTATATTAATTTATAATTTTATTGACTTCATCAGTTTCAGCGACTCTAGTGTTCATAAAGAGAAAAATCAGGAAAATCAGGGAAAATCTGTTTGAGATACCATAGGCATACCTTAGGTTAGAAGGAGAGGAAATAAAATTGGCAACATTATTGTACTATTATATATATCAATGTTGAGGTATATAAGCATATATATATTTATAATGGCAATAAATAAAAATGGTATTTTATGTGATATATATTACCTGATGATGTGTGTATATATATATATATGTTTATATCATATTTTTTGTGTCCTGGTTTTCTAAAAAAGCTCATAAATGAGTGATGGAAAGCTGTTGAAGCCAGGAAAAGACTCTGACTTTCTGGAGAATAAATTAGGATGTGAGGCAAGGGAACAGTAAGAATAAAATGTGATTGAAGCTTTTAAAATAGTGAATGTTGAAAACTACATCATATGAAAGGAAGAAATTGAAACTATGAGTGAATTCTTGGGAACTCAGAAAATGAAAGACAAGAAAGGTTTTCCCTGTCTGTATTTCGCTGTCTGTATTTTAGTATGAAAACCTAATAAAGAGATATTAAAAAGGGTTTTCGCTTCAAAACAACCCTTGAAATGTTCTTCATAATGACATTGTGAAATCATACATGGTTCAGTCAAAAATAGAATAGCAAAATTCGGCCCGTAATGAGGGATTTTATGGCAGTACAAGACAGGAGGAAACTGCCACCAGCATAATCTGAGGGCAAGGGACTATGGATGAGAGGCCATGTTTTCTATGGCTTTCCAGAACTTTCAAGACTTTAATTACTTTTCTTAGCTTTTTTAAAAGGAAAAGTAAAAGAAAAAGACACAAAAAAGCATGACTGAAAGAAGAAACTGAATATATTGTGGGAAGGAACCTGAAGATTAGCATTTTCCTGGCTGAGTTAGCCTGATCTACAATCAGAATGTGAGATTTGTGAAACTTTTTTTTATTTTTGGCTTGTAACATTTTCATTGGAATACACCCAAACTGAGTCTTTGTCCAGCAACAACAACCTCCTTAAGTTGTCTGTTTTTCACACTCACACCTGTTAATATAGTTTAAAGGAAATACTAAAAATACGTTACAAGTAGAGACATAACATATGTCAGTAAGAATGAATGAGGTGATTTAGAATTAAAACCTTCAAGGTGCCTGGTTGGTGAGCCGTGCTCCAAAGCATTGCAGGTTGACCTCAGCTGGATCCAGGAAAATTGCTGTGGTGGATCCTTGTCACTCCTACCCGCTCACTTTGGTCTCTTAGCGTGGGGCTCAGGTTTGTAAGAAATGTTGGAAAATATTTGGTGATGTGGTGGTGAGTTGAGACAAAGCTCTGGAGATCTGCATCTGCTGCATGTACAGTTGGAGGGCTGAACTCAAAGCATTTTTGTCCCTTTCAGCAGCAAATCCCTCCAGGGAGGGATTTAAATCCCCACCAAGAGGGATTTAAATTGCAAAGGCTGAGAAGTTGAGGAGCAACTCACAGGGAGAAATTTCTTAGCAAGAAGAAACACAGAACAAAGAAAAGAAGAAAAATGCTCTTTGCTTTAGAAAGATCGAAACATTTCTTGTATTGTGTAAGATAAATTGTATTTTTTCCCCTTTTGCCGAGTCTGTAAAGGTTTTCATCAGCTGCAACCTGTATCAGTGGTATTTTGGAATGTGCCAGATTTGGGGGATATTTAAGCTCCTTGGCACCTTTGGTGCTTAAACACAAGGACTGCCAGCATCTAGGGGATTTTTTGGGACTTATTTCAGGAAAGGGAGTACTAAGGTGGAGTATTGCTTCTAAAGGGAGTAAATCTGTAGTATCCTCACTGTGCAAACAACAGCCTTTTGAAACATCACTTTGAAATGTAATACCCTGAGCAGATGTTCAGTCAAACAAATATTTAGAGAGAGATGTAAGTAAGCTCCAGGAGTTTGAATTTGGGAAGGGAATAGAAATTTGTAAATAGATACACATATAAGGTCACTCTTTAACAGGTTCACAGCAATTGCACATGGAACAAAAATGTTACAAATCCTTTCTGATCGTACATATGTTAAAGAAAGCAAAATAATCACTGGGAGATGGGCTGGTGGTTTGATTAGTTAATGTAATTCTCCCAACTCAAATTAATATTTTCTAAAAGATGCTGGATGTTACCATGAAACCTATCAAATAAAAATTCCTACAGCCATTCTTTTTTCCTTGCCAGCTTAAAATAACAATACCGGCCTTGGCATGAAATAATTTTTTGAGATTAATGACCAGCTTGGGTTAATGATCCTTGGCTGTGCTGCTGACCTTCATCCCCTCCCAGCCAGGCATTAATCCTCAGGAAATTTACTGCACCTTGCTCGTTTTTGCTCACACATGTACAAGCCTCAGGAGCTGGGGCAAACATGCAAGTTGTGCTTTGCATCAAGAACTCTTACAGCAAAAACCAAAGCAAGAACAGCTTTGGAACTTTAAAAAAATCAGAAAGGCAAATCATCTGATTTTGATCAAAGAATTAGTAACAGCCTTCACTGTGCACTGTTCTCTCTGTATGAGTCTTGGAGCAATTATTGAAGAGTATTACAGAATACAAAAAATGTAGCCCTTGGCATTGACTATCGGGGTCAGGCATTTCTGAAACTGCTATCAACTTTGAATTTAAATGCCAAATACAATATTTTGCCTTGATGCAATTCTTCCAAGTACCATCCATCCTCCTTTCGCTGGAAATGGTGCAAATCAGAACAATGCTTTTATGAAGGTATGAAACGAGTGGGAAGGTTTTGGCTCATCAAGCCTTTTTCCCTACCCACGGGTCACATAATTAATTCTTGCAGTTAGCTACAGCTCACAGAGGGAGATGATGAGGCAAAGAGTTTGCCTAAGACCTTACAAAAAGCCATATGTAGAGTTATAATTAGAAAATGAGATGTTTCTAGTTAATACTGATGTTGGTGTTCGTTCCTGAAGACCTTTTTTCTTCCCTGTGCTAAGGATGTGATGTTTATATACCTGATGATGGCGTACAAACCAGAGTTACCTTTTCTAGCACCAAGGATTTCATCAGAGCTCCAGGCACAGAAACAAATAGGAGGAAAAATAAGTGATATGATCCTCCTTTCTACAGTTGTTTGAACTGGCCGTTCTGGAAAAAAAAAAAGAGAAGAAGAAATGACACAAACCCCATGGCTGAAATCAGACATGAATACTTCACTGTATCAGAGGTCTTACTGTTAAATTTGGATCTAACTAAACTTCTTCCTTCTGAAAATGAACAAACAAGAAGTTTGAGTGGAAGACATCCCAGAATACTTTAGCCACGTCAGTTAATGTTTCTAGAATTTATTTAAGAAAAAAAAGCTTTTCCTTGCAAATTAATGGCTTTAAAGGCCTTGGCAGATCCATCTTCTTACATTTTTTGTGGATTTCTTGCCGCAGTTCTTTACCAGCCTAGGCTCTGCATTGCCTCCCAGCAGCCTTCTGGCTAAGGGAAATTGTGTGAAAACCTTGGAAGTGCTGTATTTTAACCAACTGTGCAGATAACCTGTGAAAAATGTCAGGAATTTATTTCCCCCATAAACAATTCATCAAAATGTCTTCCCAGCATTCCCACGTCTGCCAGTCTGGAGAGGCAAATACCTGAGGAGCAGGAATAAACACCTCCTAAATGTTTTATTTCCAGGGCAATTTCTGACTGTGCAGATGTGGATGGAGCAAGTGAAGGAGTGGTTTTCCCAAGAGAATAAAAGGCATCAAAATGCTTGTTAAGGACTTTACAATGACTGTTGTGCATTTTTAAATGACAATAAGTAGAGTCATCTTTCTTCCCACGCTGTATAAATTTTGTAAACCTCCCATCAGAGCTATCTGCATGTAACATAAGCTGCATCCAAAAATCCAGTGAAGTNACTATATGTAACTTTGTAAACCTCCCATCAGAACTATCTGCATCCAAAAATCCAGTGAAGTCTTTACAAAGTGAACATTTTATAGATAGTTTCCCCTACAACTTTTTCATAACACAGAAAGTACAAGCAATTTGGCTTTTCTCTAGTTCTAAGAGGATTTTACTGAGATAAAATGAGAAGTTCAGATGTTAGTAAAAACTCTAGTTTTAGTGCAAGTATAGTATCTTGCAGTGCAGGGGAGGAAGAAGGAAGATTGAAAGAACTTAATAAGAAAATATGAAGATAACAGAACTTTATTGTTTCAGGCAATCCATGGCATGAAGTGAAATGTTTTGTTTTCCATATCTCTTTTGACCTTATGGCATTTCACTAATACGAAGTTTATCTAATTTTCAAATATTTGTTCTAGTATCACACTGACATTGGAAAATGAATGATATTTTTAGAAATGTCAGCAGTGCAGGTAATAAACATTAATAATTTAACTAAGCGTAAAAAATTGTAGATGGCTCATCACTCAACACTATTCCAGCTCTGTCTCAATATCCCATACCCGAGGCAAGCATCCTCAAATATTTAGTTATTGATTAACAACAGCCAGCTTGAAAAGATTTTGAGAAATGGAGGGCTGTTGACAATGAGGACAAGAGCAGATGTCTGCACTCATATCAGTCTGGACAAGGGCATAAGAACAGGGCAGAAGTGTGAGGATATTCCCCTGACAGTGCATGTAAGACATGGAAGGAAGCGTTTTATCTTCTGATCTCCCAAAATTACCGAGCAACATCCATCCAGGGCAGGCACCCCAGCCTCCCCTTCCTGGTGGTGGGACAGCAGCTCTGTCACTGCTGTGGCTCAGGGAAGGACAGCTTTGGGCTCTCTCTGGTTCACAGCCTGCAAATTTGGGGGCCATGGAGGGTGGGGGGAGTGGTGAGGACAGGCTGCACACGCTGCTGGCCTGATTCAAAGCTTCGTGGAGCGCCTGACACGGCTGAGTCCTGGACAGGCCTCCAGAGGGGTCTTCTCTGTTTTTCACAGTCTTCACAACCTGTTTTCTTGTGAGGAAATAGAGAAAATGCTCACATCTACCATTACACCCACTTCATCCACTTGAGGGGTTTAGGCAGCCCATCCTTCCCAGCCAAGGAAGGACCAACGCCACCGTGGTCATTCCTGACATGTCCTTAGAGATATCCACGACACAGGCTCTGGAGTTTTCTAGGCACTCTGTTACACATCCATATTCTCCTTAAAATTAGAAAGGGCTTTTCAAAATGCCTATCCCAAGTACTTTTCAGCTCAAGCCCATGACTCCTTGTTTCCACCGAAGAAATAAGATAACTCCTTGCAATGTGTCCCGCAGTGAAAGATCGTTGTCATGTCTGCCACTTTGGGCACGGAGGTGTTTAACAGCAGCTGGAAATTCGACTCCAAAAAGCCCCTGCTCTTACTCCCTGCTTCCTCCGGTTAGAAAGGTACAAAGGCAGAGGCTGAGGGTTGAGATAATTTACCGAAACAAACAGCAAGGGGCTGAGAAATGCAGCAGCAACCTGTTTGAATAGATCAAGATTAAACACAATCACACCTGATTCACTCTGCGTGTGCCAGAACAGGAGGAAGACAATCACTCCTTCCGCTCTATTCACATCACATTTACTGCACAGAAAAAGTTCCTTTCTTCGTGCAGGACGATTTTTTTTTTCCAAAGGGTTTCTTTTTTCTCTCTAGCCCTGCCAACATTCCTTTTACATGAGGGAACTTGAACAGATTTAAGCCCTTGTTCAGAGCACGGTTTGTAGTACAAACATGCTACAGTTATCAACTCACAATGCCCAAACACACGGGGCAAAAACAGGCTGAGCTCCCACAACATAATTTTAGAAAGTGGTACAAAAAATAAGTGTTATAAAAGCAGCTCACTATTTTGTGATCTATTCATGAAAAGTGGTAAATTAGTGGTGTCTCTAGGATTTAAGATACATACTCAATAATTAAAATGTTCAATATAAATACAATTTTACGGTATAAAATACATTTTACCTCAGCAGACTTTTGCTTCATCTGCTCGGATTCCACAGGTTAGCTTTATAACACAGCCAAGGAGACAAGAGTTATTATTGAAATTCCACCTGTCCCCACTGGTATGTACCCAAAACTGAGGCCAAGTCTAGCATGATGTCAAAATCAATCCACTCACACAAGAACAGAATTAGCCCAACTGCAAGCATTTGATGTTATCCAGACACTCTCAGAAAAAGGAGAAAAGCTAAACTGGGTTGAATTTTTGCTAGGGAAAATATGCAAAAATGAGGTGCTAAGATTTCTGCTGAGTATTCATCTCTGAAAAAAAATATTTTTTTAGCCTTCTCATGTAGAGTGGGACACTGCTAAGCAAAGGCATGACAGCAGTATATACACATCTTGCATCCTAGCTGAACAATACGATGAATTCCAAGCACTCATACACGTGGTTAAAGTACAAACTCATGGATCAGCTCCTGGAAGCCTTACCTTATGAGATGACAGAATAAACCCACAATCATTCAGATGTGTTGCAGTGCCAGTCCCAAGGGGGTCTTCTAGGAGAACAAAAATCCCTGTTTGTTTGCATGTGGCCACTCATATTAGTTTTTAAGCTGTCTGAATTTTTGTGGAGGCTGTTTTTTGCATAGCATGCCTGAAATAGGAACTGTTTGGAACAGAGTACTGGGTTAGATTTTTCAAGATTGCGTAGATTTATCCTTAAAAAGAAAAAAAAAAAAGAGAGTAGTCTATCTACAAATAAACTGGCAGAGAGGGAGATCTGAACCCACAATACACTGGATTTTTTTGGTGGCAATGGTTCCATTAGTTCCAGTAGTGGAGAACTAGGTTACTAAGACAAAAAAGATTGTCACCAGTCAATGATTTAATGGATGATTTCTATTTCTCTCCATTCAATTGCTGAATCATCCCTTTTAGTGTCCATAAGGTTTGTTAAGGTCAGAGCTTCTTTCTGGTGTCATGTTGCAACTGAATTGATTAATGTAACAGTTATCATGAAACTCATTAATGGATATTTTTCCCTTGAAAGAGATATTTAAGTGAGGATACTCAATTTGGGCAGATTTATCAAGAATATAGGACCAAGGGAAAAAAAAAAGGAGAAGGAAAAAAAAAGGAAGGAAAAGTTCCAGTATTCCCTGGCAGATAAATCTGTAACGACTAACTGTATCTGATGGTTGTGGTAGCATTTTGCTAAACAATGTTTATAGTTCCTGTAGTGTATAATTTGGCAGGACACTGTAGTTCCTTGAGAATGTGGAATTCAAATGCCTCAACGCTGGAAACATACTGTAATTAAAATTGCTGCTTTATTAATGGGTGGTTTGTGAGCTATGTGATGCTCCTCTCCAGAAAAATTGGAAATAGTCCTAACAGTTATGCCTGAACTGAAATAAAACCTAGAAATTCGACATGAGTGCAGGGAAAAAGCAGGGAAAGCATCTGCATGGGTCAGAGAATATAAGCTTGGAAATATATGGGATTTTGAATTGAAGCTCAAAGAATAGTTTTAAAAACACAAGTAGTCTGAAATCTGCATAATTTCCTTTGCCAGGCTATATGTGAGGTCATCCTTCAACATTTTTTAGGAGGGCACTGATGAGTTCAGAGGGAGCTGTGCTAAGGTTCAGCATTCCTAACACAGTGCCACAGCACAGGCAGTAGAAGGTGCTCTTGTAACAGCAAACAGTGGTGCTTGGTTTGACCAGAGAGCTCAGAATCCTCCTGCCCCTCACGCATCCTGTATTCCAAAAGCCGTGGAGCCAAAGGATTGCACAACCTGATTGTTTTTAATCAAGCAAGGCCAGCTTTAGCCACACTGAAGTGTAGAGAGAGAGAATTCCTTCATGTGTGGGGACTTACCCCATTGCTTTTGTTCCCACTCTCTACAGCACCTGGCTTATCCCACACCCCTGGAAGTTCTGATTGTGCAGAATATTTCTTTATTTAATTAGATTAGAAAAGTTAATTTCTACTAAATGTGGTATTCCTACATATCCATTAGGATAGATGAGTGTGAAACAACTTTTACTGCTTCACAGTGTCAGATATTGGGAATTCAGTTCCTGCAGTTTTCAAGAAAGGGAGCTGAGCTTTTTCCTGAGCAGCTGCTAATGGTGAATGGGAGAAAATTCAGCAGTTTTCCAGTTGTTTTAACATCCTGTCTGTTTTTATCTGGGCATTGCACCTACAAGAGAGCTGGCACTTTCCTAGCCCTTTCAAATGCCCAGGTAGAACAGAGAATGAAATTGTGAAAAAGGATCTTGTGACTGGAGAGTTATTGATGGTTCTGGTTCCCATTGTTGGGACATGGATCTCAGCACTCACAGAATGAGGTCTGTGGAAGGGACACAGATAAGTAACACATGTTAACTTAGCTGGAACATTTGAAAAAAAATGTTAACATTTTTCTTTGGACATTAATGGATGAATTTCAATTTGTTCCTTCAAGGCTTAAAACAACTTACAGCTGTTACTTGCTAGGGGAAGGCATATTTTAATTCTTACTATGCCCTGGAAATGACTGTGTGTTTTCACTCCTATCTTAGTATCAGTAAACCAATACCACTAACATTATTCTTTAAATAAATCCCTTCTATGGATTTTTATAGTTCATGGTGATTCCCTGTCTGGAGAAGAGTAGAGAGTGAGGCTTTTCCTGAAATTTAAAGGAAGAAATTATCTGTGGTATCTTTTACCCAAGTGTTTCCTGATTAAGTAGCCAGACAAATCAAAAGGGCACATGCTTTAAGAAGCTCCAATCACACATATTGATTAATACACAAGATTTTGTTAATGATATTTTAGAAGCAAAAAGGAAACTGATGTTTTGAATTCACAAGTTTGTTTCCATTCAAGCCCTAAATGTGGTTCTTTATTTACAGCCCACTGCAGTTGTTCTCATAAGCAATGACTGAAAAGCTGTGCCAACAAGTTTCCATTAAAAAAAATAAATAAAGATAAGAAAAGAAGGAAATGTAGAATTACATGATCACATGCCTAGTTGGTTGTTTCTGAAGCAGAAATTGGTGCATTGCAAGGTACAGAATTCCAGATTCAACAGGTATTTCCCTAAATGAACCATCCTGTTCTTCTGCACATTCCCACACATCCTCAAACTGTGCCAAGAGACAGCCTGATGCTTTGTTTGGCAGAACATTTGAACAGAGAATACATGACAGGGAAAAATGATGAATTCACCCAGAGAATTATCCCTGTCTCCTAAAAGACAACTGCACTTGTTACAAGCCTAGTCACTGCAATTATATCTTCTAGTGGTTGAAGTTATCCTGCAGTGGTAGAATCACAGGATGGTTTGGGCTGGAAAAACCTTAAATGTAATCTGGTTCCAACTCCCCTGCCATGGGCAGCAATGCCTTCCACCAGATTTTGTTGATGCTTAAAGTAGCACGAACAAGCAGTAGAAAGGATGCACTGCCTCTGCTGCCTCAGGGACAGGACCAGCAGGGACCAGTGCATCCCCACACTCTCAGCAGTTTCCATTTGCTTTTTCCCCTGTGTGTCCCTCACACAATTTACTCCTTAAATGGCTCTGACGTTTCCCCAGCCGCCTCCCTCCCCACAATCCGTCAGATCGTCACCACGGCAAAAGAGTCAGGCTGGGGTTTTTTCTTAGATGAATTTTTGGCAAATGGGCAGGCAGTTGTGAGCACAAATGTTACGAAGTGCAGTTGCCAAGTCACAAGGCATTTTCCTGATCTTCTTGCTCCTCTCAGCTCTGTCTGATACAGAGATCTGGGTGCAGCTACTTCATGATGCTGCATTCCCTAGAGCCACGTCTCTTGTTGTCACCTTTGCCAGCTGACGTTGGGTCTTGTGCTTCCAGCATCCTCCTCCTATTTCTGGAAAATGTCTTTTCATCATCCAGGTTCCTTGGGAAACCAGTGTGGTTCTGGTGCATCCTGTCCTAGCAGCAGACAGAGGAGTTTCAGGAAGATTCTTTGGCCTTTTTGGGCCAGGCATGATGTTTTTCATGAGCAGAGTGCACCGATCAGGGGCAGACAGGAGCCAGGAGAACACAAGCACTGTGCAAACCCCACACACGTTTATTGCACGGATCCTGATGTCCAGCACCCCCTTCGACCTCATATTCCCCTTCCTTATGAACACAACCTGCCAGCCATGCTCCACAGGCAATGTTTTTGCAGTGTGACCTCTGAGGCGTTGATGACATAATTAAAAAAAACCAGGCAGGCTTTGCATCTTCACATCTGGAAGCTCCAGATTTGTGCTCAAAAGTCCCCTGATGTCTCTCAGAAATGCAGGTTTCTGTTTTCCAAATTTTAGTTTGAAATGAGCGGAGCAGGAAGAAGTTGATTTTGTGCTGGGTCTGGGTATGTCCAGTTCAGCACTTTGTAATTAGTTAGCTGATTTCACAGAACACTGCATGTGGCGTGCAGCAAGTGATTGCAAAATGAATAATAAATGAATCCATAAAAAATGTGGAGCTTTGGCCCATGATGGACTTCCAAACAAAAGCCTTGGATGCTGAATGTTATTTTGATTTTTAACACCTGTAAGCAGTGGAGATTTATTTCTCCACCACACTCCTGGCCTGAAAATTTATTTTGCTCATATTACTATCAGGCTTATCTGGGGTTTAAGGTTTAACTTCTGGTTAAGCTTCCAGATGCAATTATTGTTTTAAGATGGGTGGTTGTACCTATTCCAGTGATGCTGTGCTGCTTCAGCAGATTTTTCATTCCCATGCATGCATTTATTTTGTAGCTTATCTTGGCCTTACAGGAAACATTCTTCATGAATCTCTTGAAATCCCAGCAGCCTTTTACATGCGTTCTTATAGGAAAGAATTTCTGACAGGCTGTAAGAAGTCTGGTCATTTTATTTCTGATCTGGACATTGGGGTTGTGCAAGTATGCTGTAAGAGGTTCTTCCTTATTTTCCTATTCCTTTTTACCCAATTGGCTCAGTGGACTTGCAGTAATTACCACATGTGACATCTGAATTTAGGACTCCCCTGGTACTCAGTAGAGAGTGAATTGATGTCACTACAATAATACAGGAGATGGTTTTGTTTGAAATATATTAAAACATGCTTTTTATTTTAATATATTTTTGTTCTCCTCTTGCGTTCAAACTATTCCCAGCAATTAGAGAACATTGTAAATTCTCTTCTGATTTATGGAGCTTGAAATCATTTTCTCCAGTGGAACTTATCCTGCTGGTTGTATGGTCAGCACATGTTAAACACTTACTCTGTAAAAGCACTGCTAAGCTCATTAAACTCAGGAGAAAACCCCCAAGAATTTAAGAGAAGCTAAAGTAACAATGTTAATTTAAAATAAATTGAGGGTTCACTCTGTTTTAAAATGTATAACTTAAAAATATCTGCAGGTGGATGAGAGGCTGGAAATGCCCTGGCTGTGTGCTCTGGGAGCCCAGAACCTCATTCTATGATTCCATTTTAATTACTGAATTTATTTAAAGTAGGGACTTTTCATGACTGGGCATTCTTTTACTTTTTAACAAAAGAGTATCTTTGCTTTTCTTCAATTTTATTTTAAAATGCTGTTTGGATCTGTTAACAGTTGATTGCTTATCTTGGAAAACAAGCTTCAAGAAAATATCCAAAGCAAAATGGTTTTGTGCAATTCTTTACCAACAGAGTGACCTGTAGCCTTTAATTAATAGACACAGTTTGATATTTATTGACTTGAGGATTTAATTGGTAGTGCTGTAAGAATTCCAGGAGTAACTGAAGATTTAAATTCCTCCAAAAATATGTTGCCAGGTTGTCCTGCCTCAAATCTGCAAGAAGAATGTTTTTGTTTATTCAGCCTTTAGAGTGCTTCATCCACATATTTCTAAGTAGAGCTGATCTGGGTTTTTGCTGAGGGAAAAGGTTCTCTCCAGACCTTGATCAGGGCCAAACCACATGTTTGTGTGCAGATGGACGCACAGGAGGCAAATCACAGTCTGCTGAAGCAACAAGGGAACACCGATGCTGTTTGTTTCAGATGCAGTGTGAAATTGCCTCCCGAGTGGCTGTACAAAGAGGAGAGCTGGTTTCCTTAAAAGAGTTTCATTCCATGGTAGAGGGATTGTCCTGGAGTGTAGAGTTCAGTAAGAAAGTGAAAACTCAGAAGGCAACGTGGCTTGAATTGCATTGAACATGAAGTTCTGTGATTTGTTTTCCAACCTGAGAAGGTCCCAGAAGGTGTTCTGTGGAAATTTCAGCAGAAGTGTAGCAACATGTTCCTACCTGGATCAATCACCTCTAGCAGGAACCAAGGGAACAAAGGAGTCAGCTTGTAGAACCTGTGGAGATGGACTTGTTTGGCAGCACTGGTGCCACCTCCCTTTCATTCAGGCACTAATGGGGGCCTCAGCATCGGTGGCTCTGATTTGTGCCTCCTGTGCTGCATTGCTTGCTGATTTCTGCAGTCCCACATGCACACCCAGTTCCTCAGAGGGACCTTTCTTCTACGTTTTTACCCCTGCTCTTTCCTTTCTACTTCATCCCTTGTCCTTTGTTTTTGCCACCCTACCAAGACAAGAGACTGACAACCCCTGAACAGCAGATCATAAAATCACAACAGAATTTGCACAAAATAGGACTTTCCAGCATAAAGTGCCTTTACTTGTTCTGATTTTGAGCTCTGTCTTCTGGGAGAGACTGTTGCATTTGTGTTTTTTCAGTAATTCCTCTTCCTGTGCTTGGAGAGCTGCCTGCTCTTCTCATCATTCCAACACTGCTTTTGTCCCTGCTTCTGCCTGTACATTGCACTGCTTTCTCAGAGTGCTGTGATACCTCTGCACTGTGTCGAGGTGGAGTGGAAAACACTTCATAACAAAAGACAAAGTTGTGTTGGGTTTTCTCGGCCAGGTGTGGTTTCAAGACCGATGAGTGAAACAAATTTGAAACCAGGATGTATCTAGGTGGGTCTAGAATTCAGCAGCAGCTGAACAGGCAGGAATTTCTGCAGGGATACAAGACAACAGTTTATATTTCATATTTCTTATGAAAATGGCAAAAAGTCCAAATCAACTAAACAAGCTCCCTAAAGCAATTCCTGATATTTATAAAAATCCTAAGACATCAAGTTGCAAAATTAAGCACCTGGTTTAGGAAATGCCAGTCATAAGATTTTCTGGCCAATCTCAATACCTCTGAATTATGATTCTGTTCTGCAAGAATTCTGGCCCACCTCTCATTTGCAGTGCATGAAAGACTACAAAGAAGTTCCATAATTCACTCCTATGTGTGAAAGAAGAGGATTTGTTTTTGCAAATTAGGTGCTCATCTCACATGAGTTGATTAAAACTCTGAGGACAGTGTCTTAGACCTTGCCTGCCGTTTATTAAATGTCTCCTGCTGAAGAGAAGGTTTATTGCCCATCCCAACTGAGTTTCTTAGCCTTGGGTTGCACAGAGGAACCTTCAGCAAACTCAAAAAGCCTTTTTGCTGAATTGGGATGCTGGCAAAGGATGCCTTCAGAGTTCCAGGATGAGTCAGATGTGAGTGGACCACAGTGGGTCACTGGTGCCACCTCCCTGCTCCAGCAGGGCCATCCCAGAGCACAGGGCACAGGATTGTGTCCAGATGTTCTGGAATATCCCCAGGGAGGAGACTCCACACCTCTCTGGTCTCTGTTCCATTCGGGCACTGCCCAGGGCAGAAGTTGTGCCTCCTGTGCAGGGGAATTGCTGGGCTCAGTCCCTGCCCGTGGCTCTGGTGCCATTGCTGGGCCTGGAGCAGAGCCTGGGCCCTGCTCGGAGCCTCCCTGCACACAGGGACAGACAGGGACAGAAGGGACACCCAGGGACAGAAGGGACACCCAGGGCTGAGGGCCCCTGTGAGTACAATATCCCCGCTACCATCACAGGGAGCGAGCTGTGACACTAGAGCAGACCTGGATCATCAATATCCAGGGACATCCTGAGGACTCCTGAGCTGGCTGCTGCCCGTGTTTGACTCTGTGTAGTTTGTCCAAGCTGAAATCCTGATCTCTCGTGGCTGGAGCAGATCAGCAACGTTCTGCACTGGTTTACTGGCGCCTCCTCCAATTTGGAACCGTGCCCAGCTGTATCAAGTCCCCAGGACTTTTTGTTCAAACTGGCAAGGGTTTTGCCTTTTTTAACCATTAATCACTAAATTGTGCAAAGTGGAGAGTGGGAGACAGGGCATTGTATAGCCCCAGACATAATAAATAGTTTACCAAGGATATTGCGTGAAATCACATGTAGAATTCTTTGGTTATTTATCTTTACTAGGCACCAGCTGAGAGCAGACTGGAGTGCATTTGCTGACAAGATTAGTGTGCCATCCGGAAAACATTTCATAGAGCTACCACAATAGTCCAGATATTATGCTAAGAATAATAATGACAGCACTAACATAGTACCTGAAGAACTCCTTCCAGTCAGAGGATGCTTTTAGGTGCACAGATGGAAAAGATAACAAATTTGCCTCATCAGGAAAAATCTGAAAGCCAATTAAAATATTTTTCCTTTGCAAAGACTGTGATTTGGCAGCTGATTTTATAAATGTTCTTTAACTCAAACAAAACTGTTTTCCATTAAAAAAACCCTTATTCTTTTGCTCTTAAGTTGCGTAAGACAAGCCTGAGACAGACATTTTATTGCTGAAGTCTGTTTAAATTTATCTTATGACTAATTGGGCTTTGATTAAAGTATAATAAAACATTAAGTGTCTGTAGGCTGAGTCCAAAAACTACTTTTCCTTTTTTGCAAAAGATGATTTTTGAGCGTGTATGACTCAATATTTCAGTGCTCTTTAGTCTAAGGAACTCCTGGTACTGTAAGTACTTGCAAATGGCACTTACAATTTGTGGTTACTCGTAGTGTGTAGCAATTTGTGGTTACTTGCAGAAGAAAACCTCCACATAATTTACCCTATTGCTGTGCTATCTTTACAAAAAATTGCCGTGGTTTGATTAGCTTGTAAAACCAGCAAATCTTTCCTCTCAGGGTGGGAGCGCGTCTCCAGGACTGTGAAGGATTTGAAATGTCTCTTGCTCTGAGCATCTGCCATGAAATCTCCCTTGACTAAGCCCCTGACTCTGTGTTTATTGCCATTTATAGTCTGCTTGCAGTTGCATTAAGCTGAAGGGTGTCTATTCTGGTTTCCTACTGTTTTCGAAAAGAAAGAAAGGGATGTAAATAATAAAAATAAATATTTATTTCTTCCACCCCTCCCCTGCCCTCACTGAAATAAAACTGAAGTGTCCCTAATGGAGGAGCTGGCCTCGGAGTCAATATAGCATTTGGGATAATGCTTGACCTCTCTCCTATGATTTTTGCATCTTTTATTAACACTCTGGTTTATTTTTCTGACTTTCTCATGGGACTGATGTTGTGCCAGTAGTAAGGCTATACATGACCAATTCAAATGCAGTTTTCCAGCTCTGCCTACTGCTGGTATCCATCTGCAGTGGGTTTTCAGATGTGCTGCTGTCCTAAAAGCTCGGCCATGCAGAAAAAAATCTCTGCCCCAAAACCTGCTGCTGTGGAAGTGTGAATTTATTCCCTTACATTGAAAGAGCAACTAAAAAATTTAGATGCACAATCAGAATTTTTCTTCCTCCATCATCTGAGGTTATTTTACCAGAAGGGAAAACAAAGTAAATAAAAAATACGTGCTGAAAGGCCTTCTACATTACTGAGCTTATACTCTGAACAATAGCACAGAAAATATGGCATGATATAGTTTCATGCCTATGTAACAGCAGCTTTTATGGCATTTTGTTGAGTCCACAAGATGTATTTGTCCATCTTCCAGCTCTGCAGGCTTCTGATCTTCTTGAAATTCAAGCTGCATTCTCCTCGACTTCTTCTTGTCACGATAACTTCCCACCAGCCAAACCGTGTCTTGTACTGCATTTATGCAAGCACACATTCTTCAGATTCTGTTTCTGGTTAATCTTTTTCATTCCTTGTCTTGCAGAGTCTGTCTGGAGAGACAGGATTATGGCCTTGGATTTGGAACATATTGATACGTGATGCAGAGCAGAAATCCATTAACTCATGATGCAGAACAGTAGAACATATGGAAACATGATGCAGAGCAGAACTCTTTGTTCTTTAATGGATGTGGCTTTGCAGCACTCAGAAGGGGCAGAGATAAGAATAAATATCTACTTCAGGAAGAAAAAAGTATTATGACTCTTAATATCATCAGGAATATATGATTTTTATAGATCTGCTTGCCAGAGCACAAGTGCAGCTCTTGTTACATGTTAGAGTTGCAGTCATACGTAATTTAGAGGCTGAGGTGGGGTGGTCCAAAGAATAGGATCACAATAACTAAGTTTGCTAATCTTGTTATACACCTCTATCATGCCAAATAACCTGTATTCTGTTGAGTTTGCCAGAGGACCTGTTAAAAGCATGATGATGATCACGCAGAAATCACAAAATTCATGTTTCAAAGGTGGTTGTCCTGGAAGTGTTTCCTTCCAGGCAGCACGTTGGCCTACATGATATTGTGATTTTTCTTAATCTGCAGGATGTTGCTCCTCAAAACCCACAGATTATTCTGGTCTGTGTGGAGGAAGTTTCACTTTCTGGCTCATTGAAGGCAAGGGACATTGCACAGCATTTTAAGTGTATGCTTCCTGCATCCTCAGGCTCTTGCAAATCCCAGCATCACAGAATGGGTCAGGTTGGAAAAGACTATTGGAGGTCATCTAGTCCACCCTCCCTGCTGGAGGAGTCTGCCTGGACTGAACACTGACTTCCACTAATGATGCCCTTAAGCCTCCTGCCAGCATTTCCAGGAATGTTTAACACATGTGCAGGTGGATTCTGCAGCTTCTCCTCGAGGGACATATTTTTTCCTCAGTGTCACAGAGTAGTCTGTCAGGAAAACGGGCTGTGGGATGTGCTGAGTGTCACCTTGCTGACTGTCCCCTACAGTTTGCAGCCCCACAAAAAATGTGACATCATCTTACTCCTCATTGCTCAGCATCTGAAATCTCTTGATATGACCAACATTTACTTGTTGGAGTCATCCCTTGAAGGTGAGGAGTTTCAAGTGTGATGTGTGCTGAGGTATCACTGTGCAACATTAATGCAATCTCCTTTTTCCCTGGTTTGCAGCCTGAGTTAATAATGGAGACAGGGAAGGGTCTGGTAAGTGCAGACCTGTGGCCTGCAGAGTCCCTCAGACAAAGCAGGCTGAACTCTCCTGTTGGAGAAGGTATCTGTGAAAGCCAATTAATTTAGGGCGGACATGACAAAGTGCTAAGGAAGAGGAAACAACACTGAATCAAGGAAGTGGAGAGAGAAGGAGCAGTCCTAAAAGCAGTATGTGATTTTGGTCCTGAGAAAGTACGAAAGTTGACAGTAGAGAGAAAAAACTTTGCAGCTGTGAAGAGCTGAGTAGCACTAAATGGCTGAAGGGCTTTGAGAGGCAGCAAACACAGAAGGAAAGCAGTGAGCAGACAAGAATATAAAAAATGAAGGAAAAAAGGTAAGAGAGCTAGGAAAAGGGAACAACATGAACAATGAAGAGAGAAATTAGGAGGCTTAGTGGGTGAAACTGAAAGTGATAAGGCAGCACTGAGAGTCACCAGCTGAAAAGGACTGACAAGATAGAAAAATTGGTATAGCCAAGCTGCACACTTACGGTGTCATTTAAGCATTCTACTGGTTTATCATAGGGCACTATTATCATATTGTTCAAAGAAAAGTTAGGAACTTGGATTTTTTTCTTGGTATTCCTGAAGATCTTCTTTTGGCACTCACCTTTGTCACGCTCCACTGACAAATGAAGCATCTTGCCACATAAATGCACACATTTATCATCAAACCCTCTTTTAAAGTCCCCTGTGTTTCCCATATTGTAATAAAAGCTAGAATTTGAAGCTGGAGCCCACAGTACTGCGGGTATAAAACATAACAGGGTGTGACCAGAGATTTTTGGCTCTCACTGAATCCATTGGAAGATTTACTGTTGACGTCAATGGGAGGAGATTTGGGCCCACGGTAGGAGCTACAGTAGTAAAAACAGTGCATTTGACTTATTTAGCTGTATCTCTGCTTGCCAGTGGCCTTTTGGGCACTGCATGTAAATGAAGACAAAACAATAAAAGAGATTAAAACGTCTCTGATTCCAGCAGATTTAGAACAGACAAACAGTGAAAAACCAAAGTATGCAGTGGTGCAAAATGTGTCATCACACCGTTTATGGCAGGCCATCCCACACTCCCATGAAACCACCGCCTGCTCAGGGTTTTGCTAGGATGCAAATCAGCACAAAAAAGGTGGATATTGATAAAAGAATATTTTTAGGCTCGCAAATCAGCCAGAGTCAGTCAAATTCTTGGCCCCAGCCATGTGCTGCTGAGTAGTGTCAGATGCTCACACATACACAAATTGACATTTACAAGGCACGCTGTGCCTAGTGCCAAGTTCAGAAATAAATTGCCTCTTTTCATAGGTTCACCAGAGCCACTGAAGTACACTAGAGCCTCCTAAGATTCATTTATTGTTTGCTACTGGGGAGATTGGAATGCTCCTGGGCAGAGAATGAAAATCCATCCAGGGATAAGGGAAACTGCATAAAATGGAGTGCAAGAACTGCAAAGCTGCAGTTTCACGGGGTAATGTTTTGGGTGTGCTGCATGTGGAGGGTTAGGTTTGACTGTCATTAACAGCAGTGTGGGCTGCATAATTAACACCACGCGAATGCTGCTGGAAACCAACTCAAATAAATACCAGCAGCACTTACCTGGGGAGTGTAGAGGAGGCTGCGTCCCACCCCTGAGGCTTTGCTTGTAAAGAATTCAGCCCTGAAAGGATTTCCTTCAGCTGCACAGAGGTGATGCTGACTGCTGGTGGATCTCTCCAAGAACACAAAGTATTTCGGGGCTGGAGGAAGCTGAAGATCCTCATTTTACCTCTTCACTTGTCCAGGTCCAATGTGATACTAAGTTCTGCATGTCCACCTGAGGAAAAAATCTGTGCACATTTACAGTACAAGAAAATGGAGAACCTCAGCTGTTTGGATGAGCCATTGATCAAAAATCTAGTGTGCTGTCGCTTGGCTGTCTGATACAGCTCATGGTAGCTCAAAAGAAATGTAGAATTCACTCAGGCAATGCTGCACAACAGTATTGGACACAGCAGCCAGGAGCTTACATCTCAGAGCCTGCAAAGGCTTGTCTAAACCCCTTCCTGAAGCCCTGAGAGCCAGCAAAGCCCACACTCACCAGCCTTCCTCCTCCTCCCTGGACTGTTTTGCCTCCTGGAGAAGGAGCAGGCCCTGACTTTGCTGATGAGGCCGCTTCTCAACAGCATTGTCTTTCTGCAGATGATTATAGAATGGGTTTGGGCAGTTAAGAATGATGATCTCTACCACATGGTGCTGTAACATTTAATAAGGCGGCCGAAGGAGACAAAGCATTACCACAGACTCCCCTAATGAGGCAAGATGGTGCCTGTGGTGAGAGGTTCTCTTCCCTGACACAGTAACTGAAAACACTGCAGGAAGAAGAACAGCAGAGGTCTTATTTGTAGTCATCTTTCTGAAGAAGAGCTTGCATGGCTGCTGGCTTGTCTGGCTCTTCAGACCTGGGGCAGGCCCTGAGCTGTGTTGGTGCCACCAGCAGTTATCCTTTGGTTGTGATGGTCTCTCCTGACTGAGGGAAGGTTTCTAGGGAGAATTGTGATCCTCTCTTGGGCTAGGTCATACATGTGGGAAAAACTAGAAAAGATTTGGGACTCACAAGCCCTTTTAGGTGAGAAGGGTTTTGGCTTTGTGCCTGTTTATTGCAGTTTTATCAGTGAGTCTAGTGCAAGGTGTTGTCTCACCCTGAAAACCTTGCTGTGCTTGCATCTGTAGCTCCCAGCAGCTTCAATAAAGCTTCCAGGAGTATTTATCCTGTTTAAAACTGACCTGTGCAGCTTCAAGGCCTGGTATGAAGTGCTGTTAGTGTGACCGTGTCTTGGTTTAGCACGTGCCAGTGCTGCCAGCTGTGGCTGGGGTGGCTGCTCTGGATTTTAAGGAAGTTCAGAGATCTCCAAACACTGCTCACTACCTCATGCTAGTGATAGGTGAATCCCTCAGTCTTTAGAAGATGCCTGTGCTTTAAGGGCTTGTTATAAAGACAAAAGGGAAATGAGAAATGGAATGAGCTACTGTTCTCTCTTTTCCATGGCTGTGGGAGAAGAAGTGCTTTGGGAACAGAGGGCAGAGCTGGGAGAGCTTGTGCAGACATGGTACCCCCTCAGCCACACAGCCCTCCAGCTCTGCTTTTAAATACCCTGCTTTCAAATATTTGCCCCCTTTGGGGGCCAGAATTTTGAATCATGTTGTGGGAAAAAGAAGGGAATATGTTCAGGGACGTTTCCCACCCTTTGCCCTTCCTGCGGGAGGACTTTGGACATTTTATAGGCAGAGTTTTTTCAAAGTGCAAAGAAGCTTAGAAATGGCTTGGGAGCAGAGCTGGGAAGGATAGGAACAACGTGAGGCTCGGAGAATGAACACCAAGTCCTGCCTATGGGTGCCTTAGTAACTGTAACCAAATAGCTCCCAGTCCGTTTTTATCAGCAAGCTGTATGTGTTCGGGGATAGACATTAAACGACAATGCAGTGTGAATGTCAGGTGCTGATGAAGAGCAGATCCCAGCCGGGACAGCAAGGACATTGCATCCAGGCTGTGTTGGAGGAGCAGGAGTGGAGCTGTGTGGGAGCCTCTTGGCTGAGTTCATTGCTCCACGCCAGCTCAAGCTGCTGATTCCCTGTAACTTCAGCCGGAGTAATTTGATGTGCTTGGGCGTGTGGCTCCAGTCTGCCCTCAGAAACACCTCTCTTAGCATGGTGACCTTAATTCCTCCCTTTCTATTCTCTCGTGTTAAAAATAAGGAGGAAAGAAATCCAGTTTTTATTGGCAGAGTGTTCTGCTTGTGCCACTTGTCCTCAGGGGATTACACCCACACTGAGCTCCCAGAGCCTGGGTGTGGGAAGCCTGGGCACGAACATTTGCCCAGGCATCAGGATTGCAAGGTCTTGCAAGGATTTTTGGGACATTTGCCCTTTAGTTTGGGTCAGCCCAAGTGTCCTGGTTTAGCAAACAGGTCTCACTCCTTCTTCATCCTGCATGGAGAGAGGGAGAAGATGACTTTGGACACTTCCCAGCTTTAGGTGTGCTCTTGCTTTGAGTTGTTCTTTGGAAGTGTGCACAGCATTAATGGCATTACAACTGTGACCTGTCCATAACAGGAGCCCCAGTTTTTCTCCATTTCTGTAAGAATTCACACTGCAGGTGCAGGAGACATTCGTGCCCTCAGGCACAGGGTGTGACTCTCGGGGTGTCCTGTGCAGGGCCAGGAGCTGGACTCGATGATCCTTGTAGGTCCCTTCCAACTCAGGGTATTCTGTGATTCTACAATTCTAAACTTGCTGGCTGCAACCAATGATACAGTGAGGAGTCACACACTGTTCTGCTGAAAGAAAAGTGGCTAACTTTACAATGCTCTAACAAAGTACAAGTTAATTCCCCTCAGATGGCCGTTCAGATGTCCTGCACAAACCACAAGATGTCAGTCTGGCTACATGAAAATTCAAGCCCAGTCCTGCCCGGGTTCATGCAGTATTTTAAACTCTAATGTCTCTGGTAACACAATCTCTTCATATCCCACTACAATTTGTCCTGCCATATAGCCATAAATCTTGTTTTTCTTCGCAGTGACTCTTTCACATAGGGCAAAATATTTAAGATAAAAAATGATGTCAGGGAATGTAATTTACCTCTTGTTAAAAATAGTTTTTAATACTGAAGTGTCCTTGATCTTTATGTTCTGGCTCTGGTTTTGCTGTGCTAACACTTGCAAGGACATACACTGGCAGGTGGGATTAGTTGTACTCTTACAAACCATTTCCTTGAAGCACTTTGTGCAGAAAGCACTTTAGGTATTAAACAAGTCACGGGTCACTTTCCCTCCATGTTTCCCTACTTGACTGATGCCTGTGCTACAGTTTAAATTTCCACATGCATTCTCTCAGACCTTTGCACTGGCAATTAAATGGAGCAAGTCCAGGGGAGGCCACAAAGATGATCCGAGGGCTGGAGCATCTCTCCAATGAAGATCAGCTGAGAGGGAGTTGGAGCTGTTCAGGCTGGAGAAGAGAAGGCTCCGGGGAGAGCTCAGAGCCCCTTCCAGTGCCTAAAGGGTCTCCAGGAGAGCTGGAGAGGTACTTGGGACAAGGGATGGAGGGACAGGACAAGGGGGAATGGCTCTAAACTTAAAGAGGGTAGGTTTAAGATGAATATTAGGAAGAAATTGGTCCCTCTGAGGGTGGTGAGGCCCTGGCACAGGGTGCCCAGAGCAGCTGTGGCTGCACCTGGAACCCTGGAAGTGTCCAAGGCCAGGCTGGACAGGGCTTGGAGAAACCTGGGACAGTAGAAGGTGTCTCATGGATGACGGAGGGTTGGAACTAAATGATCTCTAAGGTCCCATCCAAACCAAACCATTCCTTTTTTTTTTTTTTTTCATTGGTATCTGGGGAACTGCAAGTGCTCAGTTCAGGGTGCCCAACCTCATCAGCTACGGGGCTAGATCCCAATTTCGGAATCCTTCTTGCTGATTTCCTCCATGTGGCATTTTTCCTGGCCATGTGCCTGTGTAGGATTTGCCTCTGGCCCAACCCCTGCCTGCTAAGAGACTCCTGGGTCTTTTCCTAAGCACTGTGGCTTGACCATGCACTGGGAGAAGCCTTTGTCCCTCAAGGTAAAGCCATTTCCCCTCTGCATCACGAGGGCTGTATGAGGATGGCTGAAGGCAAGACCTGGCCAGAGTGCTGCTAATGAGACACAAATCTTTCAGAACATGACAATCACCCTGGATAAATTTCTTGGTATTGTGGATCTTTTCAGGCTCATTCTTTATTTCAGATCAAAACCTACCAAACATATATTTCTATTTCTCTGGCGATAGATGTTAGGGGATATATTCAATTAAACCCCAATTTTAATGCTGTATCTGTAGTTAAACAAATTTAAAACTATTTCCATGTGTAGTTAAGACATCCTGCACAACTTCTAAAAAGGTGTTATTTCTCAGCGTATTACAAATCTTCTGGGTTAATAAATATGTTCCTCTTTGTATAGGACATTCAATTCCAGTTGGCAAAGACAGTGGAGTGGTGAGATAAAGCAGAAAGTTAAAAAAAAAGCTGGAGAAAGAACAAACACAATCTTGAAAAGGAAGAATATTTTGGTTACTTCGGCATGATAATATTTGTGGAAAAAAAGTCTGCCTGCCACTGAACATTCCTAATGTTTACAGGGAGGATGCTGTTGCCAATGTCTATGCTAGCCTGCTCGTGGAGAAATCCAAATATTGTCAGGCAGCTGCAGATGGCAGTGCAGGACTGTGGATGGAGAGATGGCAGCTCTCAGGAGCTGAGTCTACTCCAGTTTTGTAGCTAAACTTACTCACTCTTTGTTACTATGATGAAACCCTACTGTAATCCAGGCTTGCTGCTGGTGTTGCTCACTCTGTTGAGGGGATTGCAGGTGATTTTCTCTCATGGGACAGTTTTCCTTCCAAGCAAATGTAACAAATGATAACAGCTAAGAAGAGTGGTATACTTCAGTAAAGGATGTAAAAAGGAATTTACATTTTTTCATTGGGAGTACCACTGATCCATACGTTCATATTTCTGACTATTTTCACTCATTTACTGTGGGGGTAACAGCTGTTGCTTTAACAGAGCATGTTGGGAGACTGAAAAGAAGACAGGGCAGGTGTCTGCCCAGCCTTTGGCAGGTTTCCTCCTAAAAACCTTCTGAGATGTGGCTTAGGGGTTCAGAAGCTAAATAACTTCTTATAAGAATGGCTGAAAACAAACCTAGGCCTCGGTCTTGCAGCCATGTGTTTTAGCAGTCTGACTTCAGACCCTGCGTAGGATCAGTCACATGCAGGAAGTATTTATGGAACTGATGTCCATGATGGAATATAAAAACCAGAAGGCCCTGCTTCCAAATAATAAAATAAGATGCATAACGTTTTTGTTGCATAGGATAAATTAATTAGAGAATTGTAGTAAATTTGGTGTTTAAGAGACCTGGATTTGAATTCCAGTTTTTTCACAGACTTCCTCCTGTGACCTTTGAGCAGGGCAGTGAGGTGTAACAGAAAGCAAGGCTCTTGGAGAGAGTCCCTGCAGCCTGGAATACTGATTATTTGTTTCTGATGGGACTGGAAATGGGAGATAAATTCCCTTTCAGCCCAAGTTCTGTGTGTGTGACCTCTGATGTTTTGCCGCTGCAAACAGGGAGAGGCCTCGTAGCTGCCACGTTTGACCCAAAAGTAGAAAAAGCTGCAGGGAGAACCCACGCACCCTATGAAAGGTTTTGTGCTCTGTGTGTGTCCCCCTCAGCCAGTGCAGTGACATCACTGGTGCCGGGTGCTCTCCCTTTCCCAAAGTGCTTCCCGTGGGTATTGGGAATGCCAGGACGGCACCAGCCCCAGCCAAGCCTTTGACTGTGCCTCCACCTACGAAAAACCACAATTTGGGACTGTAACTGGTGTTTGGAGAAGCCTCACTTTCGTTGGACTGGGAGATTTTTGGGAAGTCAGGGCCAGGATCGTGTGGTTTGGAAGAGGCTCTTCGGAGATTAGCAGCGGATCAGTAGATTTCTCAACTGCCTCGGACAGCTACGAGTAGGAGGGACAAGAGCCTGGGGTTTAGGAGAGTCAGGGTTATGTCCCTTGCTCTTCCACTTTCTCCTCTGTGACCCCAGGACATGGGACTGGAGCCCAGGTGAAGATCCAAGAACCAGATCCTGGAAGGAGAGCAGGGGAAGAAGATAAAAGCTGTCATCAGGCCGGTTTCAGTGCAGGTGTTCACTCCCAGACCTCAAATTTTTCTTGGCGGGCTTCTGCACAGTTGAATTCCTTAGGGAGTCAAGTTCCCTGTGTCCTTAGGATGGAAATAGGTTAACCTGTGTGCCTGTTTGGTTATTTTAATCTAAATCAGAAGCCAAGTTAGAGTTACACTCAGCACTGGGATAGCACTGCAAAGACTGTACTGTCAGGGAGTCATGGCTGTGCTTTTAAACTCACCCTGATCCCTATGTGAGATAATGGGGAGAACTGAAATGCTTGGGTAGACACGGTAAAAATCCAAATATTGACACAGGCTGCCACATCTGAACAAATTCCTGGATGTGAGAAGATCCAAATTTCAAGACTGTGAGGGCAAAGTCCTCTGTTTATCCACAAAGCAGGTCCTGCAGTTGAAGAAGCTCCTGGTGTCTCCTCATCAATGTGCTGTCACTTTGTCCTTTGGGGACCACTGGTGAGCAACACCTGACCAGGGCCTGGCATGTGGCCATTAATTCGTGGCACACAGATTTCCAAACAGCTACTGGACTGGAAGTGTCCAAGGGCAGTTTGGACAGGGCTTGGAGCAACCTGGGATACTGGAAGGTGTCCCTGCCCATGGCAGGGGATTGCAACTGGATGGTCTTTAAGGTCCCTTCCAACCCAAATCATTCTGAGACTCAGTGAAATGGGTGTTTTGTTTTGTTTTGTTTTGTTTTGTTTTTAAGAAACAGCTTGTGAAATTGTGGTTGGCAAGATATTGCTGGTCTTTATGTAGGAAGGAGTTTACAGTCAAAATATACAGATGGAATTAGGAAAATAATCTTTATATAAACCGTGTAGTATGTGAAAGCAATAGGTGAGCTACAAGCAGGCTGTCCAAGTGATAGAGCACACACAAAAAAAATTTGTCTGGACTGATTGCAGAGGTCTTTGATTTTCTTGAACTCTACAAACTCACTATAATTATCAGCTGAAACTGGAAAGAAACTATTAATTGGTAAAAAGTGTTTATCTCTCCCCTCTGCCTGTAAAGGTTTGAACTGAACAGTTTTCCAGTTCCACCCATGTCTTGGAAAATCTGGAGCATTCAAAACTCCACTTCACTAAAACACCTCATGCAATCTCTGGAAGGGCACATGTGTTTGTCTTGTATGGTTTGACAAATGCCCTACTTGCTTTTCCCAAAACATTTTCCTTTCTTGTGTTGGAAACTTGCTTCATTTTCAGTCAAAATTGTCACTGTAAACTTTTTTGAGACTTTGATGGCCACGAACAACTGACCTTCTTCCTTCCCAGTATGATACCACAGCAGCTTTAAACACAGGACCTCTTTCAGCTGATTTGAAGAAGCTGGGCTGATTTAACAAATTTTAGAGAAGAATTATAAAATACCTGACCTGCTTGACCTGAGGCTGGTGGATATGAGCTACATGTGGAGTCTGGCAGCTGAGAGGAGGAAACAGGCAGAGTTTGCTGGGAACTTGTGTTAAAATTGTTCTGCTCAGTCATGACCTTCAAAATTGTAATTCAAACAAGAGACCTGTTGCATTAAGAACAGACAGCTCAGATCTTAATGTCTCCACTACCAATGCTGTTTTTGCCCTGTATACTGAATTTAAAAAATAATGAAATGGCTTTCCCGTAGTGATAACTTTGTTGAACTTACATCCTAAATCACTTTTAAATGAGAACAAGTGATTATGATTTTCTTTCAGAGTACTCTGAAATATTTATGATGATTAAAATATGATCTGAAGCAATTCACAAAATTATAATGTTCAATCCAAGCTCTGTCATGAAGATTTGACAAGGTCCTAAATATCAGAGTATTTTATGGCCCTAATAAGCTTTTAGAGTCACATGACTGTCTGATGCAAATCAAGACATCTCCATTGGCATGCTTGTATTTTTCCGCTGAGAATTTAATTATGATATAGCAAAATTCACCGTTGAACTATTTTCTGTGAATTCCAGTAGTGGAACAACAATATATTCACTCCCACAACAATGCAGCATTTCACAATCCTTAATTTCCTTTTTAAAGATATCCTGCTAATAACATTAAACCATCCCCAGGCAATTAAAAGCAACAACAATAACTTTTGCAAGTACGTAATTGTGTTAGGGTGGAAAATGATCTGCTACTTATACAACTTAACTAACACAAATAACCAAATAACAGCTGCTGTCCTCTTTGGCACAGGTCTTACAGACTTAGTTCTGAGTTCTTTTTGCCCTTTTCCAGCTGCTGCTTTGGATGTTTGTGGTGCCTAATAGTGTGAGCATCCACAGAGAGGCACAGGCTGCTTTTTGGAATGATAAATGTTAAAGGTGAAAGGTGGAATGTATAATACTGCATGCTTTAGCTTTGAATTTCCTAGCTGCTGCGAGATATTCTGCATCTGAATCATCCTGAGAAATCCCTCATTGCTTTTGTCCAGGGGGTGTTTTTCAGCTGGGAGAACAACAAATCTAATTTCATAATGACACAGGAATAGTGGATTAAAATTATTCAATGTTAACCAAGCTCGCTCTTGCTCCAGACCTTTACCACTTTCTTATTAAATCTTGTACAGAGTTTTAAATAGATTTTTCATTTCACAGTAAAAAACCAGAATCTTCAAGAACTTACTCCATTCGGAGCTGTAAATTCTAAACATCTGAGAAATTTATGAAGAGAAATCAAGTAGGAATGATACAGAGAACTCAGGGTCACTGCAGGGATGCTGCAGGAACCTACACGGTGGTGACTCTCTTTCTACTTAATCTGTCTCTCTCTTTCTCTCCCCCCTGCCTCTCTCCACTTGCTGTCAAATAAAATCCATATTATTGACTTTGGCCTGTGGTCTCAATTGCCCCTTAATTTGGGCAGAGGCATCTTTTAATAATCAGATCCTACCAGGTCTTGACTTGAGAGTGCATTCAGTGCTGAGTTTGCTTTTGATTTAGTGATTTAGCACAGTGAGAGTAGGCTTGATTTTTCTTTTTTTTTTTCTTTCTAATTTTATATTGTCCTTTTCCAGATACATGGCCAGAAAAAATACTCCTGATAAGGAAGCAGGCATGAGACATTCAATCATGCTGACTTTCAGCTTTCTTTGGGTAAAAGGAAAGACATTTGCTGACATCTTGCATTGCCATGTGACCGCTTTCAGTGCTTTCCATGACTTTTTTCCTGGAGCAGGCTTGTTTATAAGTGATGTATTTCCTAGCCAGGAATTTTAGCTGTGCTCTCTCCATCCCAGTCCAGAGGCGCGTTGCGAGATTCCGTCAGAGCAGCTCGAGCTCTCCGAGAGCCCCTTGGCTGGAGTGCAGTTCAGGCACATATGGAGAAGATATCAGCTGCAGAGATTGCACAGGCCCTCAAAATTGCTTTTTTTTTCACCCGAGGCCTGTTTGAAAACACCCGTCAATTTTGTTTTTAAATGTATTTATGGAAATGGTCTAAATCCCCTCCACGTCAGTTCAGTTTGCATCCCGAGGCCACAGCAGATCATTTACGGGTTAGTTACACTCCTTGAGACTGAAAAACCCGTAAGGAGTCACAGCAAGGCCTGGAAATATAATTATTAGCTGCTTACAGCTTCCAAGGGTGAAACCTTGCTCTCAGGTCCTTACCACAAACTGCTGATTTTTAACAATAATTTATGTGGGTGTGGGTTTTTTTTTTGGTTGAGAACACATTTTGTCTGATCTGGACAATTTTAGCTGGGGGCTGATGCAGTCAAGTGCTTCTTTTGGTGGGGAATATTTGCAGCAGATCCAAGGACTGGACACCTAAGACATGAAAGCTGTGGTTTGATGGATTTTTTTTTGCTCAGCATTTCAGTCACTTCCCGATATTGGAGCACAGTAGCATCACTCATGGGCACAGCAGTGACCAGCATTTTGTAGGGCAAAAGAAGCAGTGTGTTTTTCAAGTTGGTGGTCATTTCTCTTCACTCAGTGTTCAGCCCCTACCAAGACGAGGTACAGAAAGCTGTCATGCCATGCATTTAGTAATTGAATAAGATTTGAGTTATCCTCTGATGTCAGCAGGAAATAAACAAGCAAAGCTTATCCATAACTGACTCTCAGCAAAGAGCCAACACCAAGTTATAAAGTTAAGTGGTGGCCTGAGCAGCCTCAAATTACTTTCACACTTGGAGAACTCCAAGGCAGAGAGTGAGAAGATTTGGGCAGAAAAATCCTTCTCTATAATTGATCTCTCAGATATGTGAGACTCAGATACTGTTTTGGTCAGGGAGTCAACACTGTTTATGTAAAGATTTCTCACAGGTTTGATCCAGCATCATTGAATTAAGGAGTATCTTGTGTTTTGAATTTAAAATAAGAATCAAGAGAAGTCCTGATAAAAAAAAAAAGTCTTCCTCCTTAATAAACTTTATTATCCCAGCCAGCAAATATATTTTTTAATCCATTAAAAGAAAATATCCTCTTACAAAATAATGATTTCCTAAACATGGTGGATGATGATGTTAGCACAGAGAAGAAGTAGGAGGCTGGATCTCTCTTTTAAGCTATTTGAAATCACTCAAATGGATTTTTACATTGAGCCAGGGAGAATTTGAGAGATAATGTAAGAAGCTTCTTAAACTTGCTATGTATTTTACATCCACTTGGGGAAAAACACTGTAATTTCAGTCCAAAGATGCTGAAAACTCTTCACTCAGCAGTATTACCTGTTCCTGGTATTTAAAGAATTCAGACTTGGTATTAATTTATCAGTGGAACAAGATGAATAAAGATTTAAAAGTGAAATTATTCCCTCGGAAGGAGCCAGAGGTAACTCTGGGCACTAAAATATCACTCTGCCCCTGCTTCATAAAATCCAGTGACTGTTAATGGTGGCCAGGCCTCTGACTGGGGACATTCTCCGTATGGAAGAGTTTCATGGGGGATGAAAGAAAAGGGACATCTGTCTTTGAAACTGGCTTCCACCTCTGGGAATGCAAATCTAATCACCAGAAAGATTTCATCAAGAGAGAATTAAAACTAAGAAGAAACTGCCCACTCAATAAAATTCAAAACCTGTGATTGCCGACTCTTCGGGAAATCATAGAATTCCAGAATAAAGATAGAGAAAAGCGATGGGAGATTTCAGCAAACTTAACAGTCAAATAATACATATGCCTTTAATTATGTACAAATATATTTCTATATGTAATATTTATTTTAGTTGTTCAGCTGAAGTCTACTCTTTATTGAGAACAGATTGAAAATCATCGCTTATTGCCATTAAGAGATGTAATTGTGCAGTGAGATGCTTCCCCAAATGAGCAGAGAAACCACATAAGAAGCTGGCTTTGTGTTGTGAAACATTATTTTTTACTTATCCCTGTTCTATCACACCACCTTTACACTGCTGTACTCCAAGCCAAAGGCCAGATCAGAAAGCAAGCTTGCCCCAAAAGCAAAATGGTGATTTTCTTGGTTTTATGTGAAAGAAGAGCAAATAATCCTGAGCTTTTGAGGAAAAATCTGCAGCAAAATGTTAAGCAGGAGGCTTTTTCTACTGCAGGTTATGAGTAATTTCTCTTCAAGCAAATAAGAATTATTTATGTGCAAGGTTTTGGGAGGTTTGCATAATTAATAGGTGCAGTTAGAGACTATTATAGGGAATAAATTAAAAAACAAAAGCAGGACACTGTATTTGATACATGCAGGCAGTCCAGTTTAATATATTTAATATTTCTTATTCATCTTTTGGAGGCATCTCTTAAAATACTATTTCTGAAGTGAAATCCAGTTGGAAGAGCAGAAATTAATGTTTATATTCATATGTGGAGAAACACAGTTTAAAAAAGTTCTCTTATGTCAGAGATCACATGAAAATCAGAGCTGCATCTTAACACATCCCAAGGGAAGATTAGGACAATATTTGTTTCTTCACAGAGGCTGTTGCTAAAAAAAAAAACCCTAAATGGGTGAGTTTTGGAACACAGTGGTTTAGATATTCAATGTCAGGATTGTCAGACAGCTGAACCTCTGGAAGAGGATAGAAAAGACAATGTATTTACTCTCATGTCAAAAGCAAAGAGACTCCTTTGAAGGCCAAGGGCAATTTTTCCAGTTGTAAGATGAATACAAAAGGACAAAATAATATTCTTCTTTTACATACAGCAATTTTTTGCAGGATGGTATCAGGAAAGGGCTGTGCTGTGCCAAATCCGTGCTGAGAAACCTTTCTGGATCTAGAAGTCATTAGAAGCACACTACAAAACCATCTGAACAAAGTCTGCAAGGTGCCCGCTGGATCTCACAGCTAGTATTTGCACTATTTCAGATATTTTTGGCCCCCGTTTGCACTGTGTAATGGAGTGTAATGTCAGGATTGCATAAACTCCAGTGTTTTCCTTGGAATTGGTGAGGATTTCACGAGGCCTATGGATTTGCCTTAAATACACAAATGTCTCTTCAGACATGTGCGGCTGCAGGGAAATTCAGCCCTCAGTGTCTGAGCTCTTCTGCTTTGCAGCCTGTGAGAAATTCCAGTCAGCTGAGGGCGTTTGTTTAAGGGTAGCACAGCTTGGAATTTAGATTATTCCACAGGGATGCTCAGTAGCTGACCATATTTGAGTTGTTTCTATTTTTATTATGTCCATAACACAACTCCACTCAATTTCAGTGAAGACAATGTGCTCGTGCCACTCTGATGAGAAGAAGAGAGAGAGAAAGAGGAAGGAAGGAAGGAAAGAAGGAAGAAAAAAACAAGGAAAAAGGAGAGTAAGAAAGAGAAATATAAAAAGACAATCCTTCCCCTCATATACCAAGAACAAAGGCCTAACAAAAGTATTATTCAATGCTGAGCTGTAATACCTTATTTTAGCTTCTGATCCGAAATCCTCTGACGTCAATGAACTTTCTTTGACTTTAATGTGCTCTGGCTCAAGCTCATCATGTGGATCTCAGACTTGCTGTCTGTGAATCGACATGAATCCGTGGATTAGTTTTCCAGAACAAACAAATAACTTCACAAGGTAATTAGGCTGGAATTTCAACATTAGCAGGTTACAATACCCAGGTCCCCGGGCAGATATGCAGGGTGATGGGTTTGAAGGGTGCATGATGAAGTCATTTCTCAGCAGTGTGTTTTCTGGGGGGGCTAACAGAATTTAGGTCAGTGGAAAACATGCCTGCCTTGCACAGTATTTCCACCAGAAATATTGGAGTCTGAACAAAAATCTTCCCCTATTCTGAAAAACACGTGGAGCTGCAGTAATGTGCTTTTTTCCTCTTTTGTGAGTACACCTCCATAACTGGGTGTATCCATGTCATTATAATGTGTACATGCAGTAGCTCACATTATATAAATACATTAAAACATAGACATATCTACCTTATACATGTATAATAAATAACACTTATTATTCCAGAATAATGATTTCTTGAGCGATGCACACTTAATCTTAAATATTAAAATAAAATCCTAACTAAGAATTTTTGTTTTAAATGCTTTTATCCGGATGTTGTTCTTTCTTTAGAGGAGAATTTTCTGACTCAGCAAAATCATTAAAGTATTTTTTCAAATCCTACTGCCACTCAATAGAGATTCAGCTTTATATAGTTTATTTTATGGAAACTGTAGGGGATGCACGTGTTTGTGTGCATATAAAGAGGATAAAGAATTCTTTTGTTAACCTACTAGGACTAATTTTATATGGTTGATGTTCTGTATTACATTGAAATGAGGAACTACCTATTTTAAACTATTTACTGATTTTGTCTGATCAGTGTCCCAAATGTTGCCATTTCACGTGGCCAGATCATATTATACTGCAATTTCTAAATTGTGCACACTTAAAGATTCTGCCAAAGTATGCAATTTAGTACACAGAAATTAATGGTTGAGGAAAAATATATGTAGCAGTTAGCATATTGCATGTAATTTCTATGGATTTTATACTTGAGTATGTTGGCAGAAGCAACTAGAGGGAGACCAAAATGACACCTATTGCGTAGAAATGAATTCCAAAGCCTCTGTGTTGTTATTACATGTTATTCCAACTGAAATAGAGTAGGTTTAGATGGGATATTAGGAAGGAATTCCTCCCTGTGAGGGTGGGGAGGCCCTGGCACAGGGTGCCCAGAGAAGCTGTGGCTGCCCCTGGATCCCTGGCAGTGCCCAAGGCCAGGCTGGACGGGGCTTGGAGCAGCCTGGGACAGTGGAAGGTGTCCCTGCCATGGCAGGAGAGCTGGAATGAGATGAGCTCTGTTTTGAGGTTGTTCAGAGCCCATTCAAATTGTACCCCTTTGAATCCCATCCCTGTTATACCCATGTAGTTAATTAGTCCCATTAAAACAGAGAACCAAAACACAGCAATACAGTTTTAGCCCTGTATTTGGGGGCAAAAAGTCTGCATCTATTTCAGGGCAGAATCAGGATTTGCCCATACTCTGGGCATTGTCATTTCTTTTTCCTATCCCTCTTTGTTGCACTCTGATCAGAAAAACCATCCTGAAGGGCTGGAGGCCACTAAGGCTTGGCCATAAGCCACATCCCTCTTTCTATGCATGCATGCATTTGTGGTGTATAATTAAAAAAATGATTATGTTTTATTCAACCAGAAGCTAATCCATATTGCAGTGTAACAGGGAGCCATCAGAAAAAAAAAGGAAAAAAAAAAGCTGTGTTCTGAGGTTGAAAGGGAAAAAGTGGTTGGTGTGTTTAAAACAAAGACTCATTTTCTCACTGCGTGCTCTTGCACGAGCGCCAGCGACCACAATTGAAAGCTCCTTGCCTGGGTGATGTAAGAATGCTGATCTGAGCCTACTGTTCTGATGTTTGCTCCTTACAGAGGTCAATCACAGATGCTCTGTTTCTGTGGCTTTTCTGCAGGGCAGCTTGGCTCCTTGCTGGGCTCTGTGACCCGGTGTCACCAGCATTGTCACGATGATCTCCTAAAATATTTATGGCTGGGCTCCGCTGCGCTTTGAGACACCCTAAATAGGACCAGGGTCTGGCTGCTGCACCCAAGAGCAAAACTAAATCCTGTTGTTCTTATTACAGTTTCTAATCTTTTTCTTCATTTGCTTAACCAGAGAAGCCCAACCCATGTTCAACGCTAACAAAGCAACATATATATTTATGTATAAAAAAGCCCTGTGTGCATATGTCTGTGTCTGCAGTTATCATTCTAGTTTCAGCATTGTTTGGGGTTTGGCTGGGGCAGAGTTAATTTTTTAAATGGGAAATGAGAAGAACCAAGTGTGATATGGTCATGCAAGAAGAGAAGGAGACGGGGAAGCACCTGGCTTCTACAAGGGACATCTGTTTTTACTGGGTTTTACACGGTAGGGAGGGGAGGGAGGAATGATTTCACACAAGAAGACAAAGAATTGACCGAGTTTTATCTGGATATGGAGGAAGAAAAAAGAGGGAAAAGCCTAAAGCATGAACAGCTTCTAAATATGAACATCTGAATTTTTGAATAACTAAATAATTGGTTTTGAATAAATAAAGAAAATGTGGTGGTTTTATTTTTTTTTCCAAATAACTAATTTTGAATAACTAAAGAGAATGTAAGGATTATTTTTCTGTTGTTCCAAAGTCTCTGAAACATCTGGGGTTTTTGTCATTTTATCTTGTTCCAAATGAAGTGGGCTGTCTTTTAAATCAGATATCTTTATAACCTTTCAACTGTAAAAAGAAGGATTTCACATGAAATTAAAAATGATGCCATTAAAAAAGCATTTTCCATTAAAACATTTAATTCAACATTTTTGGATTTGTTGCCTTTAAAATGGGATCAAAACTAGAAACCAAAGTAAAGGGGGGCCTTGGAGACTGTGACAGAAAATCAGGATGTACAGATTTATAATAAGGAACTCAAAGGACACACCTGTCCACTGCTTGGATGCTTCATGGGAACAACATGGATCTTCAGCAGTAATTGTTATACTAATATTTTAGAGAGAATTTTGAAGTTTTATAGGACAACTTGTCTAGTATGGATTACTGCATAACTGTTGGTTATGTAATCAATTGGTACCTGCATAATTCTTTTAAGTGGCAGAGGATTCTTCAGGAATTTCACCTTAGCTGCAAATTAAATCAAAGTAGGAGAGCAACCTTTACCCAGAAGCAAGAGACACTCTCTTAGAAGTAGGATTAAAATTTCCTTTTGATTTAAAAAAACTTACTTTGGGTAAGGACTGTGATCAGAAAAGAAGATGAGGAAGGGTCAGAAGACCATTTCACTGTATTTTGATTTGGGATCATTTTGCCTGGGACAAATTCAGTTAGAGTGCCTCTCTGAGGGCATTGCCCATGCTTATACTGGGTCTGAATTTAGCCTAATTGGCACCAGGCACTTGGCACCATCAATAAACATCACTTCTGGGATTCTAATTACAGCAGCAGAATGTCAGAGCTCCCAAAACTGGAACAGCATCTTTCGGGGCAATAACATTAATAGCCCAAAATCTCCTCTTTATCCATATTATTTGTCTATGAGGAAGGAACAGCATTAGGTACAAGGATGTGTTTATCACTCGTGACAAATATCTGCCTTTTAGGACAGGCCCAAGATGGAACCGGACATTTACAAAAACATCTGGGACTATGAAATTTCAGGATAATTTCTAGGCCCTGCTGGAACAAATGACAGAATTCCCATGGGGTTTGGTGGATCTGGAGTGTTCTCAGGTGTTTTCAGGCTGTGTGTGATGTCAGTGGAAGCTGCAGACAGGGATGCTGTGTGGGACAGAAAAGGCTGTAATGTCTTCTGAGTGGGGAACAATGGGACAGGAGAAGCTTTGGGATGAAAAACAGCAACCTTATTAAATAGGGACTTTTCCTTCTCTGCAGAGGGCAGCTGGCATGGAACTTTTCTGAATTATCCCAGAAATGGGCAAGTCCTGGTTTCCTGTCCCAGCCCCACAGAAATTCAAACCCCTCTTTCTTTGCTTTTTGAATAATATAAACAATGAAGTGACAGGTAATCATTTGTATCCTTTCTCCTCTCGCCTCAGCTTTTCATTTGGGCAGTCACAAAGTCCCTCTGTTTTGACACGAACAGATTGTTTCTCTCTCTGTTCCTGTCTCTTTTGGTCTGCATTAAAAATGTGTCTTCCTGAAAATAGAAGCCTCTGCTTGCACGTTGGCTGTGCTCTCTGTATTTTGAATTGCTCATCCTTTACCCCTGACTTGGCCTATTGGAGATGCCATCAACAAATCCCAGTATTTCCAGTCATTTTTCTTGCAGAGCTAATCTGAGAATAGTTCTTTCCAAACAGAATGTCTGGGACCTGCTACTGCATTATTTCCTCTCTCTCTTTTATCACCTTGATTAACAAATGACAGCAAGGGTAGGAACAGAAGGGTCCTGCAGCAAAAATAACTTAAAAATTAGCTGTAGCATTCTCTGAGAGGACCAATTATAAGAGAGATGCTGAATTTCTCTTCTCTGCAGGATAATTAAAACTGATTAACAAGTGTTTTTTTCTGTGTTCTCCATACAGAAGTACATCCAAAATTCAAAATAGATCCTGCTATTCTTCAGCAGTACCTGTTAATTTAGAACAAATTGTCTCATTAAATCCATTTTAGTCACCAGTTCTAAAATTGCACACAAGAATAATTTATGGCAGCACTGACAGGAATCTGTGTTAGACGGAGTCAAGGAGGATAATAAAGACTGTATCTATGGAAAAAAAAAGGCCACTCTGGGAAAAATTGCCAAACTTGACTCATTCTAAGCACAAAAGGTTGGAAAAGATATGAAAATTCAAGTACAGAAAACAAAGAGAGGAAATGACTTTGCAGGACAGTAGCCAGTAAATTATTTAGTTCTTTGTAGGGCTGAAATACAAAGCAGCTTTAGTTATGGGACTTGGAGAAGACCGAGGCTTAACTTTCAGACATAACTACCTAAACCCATCAGATGTACTTCAGGCTTTTAACTGCTGTATTTTTAAGCTTTCTGCTTTTTTTCCAGATACCTATAAATCTTTGGGTATTTAATCAAGAAATAGCACTGTGAAAAGTTATGTTCTGATTAATGTTTTGTTGTTTGCTTTCAAGTTCAGTTTTATACGTGTTCATGGGCTGAAAAAAAGGGCATTTTTGCAGATGAGATACAAGCAGATACATAGAAAAGTGTGACTGAGTTTTGGGGGGTTTTTCCCCCCAGTATTTGAAAGCCAGTGACAATATCCTGACTATTAATGGATTGGAAAGGAAAAGAAAAAAAGCAAGAATATTCTGGGACTCTCGTGTACCTCAAATAGAAATTCAGGGAGAAAATAAAAAGCCAGTTTGAAGATTAGGTCCCTGAAAACAACCAAGATAGAAACACAGGCCTTGTGAAGGCCGTGACATTTTCTGGCCCAGGGCAATGTTTGGTGCTGACCATGGAGCTAATTGAACAGGGATGACGGCAGGAGGATTATCTGGTGCCTTCAGCTGGACACCTTGGGGCAGACGCCCAGGGAGAAGGAACAAAACTGAACCCCAGGTTATGCTCCAAGCTGGGAAAGCACAAAAGAAATCAAGAGAGCAGCCAGGTCCTTGGCTCATGGTTTAGTTAGAATATTTCACTGCTGCTGGCAGCTCTGGTGGCTTTTCTCTGCATCCAGCAGTCTCTTAGAGCTCCACAATTGCTTGTGACAGTATTCAACATAATTTGGGTCCAGAGATAAAACCCCTCTGCTGCCTCCCTGCCATGGGCAGTGGGGAAGGATGACTGATAGCATCATGAGGGTGTTTTTCTTATGTTCTACTTAATATTTGCTTCTCCTGTAATTTCAACTCCTTCCTTCAGGATTCTACCTTTATTCTGTGCGATTTTTAGTTGATTATGAATTAAAGGGCAAATATCTACCCATCCCTCAGAGGCCCTGCTGTGTTTTCCAAAACAGGGTTAGAGGATGTGACATTTTCATTTCTGCAAGTCAGGGGTTATTGACACTGCAGGTAATTATTAATTAGGTGTTTCCAATGCAAAATCTACAACAAACCTCCAGTGCTGGAATTGGTGCCTAGAAAAGTATGATTGTGAGTTTACAAAAATACAGAAGGAATTCAGAGATGTTCTGGTTCATAACCAGGTTAGAATCTAAAAATACATAATAAGAATTGAGTGGACTGAGAATGGTTACACATAAACATAACAATATTTCTATTCTAACCTGGCAGCACAAATTGAAATAACATAGACATATACACAGCTATTGAAACCCTTCACGCTAGGATGAACTTCCTTCGACAAAACCTTTACTGATCCATTCAACTGGGAATTTTGGTGGGGGACAAATCTGATAAATTTGTAACTATGCAAACTCTCCAGGCTCTGTATAAGCACCGGGAGGAAGTAGCAGTACTCTGCAAATGCAAACTATATCTGTCAATGCTACTTCAGCTTTCCTTCAGCTCTTGAAAAGCTGGCTAACAGGCTGCTGATTAATGTGATGTGCATTTAATTACTGAATGCCTATTTCTAACCCTTGCAGTAATGAACATTATCAAGAGCAGCGATGACAGGGAGGGTGACTTACAGCCCGAGCGTGATGGTTTGGCCGAGCTTGGCATCAGGCCGCGGGAGTTTAGGAACACCCGAATTTCGTCCTGCTCTGCGGATCATTTGGCCGGATGTGGAAAACGGGGTTCTATTTGTCAAAGTCGTTAAGTTACGGTCGCCAGGAGCCCTGTGGGACAGGCACGGGCCCAGGGCGGGCGGCAGAACGCGGCTGAGGGAACACAGGCCGCACGCGTGAGGCGAGCGCCAGCCGAGCGCCAGCTGGAAGGGCGATCGTGCTTGGCCGCAGNTACAGAGTTCGTGAGAAGGAGAAAATTCTTAGGACTGCACATCCACAGTCTGTGTCTTTTTTTTCCCCGTTGCTACAGTCTTGGGCTTGGCTGGCCTTTGGCTGATTCCCCAAAACAGAAGTGCCAGCTGTGGGAAGCAGTGGCGACCGATGCCAGCAGAGGATTGCTGGGCAGCCCTTTCACTCTCCTTTGCCCAGGGCTGTTGTGTCCTTCTCGCTGGGGTGCTTCCCCCGGGAAAGCGCTTCCCTGCTTCCTTCACACCAGGCTGCCAGAGCCCGTCAGAAGGGGCAGAGAACATCTGACCCTCGCAGGGAATCCTGCTGCATACAGGGTTCATCGTACCCTTCAATAAAAGACGTCCAGACCCGAAGGGCTCTTTTGTTCTTCTTTTTCTCCTTTGATTCCTGGGCACAGCCCATGGGGATAAATTCGGAACAGATTGATATTCCCATGGTTGCTGCAATTTTCTGGCACACTCACTGCTGGGGCAGTTAGTTTTGGGAAAGCTGTGGCTTGGTTACAACTGGAACACAACATGTGGAAGAGCCACCTCCTTGGCATTTTTCACCAGGCTCTGCCTGCTCGCTTCAACAACTCACTTCAACATCCATGATTTGTGTAGATATTGGATAAAAAGGAGGTGGCTCAGCTCTCATGTTGCTGTGTCACAGTTCTCCTCCAAGTTCCTTGGCCAAGACACAGCCCCTGAGTCAGGGGTGGCCCTGGGTGTGCCTCAGCTGCCTGCCCACAGCCTGACCGACAGCATGAATGCATGCATTAACCCAGCCACATCCCTCAGCCTGTGGCTGAGAATTCACCTCGGGTCGGGATCTGGTTCGTCCTTTTCAGAATTATTTCTTGCTTCCCACATTTTCAACTCATTCTGGTTGTAATTCTCCCGGAGGTCACCAGCTCTGCACTGGCTTCTGGCTGTTCTCATGGACATCACAGGATCTGACACTACCTGTGTGTTCTACAGCTGCATGATAACTAAATTAATTCAGTTTTTTCACCATTATAAAGCAGTGATTTTACAAAACTTAACTGAGAACATTATGAGATGAAGCATCAAACACCACCTATATTTTTATAGATCATATCTTTTTTACCGATGCAAATTAGGGAATTTAATTTAAAAAATCTGACTAAGTTCTTCATAAAGACTCACAATAGTTGAACAAACTCTGCTGGAAGAATAACATTTTACGTTGTTGAATGTACATCCATTACACTGAAATACAACCCTAGAAAAAATACGTACATGACACAGAAAACTACTGTGACAACAACATATGGGATTGCTGATAGCTGATTAATTGATTTGCTTAGATAATGATGATACTAACACAATTTTTCTGATGCATAGGGTTATTCAGAGGTTTTGCCAAAAGCTATCAGGAATTAGCAGTGCGAGAAATTAATAATTCTAGATGAAAAGGAGAAGTTTCATAAGAAATTTGTTGTCTGATTCACCTCATTGAATTTCTGAGTCATTGACTCACCTATTGTAGTTGTTGTTGTAATATTTAAGGTCTTGCACTACCCATAGCTGCCTCAGAGCTTGTTTTATTGGATTATTTCCTGAGGGATGTGGCAGTACAAACAGGCAGTGAGGTATGAGTTTGTATATAGAAAACCCACACCTCTTAACTGTGTTAATCTTCTTTATTTTCTCCCCAAATTTTCAGAATGGGTAGGATTTAATGTGCACCAGTCCCACGTGTCAACTCATCATCCTTGAATGAAAAAAAACCAAGGATGTGTTTGTAAAAAGCGAAATGTATGATAGCATTAAATTTAATAATAGGATCTCATGGGTGAATAAAACAGCAGTGTGCTCTTTCTTGCTGGATAAATTTCTGTTAAATTCTGTTCCATTTCCCACAGCCACTTTGAATTTCCTCTGTTTGAAAAATTAAGGATTCCAGCCTTCTGGGCTATTTTGAGTTTTAAAGTGTTTTGGTTTTCTTTGAGGAGCTCATTGTAAAAGCAAGGTCTGAGCACATCCATCACAAGGTTGAGTGTCTGAGCCATTACCTCACCCCCTTTCCCCTAAAGGAGTCATCCAAAGGGAGACCTTTGGAGATGCGGATGTCCTTTGAGATCCTGGCTCTCACCAGAGCTCTGTGGATTGAAAATCTGCCTCTTGTATCTGAAGGAACGACCTGAGAAATGTCTGCTGGTGTTGCAGTGCTTCGAGCTGAGCCGATGGCCTTGCACTGACATTTAGTGCCCTTTTAGCCCAGTGTTTTAACCTTGATTTCTCTGGCACTGCCTGCAGAACCTCTGCAGCTGAAAACCTAAGGAGTTTCCTGGCTGTGAAGATAAACTCTGTGTATGACACACAGTTTGGAAGTGGGAACACTCTGGTGGCAGATCTTGTTTGTTCAATCGGACTTGAATTCAGTCCCACTGACTTGACAATCTTCCAATGCTGTGATACCTTTGCTTTGCAGAAATTTAAGGGGAATTTCTGTCTTGGGTGTGAGATGGAGATTTTCAGTGTCATTTTGCAGATGAGGAACTAAAGCACTGGAAGACCTGTGAGCATTTACAAAATCTACTGCCAGGATAAAACTGAATTTAATTATCCCTGTCCAGTGCCTGACTTAAGACAAGTCTCCCCTCTGTGTATTTGGCTGCTTGACTAAAAAAAGCCAATGTTTTGTTGTTGATGTCTTTAAGGATAGATTTATTTTAAGAACTGACAGGTTTTGTTTTTTATGATTTCAACGCTTTATGTCAAATAAAAGTGATACCTGCACGAATGTGCTGTCCAAAACAGCAGACAGACACAGAGAAATATGCAGGGTCTCACCTGAGTGGGGCAGAGGGGCAGAATCCCCTCTTCCCTGCTGCCCACGGGGCTTTGGGTGCAGCCCAGCACAGCGGGAGTTCTGGGATGGAGCACGTCCAGCTCTCACCCACCAGCACCCCCAAATCCTTCTGCCAGGGCTGCTCTGGATCTGTTCATCCCCAGCCTGGGGATTGCCCCAATCCAGGTGCAGCATCTTTCGCTTACTAAGACATTCTGCTCTGCTGAATGGATGTCTTTGTCCCCGTTTTACACCCCTCAGGGGATAAAACACGAGCTGACAACACCTGCTTTATGTGTTCGACTTCGGGCACTGCTATCAGCAGCTCGTTTCATCTGGAGCCACAATTACACGTATTTTTCCATCTAATGGACTTGCATGACCTTTTAACTGAAATTCCCTTTGAACTGGGATTCCTGTCCTCTCCAGTGCTGCTGCTCAGGTCCCTGCCAAGGAACTGGACAGGGTTTCTTGCATTTTAGTCCCCTTAGCTTCTGTGTCTGGAACTAACAGTCATGAATTTTTGCAACCCTTCTTTGAACCTGCTGATAATAATTCAGTTTCCTGAGGCAGTAATTCCCAGAGGTTTGCTGTGTGCTGTGTAAAGCAGTTTTTAAAATCTATTTAAATATCCTAGTAGATTTTTCAGGGGGATTCTAGTTTGTTGGATTTGGTTAATAATCTTTGAGTTCATTCCCACTTGTCTCTCTGCCTGGCAAACTGGAACAGGTCTTGAGGTGGAATGGGAATATTTGATCTGGTTGTTTAAATCTGAAAGGATCTAAAAGACAATAACTTTTCTTCCTTCCCTCCTAAGCTATGTCTCAAAATATCTGCTGTGCATTTCAGTGCCTGATAAACATGGAAAGAAGCAGAAATGTATTTAAAAGAGGGATCTCACTCTTTGTTGCTTCTCTGTGTGATAATGAATATTGATTCTGAAATCACAGCAGAAAAAGGGATTTTTATGTGAAAAACATCCAGAGAGATTGTGATGTGAACAAGTGTGAGACTTGATTTCATTGCATTCAGTTGTGGTAAGAAAATAGTAATATAATGTTAAAATATGACTGTACAGACAAAAAATCTTACACATTTTAAGTGTTTCAGAACCGGTTATATTTTTCTTTTCTGGTGTCATAATTCTCCCATGACTTGCATACATGCTACCAGTAACTCTGGAAATGTTCTTTATGCTGTTTAGAGCCTTTTTACATTGTTTTGAGAGCTAAAGATTAGAAAAAAACAAATTAATGAATCAAGTGAAATACTTAGCTACAATGTGAATATGCTGCGTAAATAAAATCTCAGTGTAATTGACACTGTTTTGGCAGCCTCACATTTGGGTGTCCAGGAGGATTGTTTCAAGAACACATTTAAATTCTCACTCTGTTTTCCATGGTTACTGAAGATTAAAGCTAAAATATGATTAGCATTATCTAGAAAAACAGTTAAGATTATTTTAAATTAATTGCAGGTAACAATTAATTTTTTAATTGTTAAGTGCCAAAGTGCCAAAAGTTTTTTGGCAAATAACCAAGACATTTGATTTTCTCTTTTTGTGGTCAAAATGAGGCTCAATTTTGGAAGACAATTAGAAGAATTTGGACTTTCTACCAGCAATCATCTCAATTCACCGACTCTTGCAGGAATTTAAGCAGAAAAATGTAAGGAAGCCAAACACTTTATTTACTCAAGCTAAATTTCAAAGTAGACGACCTTCATTTTCAGCTGCGCACACCACATTCTCCACTCAGTCTCACGTTTCTCAAAACAATTTGGGCTCTTGCCTGTGAGATTTTCGGGGCTGTAGCCCGGCAGCTGCGTTGTTTTTGCAAAGAATGCTGTGCAGTGAGTGCCCTGTGCAGTGCCAGTCAAACCAATGCAGAGTTTGGATGCTGTGGCTCTTGGAGGGAGGCTGGAGGTGACCTGTTCCAAGGAACTTGTAGCTGCACAGCCTCAGGAATGAAGCCATCAGCCAGGCTCTGAGTGTGGGTGAAATGTGAGGAATTGCTCCTTGGATCCCCTCCAGAGCCCCAGTCAGTGCCACTGTAATTTGTAATTTGTGGGGGCTGTGGATCCTAGGAGAGGCAACACATCATGTGCAACGTGTGTTCTTTGTGTTTAAAGAAGCTGAGGGGTGCACGAGCATTTTCTGTGGATGAAATCAGCGTGATTTGGTTTCTGAAGAAATAAATTCCCCCGAACTCTTTGCTTTGCTATTTGTCTTCTGTTAAAGAGAGCGAGCTTAAGGCGGGTGAAATAACCTGTTTGATAAATGTGTCAAACTACTGCAGCAGGGTGCAAAAAAAAAAAAAAACCCAAAACCCTGCAGTGTCTGGAATCTGTGAGGTAATTAGGAGCGTTTATTGGTGGGTAAATCAGACACAGACCCACGTTTCTGCACGTGGGAGCTTAATGCCTGCACTGTCACGGGCACTGTCCGTGGGTGGTCTCAGAATATCCCAGTGGGGCACGAGGCCCTTTACAGAAGGGTTTGAAAAGTGTGTCCAGGCAAGTAGTGGAACACCTCCAGCAATGGGATTTCTGCTTTCTTTGCCTCTAGATTTGACAGGAGTGTATTTGGAGAGTGACAGCAGCAGGAGTCAGTGGGAAGGTGCGAGGAACAAGCTGGCAACACCACAGGGCGTTGCTTGGGGCTGTGGTTTTACCTGCTGAGGGGTATTTTTCCCTAAAATTTGCTCAGGAATGGGACTTTCTGCTGCAAGGTCTTGGGTTGCTGGCAAAGAAAATCATGAGAGGTTGATATAAACAGCCATGAGACAAAAGGTAGGCTGCTGCCTCAGTGCTACCCCCATTCTGTGTTCATCAGATTTTGTAGTCACAACAACACACAATGCTTTTGGATGTTGCTAACATGGTAAATATAAATATTGTATGGCTGTGTCTAGAGTGGTGTTTTTCCACAGAGCAGCAGGAGCTCATGCTGAACACATGTCATGTTTACAGAACTTTCCATGGTTTATCATCCAAAAGACACAAAGAGCTCATGGAAAGGAAAGTTGAGGCTAAGCATCAACCGGCAACAAAAATTACCACCTCTCTGTATGGTTAAGCATAGTAGGAAGGGAAAGCTTAAAAATCAAAAGAAATCGATCTAGTCTTGTAAGTATTTATGCAAATGGCTTCTTTTTGTGCATCTCTCCCACGAAATCATAGTCTTGTACAGTGAGGACTCAGCAGCAAAGTGGAAGCGACCCTGTAGTTGCTTGAGAAGGAGGGGCTGTTCTGGTGTTCCAGAAAACTTCCCTGACCATGTGCATGATCTGATCTATTCCTTGGGAGGTGTGTGCTCTGGCAGTGTGTTACAGTATTAATTAAAATGGAATGGAAGTAAGGGAACGCTTCCCAATGTCCAGTGTGAGCCTGCACTGGAACAGCTTCAAACCATTCCCGTGTTCCTGCCACTGGATCCCAGGGAGAAGAGCCCAAAACCTCCCTCTTCACTTCCCCACCTCAGGAACTTGGAGAGTTCTGCCTTTCTAATGGACATAGAGCCTGCTGTAGGATGGCTGCTTGACTCTGCAATTCTTTGGGTACTGATTAAACTCATTTAAAACTTCCTTCCAATGGAAACTGCTGCACTGGGAATCATGCTGCTGATGGCATTATCTTTACTTCCAGTTTCACTTCATGCCAGTGCAAATCACTGGCCAAATGTCCTCATTCCCAGCAAAGAACCAGTAGGTTTTGTCATCCTCTTCCGTCTGCACACCTCACCTACAACATGACTTTCCCAAAAAATTATTTCCTGCTGGCACTTCTCTGTGTTTCTCTGTTCTCCATCTCTCCTCCAGCCTGGCGACGCTTGAGAATATTTGTTACAGCCCCAAGGTAAAGACAGCAAATTATTTTGTGTGCTAACAAATCAGCCTTCACATTTCTCCTACTGACAGAGAGTTTATATTATCCAATTGTCCTGGGGGTGTTTCATTTCAGTATCAGACAATGTTTACCTGATGCATGTAATTACTTTCCCTGCATGTAAAAGCAAGAACTAAATTTAAACGCAGGCTGTGTATCCATTTTCTGAAAGCTTTTTTTAATCAGCAGTTAATGAAACAACCTGTCATCAGCAAGCTGTGCTGCTGAAATTACAGGGAAAGCAAAGCCTCGAGTAAGTTTGTTTGTGGGCTTTCACCTAAGTTTGGAGCTGGTGATGATTTGTTGTTTTTTTTCTGCAGTTTAACCTTGTTTGGTCTAGCTGGAGATGTGGCAGCGGTGATGTCAGTATTTGCCAAGAGCTATACTTTTACAGGAAACAGTAATGGACATAATTCAAGGTTTTGACAAGACTTCACGCAGCATAGCAGGGCAATCCAGCACAAATTCATCATCATTCCATGCCCCTTTTGGGTGATGTGCTCATAAAGTCACACATGTGGCCCACGTGTAGCTGAATGAAACTATTCAGCCACTGCTTTGCCTGAAACGCTGGAATGCTGTGGCAAATGTCTATTAAAATGCTTTGCTGCTAATGTGGATTTAGAGACAGTAAAACATCAACACCGTGTGATACAGCATAGCTCGAGGTCACAAGAAATCAGAAAGCACAGATTCAAGTATCATCATTTTCACACTATTTTTTTGTTCTCTGTGCTGTTGTGTACCCTCCAAAGCTTCTCATTTTCTTTATTTTCTTCCCGCCAGGGACTTCCCTGGCAAACTGCCAGCAGATGTGTTCCTGCCCAAAAGAAAACATTTTTCTAATAATTCCCTCCCCGCTGGGTCTTCACCTTGTTTGGCACATGTGAGGCTGGTTTGTTGTTGTTTGTGTGCATGTGTGTTTGGAATGTTTGTTTTTTGTTTTTTTGTGTCAGCTGAACTTGGATTATTGAGATCAATGGTCTTCCCTTTCCGGATTGCTGGGTAATACCCTGGAGCTTCTGGTCAGCAGGAGAAATCATGAGGGAGTCACGAGTCTAAAATCTATCATAGAATCATAGAATTGCTCATGTTGGAAGGGCCCTGAAATTCATCCAGTGCCACCCCTGCCATGGCAGGGACACGTTCCCAGGGTGTGTCCAGCCTGGCCTGCAACATTTCCAGGGATGGGGCTTCTCTGGGCACCCTGTGCCAGGGCCTCCCCACCCTCACAGGGAGGAATTCTTTCCCAATATCCCATTTAATGGTGCCCTCTTTCAGTTTGAAGCCGTTCCCCCTCGTCCTGTCTCTCCAGGCTCTTGTGAATAGTGTCTCTCCATCTGTCTTTAGGTGCTGGAAGCCTCCTCCCTCCAGGCTGAACAATCCCAACTCTCCATCCCTCTGCTCATCCCGGTGCCTCCTCTGGACTCTCTCCAGCAGCTCCACGTCCTTCTGCTGTTGGCCCCAGGGCTGGAGCAGCTCTGCAGAGGGGCAGAATTCCCCCTTTCCTGCTGCCCACGGGGCTTGGGATGCAGCCCAGCACATGGGGGGTTCTGGGCTCCCAGATCTCATGGCTGGGCCAGGCCCACGTGACAGAAAGCATCCCCTCCAATTCCAAAGGCTCCCCTACTTTACACATTTCCTCTTTTTTTTTTTTTACCCCCTTTATGACAGTGGTGTAGGAAAGGGATTGCTGAAAATCAAACCGTATTTTTTTATTTTACATGGTAAATCCACTGCACTTGCATTAAAACCGAGTTGCTGCAGCTTTGTAAGGATGACCTTGCAACCAGAACGTTTTGCTGACGGTGATTTTTTTAGGCAACCAGATTTGCTAAATGTACAAAATGCAGGCCAGTCACTCTTCAAAAGTCTTGACCTACTTTCCCCTTGAACCCCTTCCAAAATAATAATAATAAAAAATAACCATGGGGAGAGCAGATTACACAGCTCTATAATTTCACTGATGGGAATGTGAATGCCATTAAAGCAAAAGTGCTTCCTGCTGGCAGCCCAAGTCTGTATTTGTGTGGTTGTAACTCCTCAATACTCATTCAGATTTTGGGAGAGAGACAAGGCCAGGGAAGGACACTTATGCTGACTTAAACATGGTCTTTTCTACTCAGTGGGCCCTTTTTATTGAATTTCTCTTAATTTGTCTGTGTAAAAATGCACAGTATGGAATCTAGAGGTTTTGGATTTTTTAAGAAGAATCTACTTTTCATTTTCACATGGTTTAAGCTAAGTTTGGAAAGCCTTTTTCTTATAAGAGTTTGCAATTCTAATTCATTAGTGAGTCATTGCTGCTTAACTTGTATATTTTCATACAGACGTCTTCCTGGATATTCTGATTTTTGATGCTTTAAAAAAAAGGTAATGACATCATTCTTGCGGACTTCTCCCTTTGTTCTGCCTTTTCCATTTTAAAGTATTTCCTTATTTTTGGGGAAGGGGGGAGAGGGAATGTGCTCTTGTGCTCAAAGGTGTGTTTAAAAGCCAGTCTGGAGCCTTCTATTTTTCAAGCCCCATGTGAGATAGAGACAGGATGACTGTGTCAGTTCTGAAAGTATTTAAGAACCCTGCTTTACTGGCAAAGGTATTAATGAGCTTTAAAAAGGGGCGAGGGAGTTGACAGGAAGAATTAATCCCTCCCAATCCTAAACAAAACTCCAGAAATGCTGCATTTCCTTCCTCCGAGCATCATACAAATTGTGCGGTTTCAGTGTTCCACCCTTGATTTAACCTCCCCCAGCTTCTCAGGAGAGTTATTCTGTAATTTCCAGTAGGGAGATGATTTGCATGAACCAGTTCCTTTTCATGATTATGTTCAGGAAATCAGCATTATAATCTGATGCTGGTTTCCTTTTGTCCTGGAAGTTGTTAAACTGAGCCACCTGGCAAAATCTAATCCCATTTCTAACCATATACAGACATGTGTGGGACAGAAAATGAAATTTGTAGAAGAAAACTTGTTATGGTGAGCACCACAGTGTTAAATCTCAGATAAATCTCCCAGCTGCTGTGAACCAAAGCCAAACTGTGGATGTCTGGCTGGCCCTTAGGATCTAAGGGCCCACAGCTTGCTCTGGGGAGTCACTTTTCAAATAGATGGATACTCTCTGGGGAAGGGAATGCCTGGTGCTCTGCAGGGATCAGATAGCTGCTGTCTTGATCTCTTAAATCCTTGTTTAACAGACAGGTGAGTCATTGATCCCCGTGCTCAGCACTGCAGTTCTCATCCTGCTTTTGGCATCCTGTTCATCTCCCAACACCGTGGAGCAGGATGTGGACAAGGAATGCACAGAAAGGGATGCGCTGGGTTTCAATAAGCTTTTGGTTACCTTCTCTACAGTGCTTCGTTTCAGCATTTAAAGCCACGACAAAATTGACATGATCACAGTGTCTCCATTAGTTTGGTGTTTTCAAAACTCCACTGTGGCAAACTTGGCCAGAGGGCAGGCTGAAAGTGTGACAATGACACATTTGGGGAGGAGATGGAAGTAATGTACTGATGTGGAATATTTTTTTAAAAACCCCAGCCCACTGTGTTCATAAAATCTTCTAAGTGCTTAAATGCTTAGAACAGGACAGATATTTCATATCACCCTTGCAAGGTCAGACTTGCATTCGTCACTCAGTAACCCCAGAAGTGTTTAGTCTGTGTAAATAAAAGGTGATCTGTGGGGAATCTTTATATTTTAATTAAATTAAATTAATTGAATTTAATTAATAATTTTAATATATTTTAATATTTATTTAATAATTTATGGAATCTTTCCAGTGCTGGCCTGGCATCATCTTTACAACATCTGTCATGCTGTAATGGGTTTGCTGTTCAGATGCACTGAAGGGTACAAGTTGCATTTCAACAACAGCTAAAACGAACCCAGAAAACCTCCCTTCCACGAATTACCCATAAGGGGATAACATTTTGTTTTCAGTGACTCTTCCATTTAGATGCCCTATGCCTTTAAGAAACGAGCTTAGTAATTTTCAGCCAGTGAGACAGAATTCCGGAATTTTCTCTTTTATTTAAATGAAAGAATTCTCATGAGAACAAAAAGAACTCTACCTGCGAGCTACAATTCACATATTCTGCCTTCTAAATGTCACTTTCTTCTTGTAATGGATCTGGTAGGAAACTCTGCCCTTTCCTTTGAGTGACTCATGATGTAATGTCCTTACAGATTAGAAACACGATTTGAGCAATGTACTCATGGCATTAAGTGAGGTTTTGCCCATTCTGTCACGTTTATCCTGGTGGAAAACTAACACTGCATCACTTGTGCCAATATTAGTGTGTTTAGGTCATTAGGGCAGAAAATCCTGCTGAAATTCATGTGTGGGAGTATGTACTTTTCCTTCATGTTAACAATGTGCTTTTTCATGTCAAAATTTTGAATTCTTGCACCTGTAAATGTCATTGCTTAAAACTGAGCATGGGAAGCACCTTATTAATGCCTCATTTGTATCTGTCAAAGATGTCCAAATGACATACAAGTGCACATTTATTTTAATACAAAAAAAGGTCTTACCTGGCTGATCTGGAATTCAATATTCATAATATTTGCAGAATTGAACAAGATTCTTAATAAGCTTGGTGAATAAAGGAGCTCTACCATTGGACAGAAATATGAATGTCCCATTTGTTTCTGCTTGGCGTACTTTGTTTTTTCTTTTAAGCCACAAAGAGACCATTTAAGTGGTATTTTATTTCAGAGGAGTGTTTCATATTTTGGGTTTCTGGTGCCCTGCCAGCGTCAGAGAGGAAGGATGAAGTCACAGGCCTGATGCCTGTAGAAATGACAGCCTGTTGGGATGTGAAGTCATCACTTTCACATATGGATTCTGTTTGCTCATGCCGAGGGTATGGGACAAGTCGAGGAGATATGGCCACTGCAGGAATGCTGGGAACAGCTAAAACTCTGCCTAACTTATGTGGCAATTCCCCTTCACAGCTGTGAGATACTGAAATAATTAATGGCTCACACATTGTTAAAATCACTGAAGGATGAGGCATGTTGTAGAAAATTGTGGAAAGAAGCAACATAAACAAACAAAGATCCCCAAAGCGGCCCCAGACATTTCCTGAGGCGTTCCATCAGGGTAAAACTCCCTCCCAGGGAGATACCTGGGCATTCCCATGGATACCTGAACATCCATTGAATTCTATTTCTCCTGGGACATCCCTGCTGCTGCCTTAAGGGAGAGACATTACCCTTCCAGGTTAAAAAATGGATCTATGGCAATCCCAACCCCAAAGACTTCAAAGGAGCAGACTTCAAACAAGATTCTGAACTGTTTCAATTGACATTCTCCTGGGGTTTGTTTTGGCTTTTTGTTTTTTTCTATTGTAGCGATACCCAAAGAGGGAACTTTACCCTTCCTGTAATCTTTAGCAAAGTGAAATTTCAGAGTTCCTTGGCACACTCCAGCTCCCAAATGTCTGATGCCACTTGAGAGGCTCTGGGGACCCAGCTGGCACCAGCTGCCGGGTCAAAAGGGTCTCCTGGATGTCTTGTCCCACATCTGCCACGCTCTTGGTAACATCTCAGACCCTCTGGGCATCTCAAATGACACCTGGTGCCTCTGTCAGGGGAGCTGAGCTGAGCTAATTGTCCGTGTTAATAGGTACAAACCTCAATTAACATCTTCCCTAATGACACACGGAATAATCTGAGTTTGGATTTGAGCTTGTGCAATAAAGTTACCTTCAAAATCAATACACTGCTTTTTTCCTTAATGCTTTTAGTAGCTGATTTTTTAGTGTGTAATTCTAAATCTCTTCATTGATAGATTTATCTTTTTTACCTATTTATCTTTTCAGATTTGCCACAAACCATGAGCTATTTGTATGATTTGTTTACGGTTCTGAAATGCATAAACAGCCAAAATTTTGATTGGCTCACTAAATACATTTATTTATGTCCTTGTCAAATACTAACCTGGAATATCTATACATAATTTCAAGTAAACAGCTGTTCTTCTCAAAGCAAATATAGTATTTTTCTGCATAAAATACATATTTTTTTAAAAAGTTCAAAGTGGCAGAAGCCAAAAGGATGACACCAAAATGCTTTTACATATGGATTCATCCAGTGCAAGCACTGGCTGTACAAAGACAGTTATGAGGCCTAAATTTACTACTTTTCCTGGATTAATGATTGAAGTAAATGTTTGACATGTTGTTAATTGTTCTGCTGTGGGGAGGACAGCTTTGAACTTCTTCCTTAAAGCACAGAATTGCTATTAAGAAGTGTTGAACAGCTGCTGTGTGGATACAAGTTTTTCTTGGGAATTATTTGGTGGATTGGATGGCTGAGTTTCTCAATGGGTGTGTAACTGAAAGGAGAATTTGGATAAATATTTAACTTCAATTTCTTAATATGAGAACATTAATGTGAATAACATTATAAAATAACTTCATGTTTAAAATCAGCCAGGGGAGATATTCTGTGGGTTTGAAATCACAAACATGTTGAGGCATAAATACTGACTAAAATCAACTCACACTTTCACTTAATTCCAGATTCCTGTTTTCAAAGCTGGAGGAGTTGAATCAGTGTAATGAGAAAAATTAATAATCCTTTGGAGAACACATTTTTCCTACTGCAGCAACGAAAATTTTGCCTGAAGCAAAAAAACTTTGCCTGAAATCATGAGCCTCTGACCTGTTGAATTCCTTTATTTGGGAAGCAAATACTGGATGTATTTTTGATGAAGTCAAAATGCTTCAATATTTATTTGCTTAAACTTGAGATGAAGAAAGAAGGAAATACTTCCTACAAAAGAAAAGATTTGATCTGCAAATATTTGCCCTCAATTTCTAGCCTCAGGACACCTTCACATCTTTCACTGAAATAAATTTTTTCATATTAATACTAACTTTTTTGGGGGAGGGTGTTAAAATTCTGGCAACAAGTACAGACCACTCCTTAACTGTTTGTCTGAAGTGCCTACCCTGTTATTTGGAAGGAAAAAAAAGAAGATTCTAAAGCCTTACCTTGTGGCTTTTCTTTTTAAAAGTCATATGTTTCTTACTAGTAATTTCTCTTAACCTGGCAAGTCTTTTGAGCACTGCTTGTTTCTTTGCTTGGCTCCATTTTTGGGTTGAATCACCAGCAAATGTACCCAAAAAAGCAGGTTTAATATAAATGTGAAAGTGTGACAAAGTTTGTTGGCGAAGTTCAGTCTGCCATTTACAACGTGGTTAAAGCACAGAGAGAAAAGCAAACTAAAATCTAAAATCAATCGATCCAACCCCAAAATCGTCCCCAAAATTATCAGCGTGGGGGCTGTCGGGACAAAAGGGTGAGGATAGGAAAGGGTGAGGATAAAAAGGAGAAAGGGAAACCCTCCTACTGAGTCACAAAATTCAGAGTGGACCCCCTTGCCAAAACTGAGCACTGGACTTGAAAAATGGTTTGGGCTTAAAGGTTTAGCATCACTTAATTGATAGCTTAAGTTAGTTTAACGAAAAACTCGTATAAAATTTACCACAAGCACAACAGTCGGTTACAGGCTTAGCTTGCTTAAAAATCTGAAATGCTTGAGCTTCTAAGAGAGCAACACTCACCTGTGCATGAAAGCACCTTTGTTACCCTGCAAGGGCTCTGCCTTTGTGCAGGGTGTTCTCCAAAGCTGGAAGCTGGAAGGCCAAATTCCCTGCCAGCAGAAAGCTGCACTTTTCCATGGATTTCTACCCCATCTTCAAGCGTGGCCGTATGAATCCTCACCATCAGAAAAACCAAACAGCACTGAGAGCTGTTGTAGGTGAAAAAAACCCCAGAGGCATCGATTACTGTTTAATTTGGTGGTGTTCAAGCCTGCAGGAGGCTGCAGTGTGTGCAGAACCCCTGGCTTGTGTGTGGCATTCATATTGAAAATGCACCATACAGTGTGAGTTATGAGGCCTTGGAAGGTGATCCCAAACCTGATCCAAGTATTTCCTCATCCAGCCAACCTGGCTGGGGAAAGGTAATGATAAGGAAATGAGTCCCAAAGTGGACAGAGCCAGTGGCTGTCCTCTCTCTGGGCTGTACTGATGCTGTGAGATGTGATATTGCCAGCACTGGCTTTACTTGGTGCTCTGGTTGAAAATAAACAACTCCCTCCTCCTCCTCCTTCTTTTTCTTTGGGTAGATCAGGAGAAAATGAAGCAGGGAGTGCTAAAAGCAGCATTTTGTATCAGATAAATGCACAGCAATTGAAGCCTTTCCAGTCAGTGAAATGGGCATAAAGGCATAATCTTCTCCAGCCAACCTCTTGAACAGCAATGTGCTTTCTCCTTTATATTCCCCTTCTTCTCACCCCTTTTTTCCAAGGTTCTGCCACTCCGTGGTACAGATTTACAGATTTCACTTATGTCTTGTCTTCCTTTTTAGTCCTTCATTTTTATCTTGACACCCTTTTATTCCTCTGTCCTTGATCTCCCCAGCGTTTCTTTTTACCCACTCGTGGAGTGTCTCACCCTCAGCTTCTGCCCACGCCCTCATCCACACCTGGCTTCAAATGTTCCTTTTCCCTCTGGTGAGGGCACAGGAAACCCCTAGGAACAGATTTGTCTGTTTCTTTTTCCAATAGCACCCAATTTTGAGCTGTCCACAGCGCTTTTCAAGTTGGCAGGGAGTGGTTTTGTGTCACAATCTTTGGCAGAATCACAAAATCACTGAATTCCGTGGGCTGGAAAAGACCTCTGGAGATCTTTGAGTCCAACCCCCCCTGCCAAGGCAGGGTCACCTGCAGCATTCTGAGACATTAAATTTCACCCAATGCTGCTTAAAAAATGCCATTTTTCACTGCCAAGCAAATGGGATTTGAATTCCCAAGCAGATCTTCCAGGATCTGACCTTTCCTGAACACTCTGAGGAGCAGCCATAATAATGTGGGGAAGTTACCCAGTTTGGACCAGAACTCCTCATGGACTTTGAAAAAAGGGATCTGGAAGAAGCACTGCCCATTTAACATGAGGCCCACAATGTTTCCCGAGTTAAAAAATGAAAAGTATTTTGGCTATGCATCTGAATGAGGGTGGGAGGGAGATTGTGTTTCAAGAGAAGGGGTTTGTTTTTATTTCTTTATTTCTCTGTCTGTGTTATAGCTATTAAACCCTGATAAACTGATCGCGTTTGCACTGATTTAGGTTCTTAGCTTAACCAGTTAAACAGATTTGGTTTTGGCAGCAGCCATCATAATTCCCAGAAAGAAGGATCTGAAGCAAACCCCTGTGTGTAATAATTTCAACCGTTTTAAGAAAATCCAATCTCCTTTCTAATCTATAAACCAGATTCTTTGTGACTTTTTTTTTATACGACTGAAACTTCCTTGCTTTGAAAAAAGCAGTAAATTACCTTTTCCACCTTGAAACAAAAATCAGCATGAAAAAAGTGGGTCTATGTTAGGCAACCAAAGCCAAATCTCTATGCATGTACTGAATGTCTCTGCCAAAGGTGCAAAGATAAGACAGCGGAAGCCTCTTTTCAGCTCCAGGTCCATTTCTACCTCTGTCCCACATTTCCACAGATTTAAAGGCAATTTTTTCCTTCCTATTGAAGGCAAATTCCAGCTCTGTGCAGGAGGCTCACCTAAGGCCTGTCATGCTGCCTAAATTCTGCTCAAATCCACGTTGTGGACAGGGAATTTTTGCAATAGACCTTTTGTTTGCCCAGCGAATTTTGCCCTGAGTTGATATTTTGTGCCTGAGACTGAGTGTTGATCAAAGCGTGTATTGGGCTGAAATCTTGTGTTCCATTTACAGGCTGCTACAGCCAAGTACATAAAAATACAAATCATATTTTTATAGTATTTGCAGTATTTTGGCCTATTTTTCCTGTAAAGTACTGAGAATTGAGAGGGGGGAAAAAAAAGGAAAATAATGGAGCTGTTTCAACCCCAGTCTATGCAGATTATTCAAAATGGATTGAAAGTAATTTTGAGGATTTGTGTCATAATATCATTATGACCTTTTTGAACAGTTAATATGGTCTCACCATCTTTATGAAAGAATATAAAGAAGGTTTTTTATTTAAATACCACCTAGTTTCTTGTGTAATGTAAGGTCAATTCTTCTCATAGATGTAATATTTTTCTGATTTTCACAGATACTATACTAATGAGACTGCTCACATGAGATTTAATCAAGAGTACCAAATTTTCAGGCTTAAAGCTTAATGGGGCATCCAATTTTAAACATCTATAGGATGGCAATGTAAATTATCAATTATGTCCCTTGCAAGTAAGCTGCTTGTGACAAGCCACGTTCATGAAGTGCTTTGAGATATTTTTATGGGACATTCTCATCTGTTCTACTTCATCCCCACTATCTTGCACAGAAAACTGATGTGAACTCATTTTCAATGAGTTTATAATGAAAAATACGTGTACATATAGTAGAGGCCACTACTTGGCCCATTTAGCAGTCAGGGGGGTTTTTGTTCTGGGCTGTGGAGTCACTGTGCTTTATTTATTCTTTTGGCCTCTGGTATTTTTGCTGCTCCAGCCTATTTTTTATTTTTATTATATTTAAGTCTCCAGTGCACTGGAATACAAACTCTGCAAATTCATCAGGTTATAGCGGATGGCCAAGGATGATTAATGTCATGTGTTAGTTTTGGAGGGCTTTGGGATGCAGATGTAGTGCAGACTGTGGTGTTCTGTGGAATTTTAGTTTGAAGTGCAGCCTGTCTGTGTCCTCCACACATTGTTTGATGGTTGTGACTGATTAATCACATCAATTGCAGCTGTCACGTTTTTCCTTTGATTTCCTCTTTTGTAATGCTATAGAACAAAAATGCACTTGAACAAAATGTTCATTCTCTCCTTTATGTGCCTTTGAAATGTAAAGTTAATTGGCTGTGTTTGCTATCAGTGCATTTCAAGTTGGACAAGTTTATTAATTAAGCTTATTCTGTAGGCCTCACCTATTGAAGGGTGAATTCTGCAACCCTCATTTCCTTACAGATCTTTATTTATCTTTATGGAGATATTGGTGCAGCTGGAGGAATCACATTTTCCAGAGATATTAAATCTTTCAGCTCCTATTGACACCTGTGGCACTGTGGAGAGCTTATGAAAATTAATAGGGGCCTACTTCTGTGTGTTGGGTATAGAAACACAATTTTAGACATGTTTTTGAAACTCGGAGTCCGTGATATTGATCCTTTGGGATAATTATTATTGGGGAATAGAGATTAAGGACTTTGTCAAACACCAAACAAGACAACAAACTTTTTACATCCAGTGAAGTGTTTTATGTCTCCTGTCATTTTTTTCATATATCCAGTTTTGAACTTATATAAATTAATTAAAAAGATCTATTCTGGAGTAAGATTAGGCACAGACCAAATTTTGTCTAAGGAATGTATTTAAGTCACAGAGTTTATTACTAATTTGCAGAAGAAAACAAAAAGAGAACTTTTATGACTTGAGATATTTTTGTGATGTCTTCTGGGAGATATTTTTGTCCAAGGGGGAGATACCTGAGTTTACCACCTTAATTTAATGTGTAATTAATTGTTTGTCCAAGCCCTTGTATTGATCTGAAGATGATCTGTTCATGCACAGACACCTTCTGGTCTTGAATCCCAGGATTCTTGTTGTCCAAAGAACATGATACAAAAAATGCATTGTGAACAGATGATTTCTCCCCTTCTCTAAATTCTTCTCTGTATTCCTAGTCTGTTCCTTGAAAAATATATTAAGATCTTTCTGACATAGCCTGTTGTTCCCATAATCCCATTTTATTTTTGGTCCTCAGCACTGCTGAAGTTTCAGCACAGTCATCACAAGTAACATCAGCAACATGTGGTAAGTATTGTTCTAAATTCAAGTAAAATCGCATTTTTAAAATACTTCCCTCAAGCATTTTAGGTATTTCTATTTTACAAACAAAAAAGTGATGGATTATATTAGAACTGGACATGAAATGTCCTCCTCATGGATTCTGGCTTTATGCTCTCTTAATTTAAATCCATCATTTTGAAAAGAATGATGAATTGTAGAGGCCATATTTGCTGATCTACCAGAGATTTTTTAACAACTTTGGCTTCAGTTATGATTTGTGAAATTAAACTTTAATGTTTTTTTAGATACAAAGGGATATTTGAAAAGAAGAGATTATTTGTACTGGAAGAACTTTACCCCTGGCTTCTGGGAAACATCCCCTCACTGTTGTTCTCCAGCCCTGGATAAATCAATTTTTCTTTTCTTTCTTATTTTGTGAACCACCTCCCACACTTTAATGTTTGCCTTTGCTTTTCTACAACCTGGGTGTTACAAAAACCCATGGTTAGGGGCTGCCTTAAAACCCAACGTTTTTGAGGGAAGGATTTCTTAGATGCCAACATCCAAATGTGGGCGTGATTATCAATAATTTATCACTTTCTATATGATGCTCAGTCTTTCAGTTGGTTATTCACTTGAACATATGGACCAGAACACTTTCCACTTGATAGGAATATGCAAACACTTGGAAAATCTGGTTGAAATACTTTGATTTTGTGTGCCCTGTTTGACAAACACTGGAGGCCCTTGATTTTCAGAAAAATAAGGCTTTTCTTACTGTGTTTCAGAAGGAGATGCAAGGTCCCTTATCGGCATAGAAATTATTGAGGATTATTTTAAACTATTGATTATAAGTGCCAATAATTACTGTGATATTTGTGAAAATACTTATTGCCACAAAGAAAAATTATGTACTCTGCATCCGCTCTTAAAACAGAATCCAGCTCTCCTTTTACCTTCACCATGAAAATCACATTTTCTCTCTGTGCAATAAGTGTTTGTAATCAAGGTAAAAGACAAAGAACCTCATTAATCATAGCCTACAGCATCAAGTGAGCAAATTATCTCTGAAGAAAGAACCTAAACTATTTGATTTTTGGTTTGCTCTGTTGAAAATCATGCAGAGTCAGAGGAATTGGCTGCACTGACTAAGGCTGGGACTATATTCATGTTTGTCTTTTTATATGAACATGGGAATGAAGAAAGGCCACCATTTATTGCCATATCTTCACTGAATGCTGGATTTTAAAGATGTCAATGTTTAGTTAAGATCCCGAAGATTAGCAGGGAGAAATGGGGGTTATATTTTTCATGTTTCTGCACACTGTAGATGGAGTCAATTGCCAGTGGCCTGGCCTCATCCCTTTGGGATTTTTGATTTATTTCCAAACCCACTGCACAGGCTCTCAGTCTCTGAACTCTGCCAGGCCCCTGACAATTTTAACTCCTCCATCTGAGCAGCAAAGTTGGTATTGGATAAGAACATTTTGCAGACTCCACAAAAGCACCTCCTAAGTCCTGAAAGGCAGCAGACATTTTGATAACCAAAGCAAGGAAAAATACAATAAAGCTTTTAATAAACCAGGAATTGCTGGAAACCCTCCGTGTGTGTAAATTCTAAAGCCCATTTTACCTTACAGAAATGACAGCACACATTGGAATTGCTCTCTGTAAACTCAGGGCTCGTGTTTATCCTTTAAATGCAACTGACGTGACCAAAGAAGGACTGGTGGTGCTGTTTCAGATTTTTTGGGACTGAATTATCTTTTGGCAACACTGAGATTTATTAGGACTCTTGGGTCTCATTTACTTGAGGACTTGCTTGGCACATACCTTTGTTCTTTTCTTTCCCTCTGTGCTTCTTATTAAGCTGTCAACAATTATGTCCAGGAGATATCTGAAGGCCAGGACTTTTTTTCCGTGCCAGCATAGTATTTCAGGGGAACACAAAACTGTATATCTGTTTATGATTCCCTTTTGTTTTCCCACAACCAGCATTAATAACCCCTGCAATTTCAGAAAGGAAAAATGGGAGAAGTTTGAAAAGTCACGTTGTGCCTCAATAACAAAATTGTTCAGGTTTAAATTAGTGCACAGGCATCCTTAGGCTGGGACTGGTCGGGAAATTCCAGTGAAGGAGGTTTTGGGTGAAATGGGGATATCGCTTGACCAATTAATCAGGAAAATCAGTTGACTTAGAGTCTTGCAGTTGGTATTGAAAAAGGTAGATTGCTGAGATATGAAGAGGTGAGGTAAAACAGAAAATACATAAAAAAGAGAATAAATAAATAAAATAAAAGAACATGAAGTACAGAGAGCACTTTTCCACAACATGAAGTGAGGATGTAAATCAAAATAACCTTAGACACACCATTATTTATCTTTCTCTTTCTCCCTCTCTAAACTGAGTAGTGTCAAGTGCATCTGAATATCAGTAAAATTCTCTTTCCAAAGCTGTGTTCAAATACATCTCTTTCCACTGCTGTCGTGTTCCCACTGTCACGTGTCACAAACCATACTTGAGAAAAGGATGCAGGACACACAGGGGACAGCAGAAAGGAGTATATAAGGAAATAAGTGATTTCACATGACATTTAATGACATGAATTCGGCAGGCACTACACGTAGGGGCTGTCTTTACTCCGGGGATTACTCTCCTCACACAAACAGTGAAATTCTGAGCAGCTGAGTCATGGAGGAAGCGGGGCAGGTTTTGAAAACGGATCCCTCACCGTTGACGTACATGTGAGAATAGAAACATTTGTGTTTTACGGGAATAGGACATCCTAAGGAGGGGAGTGGGAAGGAAATCCAGCCCAACCAGGAGCACACATCACGTTCATCTCTGGCCGGGCTGGCCCTGGAGCTCAGTGCCAGATATTTTCATTATAACCCAAGCAGGCCATTCAGCCATTCAGCCCGGGTTCTGTTACCTGGTGAGAGTGGGACGTTCTGACACGCACCTCTCCCACTTCCTCACTAATTCCAACAGGAAAATTGGGTCACTGGGAAGCAGAGACACCCACCCACGAAATCTGCCTGACAAACCTGTGAGACTGCACTTCCACCAGCTGACGGCTTCAGGCTTGCCTGAAGGCATAAACAGATTTTTTGGGGTGGAGATAGCAATACGCACAGCAGTGAATGGAATAACCAGCACGATTTAAAAATATTCATATTGATCCTTACAAATACTCATTCCTCTTTCTCTAGATACACTCTGCAGCAAAAAGGAAAAAATAGCAGAAGGATTTTAACAGTCACCAGGAGTATTCAACAGCTCAGAGCTTAGCCCCAGTTCTGAATTTGAACACAAGCGTTAAGCTCAGTTTTTTGGAGGAGGCAATTGGAAATCGTTGCATTTCTTTGCCCGCTGCTGGTCAGTCCTTTCCAAAAGCACCACGTTCTCCATCACAGGATATGTAGGAACAATGTTTAGCTTCCCCAGCTGAAATCTGCCTGAGAGTTTGGTGCCAGCACTCGCAGCAGCAGCAGCAGTGTTTATGTGCTGAATTGCCACTGGATGAAAGACAGAGAAGAAAAAGTTTAGACTGGCAAAATCCTGCCTTCAATATGCAAGTTAAGATAAAATATGCTCTTTACAAGAACAGTTAGGCAAAGAATAAGAGAGGAATCAGAGACTCTGGATTGATTTGTTTAATTACTTCAGACAATGGGCCTCCTTTATGTTTTTCTGTTTTCCAAGGGCCTAATTCTAAAGCTTTTAAAACAATTGGAGGACTTTTAGGGATTTTATTTTTTATATAATAGTGGGAAACATGACCAAAATGTCTTGGTGTTTTGATAGAATGAGACACAGGCTGAGACTACTGAAAATACTTCTCAGAAGAAAACATTTTCTCCTTTTTCTTTTCTTCCTTTTCTCTTTTTCAGAAATGTTGGGGGTTTTTACCTCTCCCCTATACTCTAGTGTGCAGCATCCAATTTTTGGATTAAGTCTTATAAAAACAGCTATCCCTGATGCTTTTGCCCAAGTTTGTGCAAGGCAATTGGTTTTTTTCTTTTAACTTCCCCAAAACACAACTCAGGTGCTAAGTGAAGAGGCCTGGGGTGCAGTCCTAGTTTTTGTTTTGAGGACCTTGATGTGGGGCATGCAAGGCCAACAGAAAACTGAGATTGCAATTGTGTTTTCCTGGGGCTGCTGGTTTTCAGGAGGGTTTCAAACCTTCTGTCAAACCTTTGCAGACAGGCTGCAGCCTTTTCATCAGCCAGATGGGCAGTGCCCCTCTCTCCCTGCATGGAAATGATCCTGGCCCTGCAGCTCCAGGAGAGGATCTGGCTCTGCCTGCCAAATTTCTGCATCCAGGGATAGCAAGGTATGAAAAAAAGAAGGACCTTTTGAGGCAGTAGAACAGGAATGAATTAAATCTGTTTCGCTACTGCAGAACACAGGCAGTGATGCTGATACACACATGTTAAATGATTCATTGACTTCTTGCTGTGATCCCATTGACATTTGCGGCTCTGAAACAATGATTTCTCATGCTGATATTCAGAATGAATTTCCCACAGCAGCCCAGCCCATTTGTTGGCTTTAATGACACCAGCTCAGGAAAAGCTGAACTCTTTATTGTGCTCTGAGAGCCTCATTCAGAGTCCATGGCAGCAGTTCCTCTGCAGGAACCACTAAAAAAAAAAGTTATTCCCTTAGTTTCACCTTTTCCTCATTTTTTTCTATCTGGTCCTGGCCTACAAGTTCTTTTCAGAGGAACAGAACTGTTTTATAGAACATGAGGATAAAGCAGCCTATGGTAAATCTTACTTTTAATCTCTTGGTAAGGTGAATATTCATGGTGGATGAAAACTCTTAAAGTGTTGAATGATGGACACCGACTGTCCATAGGCTGAGATAAAGGAACTGAAGGAACAGAAGGCTTCCCAGATTTAATTTTTAGTGGAATTAGAGCATTTCTGAGAGGAATTGAAAGAACAAACAAACAAACAAAAACTAGCTCGGCCTTGCAATTGTTGCATCTTCCTGTAGGCCTTTTATATTGTACAATTCTACAGAAGTGTCAGTAAAGTATTTGTTTATAACCTGAAGTCGCCTTGAAAAATCTGTCTTCCCTCGAGACAGCCATGATAATTTTATTTCACTGCTCCATTCACTCCAATAGTATCTCATAAAAATGATTCCTGCCTTACCACACTATTCAAACCCACGGTGTTAGATTTTGTTCACAAAAGCAAAATCCTTCCTTCCCTTCAGGGAGGGAGGAGTTGTTACCTGGTTTCCCAGCCAAGATTCCTGAGCACTCAGCAGATGTCGGTGCTGTGGTTGGGTTTGCAAAAAATGCAGGGACTGGGCATGTGGAGCTCCGAGCTGCATGCCAGGGCTGAGGGAGGGTGAGCTGGGGCAGGGGTGGCCATCCAAGGATGCTGGATTTTGGGTGTTGTTGCTGCCAGCGGGGTGCTGCACCAAGCAGCAGAGGTGCTCACGGCTGGCACAACTGCAGCTCTGCCTCGTGGGGATGGAAAAGAATTGTTTTCACTCGTTTTGGCCTCCCAAAATGCCAAACAAAAACAACAAAAAAAATTAATTGTAGTTTAAGCATTCTGAGCTGTCGTGAGACTTCCAGAATTTGCCTTTTCATCTGAATACTTTCCCCTTTCAAGCCCCTTTTCCCCCGATAGCATACACATTTTTCAACAGCTAATATTTTCCGTTGCATAGCTATATATACTCCCTCTCCCCACGTGCCAGAGAAACACGTGCCCAAAACGAAACCACACACACCATTTCACTCAAAATCCTCTCCATGTGCATCTGCTTCTCATTAGCTTTTCCCTCTGCTGTGTACACAGACTCTCCTTTCAGAAGTGTCATTACATTAGTTTGTGTTACGGGATTATTTTTCACTCGGCTGTGCCCCAGTGAGGTGACCAAACACTTCCTTTGGAATTCCATGTGGGTTTTGAGGACAGAATTGGGCCATTACCTTTGCCAGCAGCACGCAGACACGTGTATATGCACACATCAAAGGAATTAGCATTTTTAACCCCTGTTTTATGCAAATATTTGGGTTACATTTTCTAAATATGATGGATGTGTGGTGTGGTTTGTACCTGTATTTCCTCAGCATGCAAAAAGCTTCTCTGTGTGGATACACAAGTGAGGGAAACAGGTACAGTGTCTTCACCTGTGTCTGAGTTCTGCATCTGTCCCCACGTTCCTCTGCACTGAAATTTATTTAAACACCTGCACAACTCTGGTTGAGAAGCATTTCCTCACTCTTACCAGTATTACCATTTTCTGAAATCCCAAATGATTTACCTATAATGGGAAACAAAATTTCCTGCATAACAGCAATCAGGTTAGGAGGATGTCCAAGGGACCACCTGGACTAATAAAATCAGTTTGCTATTTGAGGTAATATTGTAAATATCAAAATATAGTTACAGGTTATCGATTCAAAGATATTGATTGGAGCCTGCAGGCCTTATTAAAAAAAAAATCATAACCAAAGGGTATTTTTATATTTATACCTGTACATATTAACATATAGGCATTTCTATAGGAGATTGTGCTGCCTGAGTAAAGCAAAAAGAGTGGGAAAAGGCAAAAAAAGGCCTTGATTTAAATCTTCATTAAAAATAAAATATGGCAAATAGCAGTGTCAGAATACACCATAGTGCTGTGGGATTAAATTCAGTGATCATTGGATCATCAGCAAAATTCATCATTGCATTGCTGCTTGTAAATAATATGGGGAAAAAATGAAAGAAAACTCCTTTAGAAATTTTTCCTTTAAGGTAATTCTTTATGCTTTTTATTCATACTAATGTTTTCCTTAAATCCACTGTATGTACACGTCACAGTTATTGGAGGGTTTCCCTCAGAATTGGTAACTGGCCTGGAAATAACAGATTCTTATCAACACAATTGAAGATTAAAAATAATATTTAATGTTCACTATGTCTTTCTTCAATAAAATGGATGCTTCTTAAAAATGATTATAGTAAATTTGGGATGCATTTTTCAGTGGTTCCAAGGTGATTTATAATCTCTGCGTTCTGCAGAAAGGTGTTGCATATGAAGGTCAGCATATAAAAATTCAAAGCAAGATGTTTTTTCAGTCATCTGAAGAGTTAAGCCAAATGAAGTTTTTATAATCACTGGACAGAACGAAATGTTGAAGCTCGAAATTAAATATTAACCTTTGCTTGTAAAATTTGCCAAAATCTGTGCTTTGAAAACGTACATGTGAAACAGCAAAGTTATTTCAAGCTAATTCTTTAGCTGGTTTGCATAATTTAAACGTTTTTAATATCTAATATTTCAGTAGGTGGTGCCATAAAACCATGTACAGTTGTGCTAAGGCAAAATTCAGTGTAGTAAAAAGTAATGACTTATAATTTCAGGCATGGCAACATTCAATCCAAATTTATTGTGCTCATGAAAATGCAAGTCCACAGAGTCAATTTTCAGAGTTTTGAGCGAGCTCTTGATATAGAGAAACTGCAGAACCTTGTAGGGAACTGGTCATTAGCCTGAAGTTTTACATAAATGCTTCAGAATTCTGCTGACTGTGCCTGGAAGTGCTCATTTGCTGAGTAAAGTCGTGAGCCCTCAGCAGATTCAGCATTTCCTTTAAAATGTGCTGACTCAGAAGTCTCAAAGTCTTTGAACAAAGAACATTCCTCCTTGCAAAAAATGTGCAGGGAGACCACATGGTATTTTACACATGGAAATAGAAGGAAATGGAAGGATGGCACTGTTGAAGAAGCAATAAAACTATATTTAAAAGGCAGTGAAAATCAACAGGGGAATGGGATAAACTTAGGGTGCTCAAAAACTGCAGAAAAAACAAGATGAATGCAAGACAAATGCAGTACATGGATTTTTCTGGACATACTGTCAAAAGCTTTGGAGCTGACTTTAGCAAAGTCCAAATCTTTAGTGGGTGCTTGACTTTAGTCCAAATCTTTGCGGAGTGCTGGGTACCTTTGAAAACAGAACTTCAGATGCAAACCAAATGGTATTTCTATGGCTTGACTAATTCTGGAGCCTATTTTCCTGAATTTCACTAAATCCAGCCACCTACATATCTCCCTGTATTTATGGATAGATGTATATATGTAAATATATTGATGGATACACTTAAAGGTGTTTTTTGGGCTGCAAAATATCCGCCTCATGTTGTAGGAGCTCCTTCCTCCTGCTGGGCCAGTGCCTCCCTGCTGGAGGGGAAGAGTCTGAGTCAGTGTCTGGAAGGGGTTTCTGAACACTTGAATTTAGGGCCAGCTCCCCAGCAAGCACCACTTTGTAGGATTTGTGCATGTGGCCCAAAAGAGCATCAGTGAGAGCACAAAATGGGGGTGTTTAGGGATTTCTACTCTACACTTTGTCCTCTCAAGCTGACCTTTGGGGTCTGTGAGGCAAATCTGTGCTTTTTGCTGGGACTTTTATTATTTAACTGCAGGTTACAGTGAAGGTCTCCCTAGTTCACTGCCCTGAGGAGGTGGGTGGAGAGTGTGCAATTATCTTTCCAGCTTCAGGATGGCAAAAACAGGTCCTCCTGCAGATTTGTTCTCATCCCCCTCAGAGGCTGAATCTGCTGGGAAAGATCTGAATCCCATTTTCATGCATGTCTTTGTAGGTCCTCTGGCCACGATAGGCACTCAAGCAGAGCTCCTGTGTGTTCCTGTGTATATTTGGGGGATGGAGGGGAGGTGAAATAATGGATTCTGGCAAATAAATGTAGAAGCTGTGCAAGGCCAAGTACCCAGGTGCTGGCTGCCAGGGCAAAGGATGTGGCAGATCAGAGACTTCTCGAAATCTCTTTATTTTCCATTTGAAGCAATTGTTTCATTACAAAATATCCATTAGCTTGATTTAAACAAAAAGCCAATTTTGAAATTGCCAGGATGACAATTAAAAGGTTGTTTTGGTTTTTTTTCAACCCAAAAGTACTAAAAGAGTCCTTTCCTTAGAAAATTTGAAAACTCTGATGTTGATCCAACTGAAAAGTATTTTCTTTCTGTTTGCTGAGAGCTGCCAGTGAATCGAGCACACGTGTCAGAGCTTTGGATTTTCAAACAGTGGATACATGCCTGAAAGAGAAACAAACTTAGGAGCTAATAAGATTACACTGAAATAAAAATGGCAAAGCAGTAAAATTGAGCCACAACTTGAGGCTGTGTCCTCTCCTCCTGTCCCTGTTCCCTGGGAGCAGAGCCCGACCCCCTGTCAGGGAGTTGTGCAGAGCCACAAGGTCCCCTGAGCCTCCTCTTCTCCAGGCTGAGCCCCTTTCCCAGCTCCCCCAGCCTCTCCTGGTGCTCCAGCCCCTTCCCCAGCTCCGTTCCCTGCCCTGGACAAGCTCCAGCCTCTCAGTGTCCTTCCCAAAGTGAGGGACCCAGAACTGGACACAGCAGCACTCGAGGTGTGGCCTCAGCTCATGGGGATGAGAGAAGAAGGTCCTGGAACAGCCTCAGAGAAAATTCTTCCTTTGTGGCTGGTGGAGGATTAATGATAACTGAGGAGAAAGAAATCTCTAATGACTTTCTCCTTGTGTTGCTATCTGCCTTTAAATCCATTCTCTTGGCTTGGAGTAGGAGGAACAGCACCTCTGAAGGATATTGAGGCTGGTTCTTGGTGTGGCTGTAACCAAATCTCTCTCTGCCAGTGCTCACTGAGGCCGTGCTGGTGTGATGCCAGCATTTTGTCCTCTCTGTAATGTGATCTGTACATGGGCATTACATATGGTGAAAACATGTGTTTTTCTGTCCTAGCAGGCGTAAAATCCACATTGTAAGAGTGCTAACAGTAAATTGCTTGGATTTGCCCGAGCATGTGCCTCTGACTCAGTCCAAACATTGACAGTGACAAAGCTGTAATCATTCGCAGGCTTCGCTTCAGAGCAGAGGAAATCCCACTCTTTTGACTTTGAAATGTGATTCCATTGGACTCCAGAGCTCAGAGAGAAAATGCACCTGGTTCTAAGGGTGTTCAGCTGGAAAAAGCCTGTGTCCATCTGCTGGTTTGACAGGGAATTGGGAGAAGAGCTGCTCCTTTGCATGGAGAATTCATCCTGCTGCTCACGTGCATGCTCCGTAGCAGCTCTTTAATAGATAGAAAAAGGAATCATTAATTAATTAAACAAATACAGTTTACACCAATATGTCTAATTCTTCCTTTCCCAGTGGAAAAAAAACTCCAAATCTTATATGTTGTTTCCATGCTGCCGCTGAAAGAAGAGTGGTAAATTTTTTGTATTAAGTGTAAGGAACAAATCTCATTTTTAGGAATGTTGATGCAAGCTGCTTGTGCAGTCCTGTTGTTATCCAAGTGCCTGGTACCTGTTTCTGAAATATTTTCATTTTCTAGGCAGGCATACAAAGCAAAATTCAAATTTTTAATGATGAGAAGTGGATGATTGATAACTTCTGTGCTCCAATAACTGCTGTGAGCACATGTGATAGCAGGGATTTCATCACAGCTTGGGATCAAAGTGTTGCTGTCATTTTCTATATATCTAAACTATGTAAACATCAGTTGTTCAGCCTTTCTTCTAACATGAAGAATTATTACACTAAAAATGATGAAATAGAGTAATTTTTGGGAACTGTCTCCAAACCAGCTTTCACAGGGAGGCACAAACCAACTCAGGGAGGCCATAACATCTAATTTTGAATAAAATTGTTTTATTTAATACTCTGAGAAGTTCTGCTCACAAATAACTGGGGTAATATGTTCGTAAGTCACTATTTACTGATAATTCTGTGACGGTGGACCAGGACTTTAAAAGAAAGATAAGAAACTTTGACTCCTGTTCAACCAGAGTGGAGGTTAGGCAGCAGGATAGCTTGTTCCCATCGGAAAGCTGAGTGATAATCCCCATGTTCAAACGCCTCTGAGTCACTATTTTCACATCCAGTGCCATGTTATAATAGAAATAGATGTGTCAATATTCTTCCTGGCTCAGCAGGCTTCCTGGAAAATGCGGGTAAATTGTCTCCTTTCGGTTTCTTGCCCATTGGGTTGTTGATCCAGGTGTTTTCCTTTCTTCTTTTCCTTACGTTTAATTTATGAAGATTAGCTTTAAAAAAAAGGAGAAAAAGAGAAAAAAGGGGTGGGCAGCATGAAGTTTGCAAAGCTGGATTTTAACTGGGAGCTCCAACAAGTGGTAGAGAAACAGGGTTGATTTTTCCAGCAGTCTGGAGGGGGCACAGCCATGACCTGGGGGTTATTTTATACCCCCTCATGTCATTTTTGGGGACGGGGCGAGTGGTCCCTGCCAGGCTGTGTAATGTGGTGAGCAATTGTGTGAATTGTTCAACTCTCATAAGAGAAAAAAAGGGAATGTTTTGCATTTAAGAAGTTTGTTGCAGTTGGTATCGTAAATTTTTAAGCTCTAATAGTCCACACCATAAGAAAGGCAAAGCACAGGAAGGAAGATTTTCTGTGGCTGTAAGTTGTGAGTGGTAGAAGTGGCAAAGTCTAAATGCAATTCTAGAAATCAGAAAACTTGAAATCTATGCACGGAACTCAGGAAATTACTTTTTCCTGATCCCAGAAGGGTCAAGATTAATCTCATTTGACCTTGGCTATTTATCAGGGAGACATCAACATCCTAACCAGGAATCCCAGGCTCATTTCACTGTCAAAGGAGAGAATGAGGATATTTTAGGATTTCCCTGACCTATTCTAGATGTTTACTACAGGATGAGATGTGTAGTGGCCTCTATTCCATTGACTGGCTGAAGTCAGAGTGAATTAAACTACTTTCCCCTTAAACCTGCTGAGCAGGGCAGGGCATAACACAGGGAGATTGAACTAAAAATAAAGTAACATTAATTGCTGAATTTACTGATCTCATCTGGAAGCAGGAAATCTGGAGATGCTGCTGGTGATAGCCAAATATTATTGCTTCGATATGAACTTGTCAAGCCCTTGATCCTCACCTGTGTCACCAACAAAATAAGAGTGGCTTTTGAAAAGTTTCACGCGCTGTTGAGAGACTCGAGTCCCCTGCAGAGGGAGGCTGTGACACTGAAGCAGAGCTCAGGGTGCCTGCAGAGGGTGATCAGGATCCTGAGCCATGCAGGCCCAGGGAAAGAGTAAAAAAGTGCTGTAATTTTGCATAACTCTATGCCCACTAATTCTGGCTAAAGGGCAGCAACTTGTAAGCTAAACAAGTTTGGCCTTAGGGAACAAAATCTTTGTACACCAATGTGTGATGCAATATGTTTGCATGGATATTGGTTTTAAACATGTACCTAAACTTCTGTTTTCAACGAAGCATTATGGATAATGCTGTAATGCACTCACACATTGATTTTGTTTCACCTCAGTTCATTAGTGAGCTGGCACATAGCAGAACGTAGGCAGGGGAATGAAAAGAGCCCTGACCAAGCAGTAACTTGGTATTTGTTGTTCTCTGTAAGTTGCTTTTATTGCATACCATTGGACTCCTATTTTCTCCTTTTAAGTGTCTTTTTTAGAGGAGCAGCAGTAAACTTGTTTTTTCCACTTATACTTTAAAGCTCTCTGTGTTTAATAAGAAATGGTCATTAATTCTTCTCTGACTAACACTGTGGTCCCTTGACTTCCTGTAAAGCGCAAATAAAACCCTCAAGCCAAATTGTAAAGTATTTAATTTCATTGGAGACATCATTTTAGTGTTACTCAGGACAAGGTTTAGTCTGTTGAAAGAGTAAACCTCTGGTTTTTTGGTCTCTGCTTGACTGACTGCCCTGGTTTCAAAGTCATGGCTTGTAGGTCATGTGAGAGCTGAGTTGAGTCGGTCTCATGTCAGGGACTGAAGTCACACAGATTTTTCTCAGTCCTTTAACGCTTTCCAAGGGAGGAAACACTAACTTGGGATCGTTATGAAGCAGTTGTTACTGAGCAAAACATGTCAGTAGCCACTATTATCTGTAGTACTGCTGAAACCAGAGAAGGAGCTTTTCAAAGTGTTGCTGATCTTTGATGTTCCAATGGACTCACAGGGATCTTTCCATTTGAACTGCCACCTAGATGTTAAGCTAAGCTGTAAATTGCAATTACCTTAAGTTTGCAAATTAAATAGCTCTCAAGTTGCTCTTTCCTTCTTAGAGCTGATGTGTTCCTCTGATGAGCATGTGTACACAAGGAAAGAGTCAAGACATAAAATATGTACACACTTGTAAAAAACAAAGCAAAACAAACCAAACTAAACCAACCCAAATAAATGGATAATGTACTTTAAAAGAAGCATTAGGATGTAATCTTCGCTCTGACGGAGTTTCATCAGACTATTTCTTAAATGGCAGGCCCTCTTAGCTAATGAACAGGTCATTGTATAGACAGTTGCTTAGAGGATTTCTATCTTGTGTTCCTGGTTCATTTCCAAAGGAAGTGGATGTTTACAGTCTGGCATGAAAGGAGGATTATTGTCACTTTTAACCCTTTTTTCTATAATGGTATTGCTTTATTGTATGAACAAAGAAGGTAAAACATAAGTTGAAAAAGTCTGGTTTTGTTTCTCACAACACTCCTATTCCCTTTATCTTCCAGATCTCCCAACTTCTTTTGCAGCTGTCACACGTCAGCCTGTCAGCTCGGGACAAAATGAAAATTATGGTTGGGTTGGCAGGTCTCACCCATCCCTCTGGGCTGTGAGCATCTCCTCAGGGTGGCACCTTCCACGGAGGGACAGCTCTGCTGCAAGCCCTGTAAAATCCTGTTCCCCCATCCCTGCAGATTCCCACAGATCCCCACAGACTCGTGCTGCCCGTGTGTGAGCACACCCCAAAGTTATGGGGGTGCAACCGACTCCAGATTTTCTCTGCTATCTCCCAAGAAGGCTCCTATCCTGAAATAAACAAGTCTCTTTCATGAGAGATTTTTGCTTTAATAAGGAAAAACAACCCAAGAGCTAAATCAGTCCTTGCTAATGCTGTCAAATTGAGAAAATAATGGAGAAAACAGCTTGTGAGTCTGGCAGAAGACAACACAATGGTGTCCTTTCAGGCAGCTGCAGGTTGCTGTGTCTGTCCCTGTCTAGCAGGAAACTCTGCTGACCAGTTGCTTCTCAGCATCCTTCTTGCAGGCTTTGGCTTGTTCTGTGGCTTCAGACTGAAATATTTTTTGTAATTGGTTAATTTTTTCTCTGGAGCTTGCAGGCATCACATGGAGCAGATGAGCAACAGTGGAGTCCTGGCCTCACAGCCCTCACCAGTGCTGGGGCTGATCACATTGCAGCTCTGTCACGGGCCACTTTTAAACCCTGGTGCTTGTCTTCTGCTCCTCAGACAGGAACAAAGATTTTAGGGAAAATGTTAGAGCCCTGCAAGATGCAAAGTTAAATAAAATCAACTGCATTGCCTATAAGAGATCACTTATTGCTAAATGCTTACATCTACGTATAAGTAGTTAAAACCATGCCAGACTATTTGCAGACTCCTCTACAATCAGCTGGAAAACTTTGTAGTGAATACTAATAGGTAAAAACTGCTTTTTCAATCAGTGTTGCTTTTTCTTTTACATTAATGAGACATCTCTGTAAATGTTGACACAAAAGAAAAAACATTATTAACATTTGTTTTTACCCACATAAATCTGTCTTACTGTTTTCCCTGAAATGGACAGCTTCTTAAATTATTCCCGAGAACCAAACACACTTGACGTAAAAAATCATTATGTGTGACGCAGACTATGCATTAACAGAAAACTTGAAAGGAGCATTTGGCACCCGACTTATGTCCCAAAATAATCAAAGGACTTGTGAGAGAGAGACACTTTCTTGCCCCAAAGGGCAGCAATGGCCAATGCGAAACCCCAGCTGCTATGCTGAAGTATTTCAGTTTAATTTAATTTAAGGACTTGTGCTTTGGAGGTCACTCAGTTTCACTTCACTCTGCATTTCCTAGATATAAAGTAAAAGCACAACTGAGCTATTTGCTTCCCTTGAAGGATCCTGTGAAGGCACATGAGAAATTACAATTAAAAAGCTGAAGGAGGACTCACTCTTGCAGGCATCATTAATTATTTCAGTGTCTAGGTTTGACTTGTAAAAATTTGAAAATATAAAATGAAAGTAATTTGTATAGTCTGGGAAAGGCCTTCAACAATTTTGATCACTCTGAAGTAAGGAATATCCCTTCTCTGCTCTTCCTTTATTTTCACTGGAACAGCGCAGAAGGGTGATGGAAGATTTTGCAATGTTTATTTCAGGATAATTGTTCCCACTCAAAGGTTCCCAGTTGATAGGAAATATTTATTAGCTATTGGGCATTTTGTGCAGAGACAAATTTAAAAAAACCCTACTCCCAAACTCATTTATGACCTCATATTTTGTGAATAAAATGGATTTATCTCTCCAGCTGATATTCACATTTCAGAACAGTGGCAGCCATAGGCATTGGAAGTGGCAGCAGCTGCAGGTGGATGTGTCACACCAGCCAGCACTTACATTGAAGCTTTGGTTTCTTCTTTCATCTCCTCTGCAGCCCCCAGATGAATCCATGACCTCCCACAATCTGCAGGTGGAAAGGAGAATGGGCTTGAGAAAGTCTGCCTGATGAACGAGTTCTGGCACCTCTGCTGAGAGAACTCACCATTTCCCTCCAGCCCATCCTCTCAGTTAAAGAAGCTTAGCAAGAGCTGAAAGAATGCCTGAGCTCTCTTTTTCAGGTGGAGCCAAGCTCAGGAAGGCAAGCTTTAGGGAGAGGAGAGGATGTCTCAGTAACTCAGCAGAGTCTACTCTGCATCCAGCAGCCAAGAAGCTCCGGGACAACAAACGTGGGCTCACGCTTTAAACATCTGCAGTGGCTGGGAACGTCACAGGAATTGAGTTTGCAAGAATAGTTTGCATTTTTCTCTCCTAGCCTGATTGGTGAGCAAACTGTGCTGTTGTCTGCCTTGTTGCTTCCAGCAATGAAAATTTTCCATGGATCCAAAAGGAAGATGAGCTGTGACAGGCTGGAGCCAGAGCTCAAGAAAATAAATGCAAAGTGCTTCATTAGCAACAGCAGGCTTTAGATCAGACCCACTGTCTACTGATTCAATTATGCAGTGTGATTAGGAGAAAAATTGCTTCCTGGCCTCCCTTGTAGGTAAAATTTAAGCATGAGGGTTTAGTCTCCCATTTTACATAGTTTGCATAGCTTGTATTAATTTTTATCGTTGTTTTCCAAGCATTCCAATCCAGCTCTTCAAAAGCCCTGCTTAAATAGTAGTGTCCCTGAACCAGTGGCTTCCAGGTTCTGCAGTGCACAAAATAATCCTTATTTCAGGGGTACTTAGAGACTACTTGCCAAGTGCTTTTTTGTTCTCACTCTGGAAATAAAAAAAAAAAAAAGGAAGAACACTTATAATTGTCCTGTTGTTGTTTCTACATATTTCAAAACTGGGGGAAAAAAATGTTTCTAACTAATTCACTTGCCTGAATTTATATGGCTGAAATCCAGACTGTGAGGTTTAACCTGCCTAGTTAAGGAAGACACATGACATTGCATGTGTTAAATGACATAGCATGTGAGAATGTACAGGATTTTTAAGTGATGTCCTTGCCAGTCAATTTACAGAAAAGAAATCTCTGGCAAAACTAAGCAAACAAAAGAAAAAAGTATCTGGGATGTGTACGTGATCCTGCAAATCTTACATCTTAAAATAATCAGTTTATGGGTTTTCTTCCTGTTGCTCATTTGCCTATAGCCAGTTCTTTTTTCAAATATAATCTCCTCATGGAAGTTGCGCATATGATCAACATCTCTTTTGATCAATTCTATTACAATAATGCTGTGTGTAAATGGATTCCTAATTTCCCCCCCTTTTTAAGCCCTTTTGCATAGATTTCAATAGCACTACGGGAGTATTTAAACAGGGAGATGAGAGGAAATCTTATCTTTAGCAATGGGCCACCTGGCATTTACTTTCTGGCTTCCTTGGTTTGGTCCATTGGGCTGTGGAAAAGACAGGCCAATGTGAGAATAAAGATTTCAGAGACGAGATGACAGTGATGGATGTGGGTGTCCCTGTCTGTCCCTCTCCCACAGGCCCATCCACTGCTGCAGTCAGGCTGCTTTTTTCTGAGCAGCAAGGAGACACAGCAGTACTCCCAAGGATGAGATGGAGACGGACACAAGGATGTGCCTGAAGGTGGCAGGAGAGCTGAGGAAGGTCTGTGAAGGGAGGGCTCTCCAAGGGCAATCATCTGCTGTAGCCACCAGCTCGTCCTTGCCCCTGCCACCCTCACGACGGTACAAAACAAACAGGAACGATGCGGAGGAGGAGGGTGGACGGGCAAGGAGCTTTTCCCCACTTCAGCTCGTCTTTATTTTTCACCGATAGCTCTGGAAAAATAATTTCTGGCCCACATACAGCACGAACCACAGAGGTATTAGCTGAAACATGTCCCCAGGCAGGCCTGGGGCACTGATGACAGTTCCTTGGCACCACAGGAGACCCCACAGAAATGTGCATTGGCAGCTCATGGTTTGTGTTACTACCATCCCTGGTTTCCCGTGGTTTGCAAGTCTTTTTAAAAACTCTCCGCGGAGTATTGCTGTGCTGTGATGTAGAAGATCTCACGTGTATTATTCTGGAAGAATTTAAGAGCTCAATCAATGTATAATCTCTAATTTCCCTAAAATATGTGAATACCAATTAAACTTTTATTGTTAGTGAGTTTGTCTTCAAAGAGAACAAGGGAGCTCTGCCTGTTTCCTTCTGGACTATCTTACCATGGGTTTTTTTCTCTCCCTATATTCACATTGCTTCACAGTCTTATGGGAAGCTTTTTCCAAGGCAGCATGGTTTGCTACTTAGCACAACTTTCAGATAAAGCATGGTAGCAAAACCAAAACCAAAACCAAAACCAAAACAAAAACTCAAACAAAACCAAACAAACAAACAAACAAACAAAAAAAGATAAGTGATAAATAGCTTAAGAAGTAAAATAGAGATCTAGCTTTGAAAATTTTTGCCTTCCCTTAACGATACGAGTGGAATCAGACTTTTGGGTGCAGCTCACAGAAGTGACTCAAAAAATGGAGTGGATAAATATGGTGACCAAAGTAGTAGCAAAAGGATAGAACTGTAAATAATTTTGAGAACAGACAATAAATCAGATTAATTTAGGGCACATGTATTTTTTCACACTTAGGTACACTGAGTACATAATAAAAGTTAAAAAATCTTGGGCCTAATTCTTGTCAAAATGAGACCTTATTAAGGTACTTTAGTAGGGTAAAAGATTCTTAAACTGGAAATGAATTATTATAATGTCTATCTTCTACTGCTAGACTTGACCTGAAGTGTACATGAGAGCTCAGATATGGACATGACTAAATACTGTGAAATAAAGGTTGCACAGTTCAGATAGTGTTTGCTAATTTTAAATAACGTTGCCAAGAACTCAGCACTACTTTGGCCTGAGGCATCTGAAAAACCCTTCAAGAACAAATTTATAGTAAACTCAAATGTGCATTGGCAGCCTTATTTTCATTTAAAAATGTCAGATGTTTCTCCAGAACAGGTGGCACTAAAAAAAAATTGGTTATGGAAAATGAATCTTGCTTACAAGGAAAATATCCACTTTCACAGATTGGGAATAAAAACCATTGCACAGCTGATCTGTGACCTAGCGGTGCTTTTTAATGTGTTTTCCTTAAAATTGGGCTGAGAAGTTCATGGCCAACCCTTCCCCTGTTACTGTTTGGTTTTAGGTTTCTTTTATTCCATAGTTCAGTGTACTGAAGCTTAGCAAGTGAGACCTGAGCCATTAAAGAGTCTTTTTGTACGATCTTGGCACTTGGGCCAGTGATGGGAACACTTGACTGCTGCTGTTACCCCATAAATCACAAAGGAGTTACTGTGGCTTCAGCCTGGAACAAACACAGCCAGGATGGGGCCTGCACTCATGCAGCACTCACAACAAATTATTTACTTGGTGGTTCCCATCACAGATTTCCCTGGGTTTGTTCTCCCCACTGTTCTGTGTGAGCAGCGTGTGAACAGTAAGGGATTGATCACTGAGTTTTATTCAACCCCTTCTCCAGCAACAACGGTTTTCCTTTAAACTGAATAAGGTGAATCATGTCCTCAGATTTCATCATTGTTTTATTTTTGGTGGCAATTTACCAACATGGCACTGTGCTGTTAAGGTCAGAGAAGTGCTGTGTCCCCAGCACGCCTCAGCTGATGCCTCAGCTCTCCCGTTATTACGTTCTCCAGGCTGTGTAGCACAAAATGTACTTCAGAGGACACAGGTGAATAAAATAGAAATAAGCACACGAATACAATAAATGAGAAAACCATGAACTGTTTTTTCCATTTTTTGGTACTGCTATGGAATATTTGAGTTGCACTTCCCTAGCAAGGCACAGCTGCCCAGCCAAGACGAGCTTGCCTTCGTGTGAGTGAAAAAAAGACAAAAGGTTTACAAGAGTCCTTAGTGTATTAATTCCTGAAAAACTGGCCACACATTTCCCTGGCAAAACAGGCCTGTTTTGTCTTTCCAACCCAGAATCCCTCACTCCCTTGGCATCTGGGGGGCATTGCTGCTGGTGCAAACAAGCAATCACAGTATCAGAACTGATTGGGTTTTTTCCTAGCATCCCAACATTTCCCTTATGAATCAGAGGTGCCTTTCAGAAGCCGAGTGGCCAGGAATTAAGAGATGGTAACTCCTAGAACAGTTTCTCTATCCCATCCCCACATTTCTCATGGGAATACTACTTAGTACCAGAGCACGGGACTCACACAAAGCATCACAAATTAATTTGTGATATATGTAGTTACTTTTGCAGGGTGAAGCAGGAGGACTTCTAGATGTTTAGATATTTAAATTGCTGTTCTCTTCTCTCCTTCTTACCTGGAAAAAAAATTATTCAGTTCATTCAGCCTTATTCACTTGTCACAACAATTAGAGGGTGGCTCAGAATTACAGGCAAAGCATATTCCTCATGCTTTGCCTGTTCCAGTTCCACACGGCTGGCAAGGAGCCTTGCTAATTGAAACAGAATCATGTAGGCTGCTTGGCACCTTCCTTTCCTTCCTTCCTCCATGTCCTCTGAGGGGGATATGACATCTGGGGTGTGGGCTCTGTGTCACTGCTGGCACTGTGCTACAACCTACAGGGTTTAACCTTTATCAGGTGCCGTGCTCGAGGGTAAGAACAATAAAAAATAAGAGCACTGGGGAAGCGTGCATGTAATAGACCTCGAAACACCCACCGTGGGCAAAGCTCAGGAAATGCCTGACCTTAAAAATGTGCTTCTCAGTTTCATGTAAAGAAAACTAAGAACAAAAATAGTCATTCTCTCCCAGGCATTAAAATCAAGATTATTAAATTTAAGAGTAGATTGAGTTCTTTCCTTGCATTCAGTTGCCTTTGTTGAGCAGTGATATATTCTGGTTCCTAGCAGCACACAGCTGTTTACACTGGTTACTAAAGGCATAAATTGTTCTGAGGATGCAGATGTCCAAGCAGTTAACATTACAGCCCCCAGCTACTGCCAAGGAAGTAGGAAAACCTGAGCTACTCTCCTGCAGAAATACTTTGCTAAGCTATGTTTCTAACTTATGTCATCCTTAGCTCTCTCCCTTTACGCATCCCTGAGTGGTGTTGGTGGGTGCAGAACCCTGTGCCCAGAGGTCACAGCTGGTGACAGAGATTTTGTGAGTATAGGATGTGAGCAGAAGTGATGGTGCCCCCACTTTGATTTGCCCACCTTCAAAACCCTAAAACCAGCCAGATTTTAAGTCTAGGTTTGCCTGAGCACCCAGAGCAGCATTTCTATTGAAAATCACTGATGGTCACATAAAAATATGTGTAAAATTACATCTTGTGAAGACCACCTCTCTATTCCAATGCTTTATTTATAGGCTTCTGGCTTCAATAATTTTATTTATATTAAAGTTGCTAATATCTGATATTTCTGTGTCTTTTAAACTTTTCCAGTGAATAATTTTGTTGCTGTTTATAGAAATAGGCACAGTGTTAAGAAATGTACCAAAAAAAGATTACAGTTGACTTCAGAGGATGTATCACTGACTTCTTAGGAAGTTTGGAAGAATAACAGTTGAAAGGAGATGCAATATATTGACATTATCTAGATTTTTTCCCATGTTAATTCATCTGGCTAAGAAGAACCCTAGAACTATCAGTTGTTGCTAACTAAAAAGTATCTGCTCTAATTTTCCTATTTTTTTCCTTTTAACACTTGCAAGGAGTTTGCAGGAACCTTCCTATTTTTATTTTATACATGTTATATATATCTATATATACATATATAGATATATATAAAACACAAGGTATTTTAGCTGAAATTTTGTCTGGTACAAAATACTGGAAAGGCAGGAAATTTAAAGTTGAGTCTAAAGTTAATATAAACAATCAAAAAGCAGACACAGGTTTGGGTCTCTGTGAAGCCTACGCACTGTTAGAAATGAGGTATGGAAGGAGATTTGATTCTTCTCATTTTTATACCGTAAGAACCAGAAATGGTCTTGGTGTAACGCCAGCAATGTAACAGGAAAATGGGACGAAAAATGTTAAAAATGCTGAAATTTAGAGTCTTCAGTGGGGATCAGGACTAGGAGAGAAAGCTGAGGGTCCTCAGTGCCCTCCCTGCTGTGGTGGGCTCCTGACTGGCTTTCCTTTCCTGTGGAAAACTGATGTGACTCTGCCTTCTTTAGGATTCTCCTCTTCTCCAGGGCTCCTCAGAAGATCAGGAGGGAAGAAGGCAAGGTTCCAGTGTGCCCAGCTGAGAATCTGACCACCAACTCAAGCACCCACCTGCATTCTGTCTGTCACCATCTATGACCCTTGATAATCCGAACTCAGCAGCTCACATTTAGGAGTCCAGAAATTCAGCTGGAGAGCTGGAAATCATTCCCAAGACATCTTTGTTGGGTGTGTAGAGACAACTTCTTTTCTGATCTAAGCAAAATATGCTAATTCTTGGCACTCTCATGTTTCTTAAATTAAGGCCACCATTTTAATAACAGAGAGTGTCTACTTGAGCTCAGATCTAGTCATTGAGGTCTCCAGGCCCAGAGACAAGACACATAAAAAGCTTGTCCTACCTGAAAACTACTTTTGGAGTAAAATTTAAAAGGAAATCTTGACCGAACTGACTTGAGAGTTTCCCTGCCCTCACTAATAGCAACAACCTGCGGGAGAAGGAAAAGTCTCCTTGTCTGGACTACTGAACATCTTAATCTCCAGCTGGTGTTGATGGCTCATGACTTCCACAGAAATTTTTCTCTAAGTTCATGGATAGTTCCCTCCATTCCCATTTCAGAAGATTGAGCTGTTTTGGTTGCAAATAACTTTGCTGCTACTCGCAGCACCAAGTAATTGCTGAAGACAATGATTTACAAGGCTGCTTGTTAAAACTGGGTTGTGATGTTGCCAGGTGCCTGCTCAGACAGACTGAACATCCATTCTGCAACAAGCCAGGAGGCATCCAGTGCTCCTGATTTATGTAGCCCTTGCAATTTGGGCTGGGACAGCTGCAAACAGCTGTGTGCTTTATCACTTTTTGCCTGAATTTTCTGTAGATGTACCTCCCAGGTCTGTAGGGAAGAGTAGGCCAGTAACTGTTATTTCAATGGCACTTTGTCCATCTCAAAACTAGAAAAAGATCCTTGGAGAAAATGAGGGCTGCCTGCCATAGTTGCTGGTTTTTCTGGCTAGGATCAAAATGCTCATTCTCCCTTCTGTTCCTGCTTTAGATCAAGGGCTTCTTTATTTCTGGGGTCATCATTTATTGATGCACAATGAAGGTCTAGATGAGGTATTAGGAGGAAATCTTTTACTGTGAGGTTGAGTTCCTGGCACAGGGCGCCCAGAGAAGCTGTGGCTGCCCCTGGATCCCTGGAAGTGTCCAAGGCCAGGTTGGACATTTAGGGGCTTGGAGCAGCCTGGGATAGTGAAAGGTGTCCCTGCCCATGGCTTTGGTTACAATGCCAGCTCAACTCATCGACTTCAGCTCAGAGCAGCCATTTTCTTGTCCTTTATTGCTTTGGAGGTAGAATTACTCCATCCAGACCACATGCTGAGAGGACTAATTTCCAAGGGCCTCTTCTGCTGTGAGCAGCTGAAATATGAAGATCCAAGGCTTCAAGCCAGGTTTTGATTTCTGTTGAGCTGGCATGAATGGAACCACTCCAGTTTTAACGAGCATAACTGGAGCTGGGGAGTATTTGGGCCTCCTCAGAGCAAATTTCTGAGAGTCATACTGGAAAACAAAGGTCTGTCACTCAGCTCCTTATTACCCTCTGGGTTTGAATGGCTCAGACAGTGTTTTGAAAACCTGTCATTTCTCAAATCACTAAAAAAAAAGGGGGGTGTTTCTAGACTTTGCAAATATAGGGGAGATTTACTGCAGTGAAAAAACAAAAAGCTTTATGGTATAACAGCTTCACTTGAAGTGCTCAGAGTAATGATGGACATGATAAATCACACTTTTTTAGGGAAATAACATTACCTTATGGGCTAAATTTAATTAAAACCAGCAATCCTGTTGTATATCTTACTTGAGGAAATGAGGACACTGCCTAACTTTCACCACCAATTTTTGTCATACCTTCTGATGTAGACAGTTGGTCTTGAGTTCATCATCATAAAGTAGCAGGCTCAGATTTGGGGGTGTCCCAGAAGGGATATCAGCCCATAACTTCATGGCATAATGTATGGGCTGTTGAGAAAGCTGACAGAATGGAGCTTGGATTTTTCACAGGTCATTTCCCCTTAGGGGAAGGTTTTGGAGCTGTGACTGTTATTTCAGAACCTTTCTTCCTGGTCATGCTCAACGCAGAGCTCATTTTTTTTTTGGGTAGTGCATCGGTTGGCAGAGTATATCTTGGAGTAAATGCTGTTTCCAAAGTGGAGGTCGTGATCTTGGAAGTGCAAGTGGAAATGGGGTCATGGGAAAAGCTGAGAATTGCTGGAATGTGGTGAAAGCAAAGTAATCTATGGATGATTATGTTGACAGCAGCCACAATATGGTTCCTTGAGGAATTCAGATGGAGTTATCACAAGGAGTAATGGCTGGCAAGGTAGAACTGACATAAATAGCTCAAGGTTTGGGCTTGCTGTGCTTAAAAATACTTTAGGTACTTCAGCTCTCTTAAATGTAAACCATGGGTTGTGATACACTTTAATCACAAAAATCAGGTTTTTCAGGGAAGTTTCCTTTAAGTGCACGTGTAGTATCACTGCTTTCTGGCAAAGAAGAAACTTCCTCTCCTGATAGTGAGAAAAATTTCACATATCATGTGCCACAGTCAAAAACGATTTTCATCTTCATTTTTTAGTAAATATTTCCATATATGCCTATGTTTGCTTAATTTTTCAGCAAAGGGCTCTTCAAGCCCTCAAAGTTGGGAAGACTAAAACTAGAGGGGTGTTGATTTTCAGAGGAGAAATTGTGGGTTTGCCTACTATGTACAAATCCTTAGACCAGCAGAATTTTTTTTCAATGAGCAGATTTTTCACACTAGAAATTTACAGCACTACAAAGCTGTGTCTGTGTTCTTGCAGAATGTAGGTGGCTGAGTTGTGTGATTGCCTCAAATAATTTGGGCTCAGTTTAATGTTCTCTTTCCCATATATGGCAGTTTGTTCATCCCACTGATTATTAGGCTCCCTTTTCAATAGAATTTCAATAGATATCATGATGGAACATTACTGAGTAGTAATCAATTAATATATAAAATAAGAATTTCAGACGCAGAGTACAGTCCTGAAAACAAGCCCAACCTTGTTGAGTGTGTGAGTCCTTTTGCATTGCCTTTTGTGAGGTGAAATGATTGTAGGATTCAGTGAAAGACACTGGAATTTGTCATTAAAATTATAAAACAAATGTCTAATAAAGTGGCAAAGTCTCCTAGAAAATTCAAGTTCAATCCTTAGTTTTGCTATTTTAAAAATGTCTTTGTTTTCCTTTTGATGGTATTAGGCATCTAACATAAAAAAAAAAATTCTCTTGTATTTTCATTTGACATAATGATGTCCACAACAGACAAAAAGATCCCATATTTCCTCTGTGAAATGTTTATAAAAATTCTGGTGTGCCGGACTGAAAAACCATCAGGAAGTCAAAAGTGCCTGCCTTAATCAAGTTACCTTGTGCTTTGTTGAACTGGCAAATACACACAGGGCACTGTGGAAGCTGTAACCTTTTCTGCAGATTCAGCCATGTAAACCCAACAGGGAATTAAGCAACTGAAACCCAAATCTAACACCCACAAGCCCCAGGAAGTCACATAAGTGAAGTAAGTATCAGAGTGATTTTCACAGATAACATTGCCCTTGCCAAGGCAGGGGCTGTATTTCAGTTTTAAGCTGGCCAGCATGTACAGTGGTCTGGAAAACAAGTAAAAATACAGTAATATAAGCAAAATGTAAATTCTGAACTCTGGTACCAGCCCTAGGAGGAAATTCAGCCAGTGCTGTCAAGAGTTATCAGCAATGGGTTTGCATGAATGAGGATTTCTGGTCTGTGTCTGTGCCGTTTTCCTATCTCACACTGCCCGGGCACTGAAATTTACCAGTGCTTGCACTGAATGAAGATCAAGTAAGGCAGTCATTTCCATCAGTGTAACACTGCTCACACCTGTATTAAAGACAGGAAATATCTGCCTTCTCTGTTCCCTTTCCATGCATCGCTCAGCAGGACAAGGGAAGAAGAAGCTAGCATTCCTCATGGAGACCAAATACTGCTCCTTGCTGTTTCCGAAAATGTCATATGTCTAAAAAGACGGGATTTTCTCACCCTCACAAAGTCCCAGTACTCATTCCAGAATCCGCATTGTCCGTGGATATCTGTTCCCGCCTGGGCTGATACCCTGACTGTGCCAAACCAAGCAAGGCCGCGCTCAGTGAGGTGAAAGCCAACAATGAAATTTGTGTCTTAAACACAACAGCAACGGGGCTGTTCCTGCCTGTCGCTTGTAGCTCAGTGAGGATGACGGGAGAGGTGACACGTTTGCACTGTTTCCAGCCATGGAGACCCATTCTGTGGGATGCAAACAGGCCGGTGTCTGCCCTGTGTGCACTGAGGCGGAGAGCGAGCCCACGGGGCCTGATGTCTGCACCAAAGCCAAGAGGCAGCGTCCACACAGGCCTAGATCGAACAATGCACTTAAACCCGGCCACAGCTGAGCTGTAATAAAACCGGCTCTAAGCACAAAGGACCGGGCCTAGCTGGAGGCCTGTCACTGGTAGTGCCCCCGGGTTCAGTGCTGGGCCTCGGTGGCTGAAGGGGCAAACGCCTCCTCGGAAGTGCACTGAGGGCACAAATCGGGGAGCAATGGCCGATACCCCTGAGAGTGGGCAGCCCTGCAGGGGGACCTGGACAGGCTGGAGAGGTGGGCAGAGAGGAACTGTCTGAAGTTCAACAAAGGCAAATGCAGAGTCCTGCACCTGCGCAAGAACAACCCCAGGCAGCAGCACAGGCTGAGGGGCGACCTGCTGGAGTAGCGCCATGGAGAAGCACCTGGGAGTCCTGGGGGACAACGAGCTGTCCCTGAGCCAAGGAGGCCAATGGGATCCTGGTGTGCATTGGAAAGAGCATTCCCAGCAGGTCAGGGGTGATCCTGCCCCTGTGCCCAGCCCTGGAGGCACCTCCGGGGTGCTGTGTCCAGCCCTGGATCCTCAGCACAGCAGGGACAGGGAGCTCATGGAGCAGGGCCAGCAGAGGCTGTGGAGATGAGGAAGGGCCTGGAGCATCTCCCTGCCCAGGAAAGGCTGAGGGAGCTGGGGCTGCTCAGCCTGGAGAGGAGCCCCAGCTGAGAGGAACCCTCAGCCCTGGGTGTCCCTTCTGTCCCCGTCTGTCCCTGGGTGCAGGGAGGGCTCCGAGCAGGGCCCAGGCTCTGCTCCAGGCCCAGCAATGGCACCAGAGCCACGGGCAGGGACTGAGCCCAGCAATTCCCCTGCACAGGAGGCACAACTTCTGCCCTGGCAGTGACCAAGCCCTGAACAGAGACCAGAGAGGTGTGGAGTTGCCTCCCTGGGGATATTCCAGAACATCTGGACACAATCCTGTGCCCTGGGATGACCCTGCTGGAGCAGGGAGGTGGCACCAGTGACCCACTGTGGTCCCTTCCAGCCCGACCCATTCTGAAATTACGTGGTTCAGCGACTTCACCGTGTGGAGAAGGAAGTCCTGCAGGCAGGTAAGAGGAGATCTCTCCACTTTGCTTCTTGGATCCAAGGCCACATAACCATGACATGTATTCTCGGAAAACTCACATTTAAAGGGCAGAAAGTATCTGAATGCTTTTTTCTTCCTGAAATTTGTGCCCCCTTTTTTTATTAGTTGAGTATTTTAAGGCTTATCTCTGTACTTTGCTGACTTTGACCTTTCAGTGAGTGATTACATAATTAGTCTTTGAACTTGTATATCACTTCACAGCTTCTCACTTTCCCACAAAGGCACTGGTACTCTGTGGTATTTCCACCTCTTCCTACTTTTGTGTGCACATTTGTGCCTCCTCAGTACACAGTGAATTCAGCCAACACAAACATACTTTATACCAGCTGATTAGGCTTTAGGTTGAGGCTGAGGAAATACTTTGATGCAAAGTCCTGATTTCCATCATTTTTTAAATATTTGGTGGGGGAAAGAAAATTCTTTGTCGGTTTTCCAGTTATGCTTTGTAAAACAAAGGAGAATAGTTTAAACTCCTAAGGTATTCCATTTAAAGCATGTTTCTTCTTGTTGAATAGAGTACAAAATAATTCACCCTTAAGCCTAATTGTCTTCAGATTGGATATCATAACTAAGAACACAAACCTGGGTACTTTATCCAACCTTTTTTTGGGAAAAGATTTCAGAAGAGATTGTGTGAATCATTGTGAAAAAAGTTATATTTTCAGCAGAAAATACTTACTTCCTCCTGATTTTTATGGAAAATACCAGGNTTTGTGAAAAAAGTTATATTATCAGCAGAAAATACTTCCTCCTGATTTTTATGGAAAATACCAGGGTAGCAGAACCATACTGAGACGGACTCAAAATCCTGAGCATCCAGAAAGGTATAACACAGGTATCTGCAAAGCAAATCATGATATACAAAAGGCATGTGAGAAAATAACCTCCCCTCTCTTCTGCAGCTCATATTTGTCTCTTAGATCAAGAAGATGGAGCTACAACCCTTCTCAGAAAGGTTTGAGAGGTCATATGGCAACAGGCAAAGAAAAAGAGAATTTTGGTTGAACAGTGCATTATTCACAGGATGCCCACATCAGGAAAGGTTTTAAAAATTGCTGTGCAGGAAAATTTTAACCATATGTACATAGTTGAAAGGGGCCACATGAAAAATGGAAGTTAACAAGGGTTTTTTAAAGTGTTTTCAGATCTTGCCTAATCATAGACTCTGCAGGACAGGAGTTGTTGTTGTCTTGTCACTTTCCAGCTCTCCTGTCTGCATGCCCTAACAGAGTAACACCCTTCAGACATCACACAGACGAGTTGTTTCGGGTTTCTAGGACAAGAGAAGACATTCAGTTGAATTTCAGACTTAAACTCATCTGTGTGGTTTACCTTGATTTTGTTTTAGTGGAGGAGGGACAACATGGATGATTATTATGTCGTATAAAGTATTACAAATATTGACAACATACCAAAGATGGGGGTGATGTGATGATCACGGTTGGGACATTTTGCACCAGAAACTGTTTTCTATGAGAATCTCACACAATGCTACCTTTGGAAATATCTATTTAGGCCCGGCAGGAGTGGCGTGAGTGGGTAAAAAGGAAGGGAAATAATGCCTGCTCTTCACAGGGAAAATGTGCTCCTTGAATGCAGTTTCTCTGTAGTGAATTCTGACTGGATCGGTGGGTGCAGTGAGCACAGTATTTCTGAATCTGCTCCCTGACAGCACCCAAATCATAAGGAAAGAGGAAAAATATGTGAAACTGGGAGGTGCTGTTGACTCTCTTGAGGGACAAGAGGCTTTGCAGAGGCCATTCTAGATAGATTGAGGCAGTGAACAGTGATTAATGGGATGAAATTTAGCAAGTTCAAATGCCAGATTCTGCACCTAGGACAGAGGAATGGAGCCAGGCACAAGTACAAACTGGGGCAGGAGTGGCTGGAGGGTAAAAAATTGCTTAAAGTGTTGGAAAGAATGTCCTGAGAGTAGAAGCTGGGAGTTCTGGGCTTTTCTGGTTTGAAGAAAAGGAGGTTGAGGGGCAACTTCATTGCTCTCTACAGCTTCTTGAGGGGGAAAGTGGGGAGGGAGGTGCTGAGCTCCTCACCTTGGCACCCTGTGACAGGAAATGTGGGAATGGTTCAACACGGTACTTTTTAGAAAAGAGAATCTAAATTGCTATCAGCTATTTAGTCTTCATGAGTCTTTTCAGGGGAAGTTGGTTTCACATTCATCTCAGAATTATTCATATCTAAGAGAGCAGGAATTGAAGATCATTAATAAAAGTGTAAATGCACAATTAATAACATAACGAGATAAATATTTTGTTCTGTTTCCTTCTTTTAATCAGGTTACATACCTGGTGATAGAAACAGACCAATGGAGACAGAATTACTGAGTTTGAATAATAAATCCCACAATTGCTTCTTGTTTTATCGCTGAATTTTTGGGTCACTTCCTCATGCTTTTTCTCATATTAAAAAGAGCATCTCCATTTTTATGAATATGCTGTAAAACTCATGGCATATACCGTACTTCTGTACAACAAAAAATAGTATTTTGCATTTTCTAACCTATGCCAATGAAAATTCTTTGACATTGGTAGCTAAAGCCATACTTAAGGTATATGTGGCTTTCTTTTGTGCCAGAGAACAGTTTCTGATTTATGTTTTTTGGAGGGTTTATTTTTTTTTGGTTGTAAGTGCTCCATTATAAATATGTTTACTTAAACAAACCAAAGCATTTCCAGCCAAACTGGCAAATTCTGTATTTTATTACAATAATAGCCCACATTTTCAAACTTGGGGCCTCAAGTAGCTTTTAGGGTATGCAAGAATTTTTGATGTGCTGACCCAACTGATATTTTGATTTATATTGGTCTTCCCATCATTATATATCTTAAATAAAGCCGCTTAATTAAGTCTTAAAATATAGAATAAAGAATCTAATTTTAAGAACAAACACTCTTGTCCTTCAAGAGATCTGACTCAGGAGCAGATTCAGGTCAGCCCGTATTTGTAGATTTAATTCCAAAAGCATTTCATGGCTGAAATGTAAGTAATGAGAATTTTCAAAGTACCTTTCATTCCAGTTAGCATCAGAATGAGATTTTTTTTTCTGTAGCTTGGCCTTTTGAGCCAAAAAAAAGTCTCGAATTTTCCCTGTTGCTTTACTGACTTCACTGCCTATTACTGTGTTTCATTTGTGTCTCTGTAATGAAGTTATTTATTAATTCCCGTGTCAGAACTCAGGAACAGGTCGTGTTTGTGAGAAGCAAGGCACGTCACAGATATCTGTGGAATGGCTGCTATGACTGTGTGTTATTTGCAGTGTATGGTTTAACCACTCCATATTTCCATGCCCTGGGGGATCTCAAGCTACGTGGAAGCTCATTTGCCACCACAGTTGTTTGGGTTTTTTTTTATTACTGTTTCCTGTTTACTGTGCTATGTATAGAACATTTGATAGATGAACATTTCCTGTTCTGTTAACAATTCATGCTAATTTACCATTCCTTTATGAGCACACATGTTGAAACCTGGGCTCCAGTTCAGCAAGGTATTTGAGTGAATGTCTCAGTTTGGGAATCCAATAACCTCAGAGCTGAGCTACATTAATTAATCAGGACAGATATGAAGCATAGGGGGAGTCAGAAATATGAGAATATCCTTTAAGTAAAAGATAGATTAGGTTTTCATTGGAAGCTACTGCACCTCACGACAATTTCTGCAGATTGTTGGCAGTCATTCAAAGTCTTTAAGAGCCAGCAAATTTTCAGTAATGGAATTTTACTTTGGAACACTTTGCCTTAAATTAGCCATATCCCTATCAATAACAGTAAGCAATCTGCAGGCAGGACTCCAGACTCTTTGGCATATTTGAGAGCTACGTGCAATGCCTTCTTCTCACTTGCTATTGCTCTCTTGTGGTTGTTCAAATTCTGCAGTGACTAAAACAAGCGAGGCGGAACATTCTTATTTCATTAGCAGCAAATGGCCTGCAGGCAAAGTTCAAGCTGTAGCTTTAAGATATACAAAATATGTATAAAGGTCTTCAGAAGCTCCTTATCTAAGTCCTACTTTTTGACCTTATTTGTTGAATAATAATAAAAAAACCCAAATATATTTTTATGGATATACATCTTGTAGTCTAAAACAAAAGGTACATGAAAATATTCGTGCATAAATCCCATACATTCTTATTGATAGTATAGCATAGATAGGTGTGTGTATCTATATAATTTTTTATTTCTGATGGATTTGGAATCAGTATATAGAATTCTCATTTTCAAGCAACATGCAGTGCTAACTTGTAGAATCCATATATATGGGATTATATAAAACTGTATTACACTACAGAAGAGGATATAAGATGCACTTTGTTAAAGTGAGTGCCTCACCAGGGAGCAACTTCCTGGGAAAAACAGAGTACATTTGATCACTTTAGATAGGCTTAGCATGGAGAGAAGTCAATATTAAGACTTCCATTAATGAAACACTAAACATGTGCTCAATTTTAGCCAATAACCATGCCCCATAAGCAAATAAACATGTAGGTAGTTACAAATTACCTACAAGTTACAAACTACCTACACTGATAAATCTTTTTTGTGATTCTCTTAAGAGATATAATTAGCTTTTTAGCTAGTTTCTTCAGCATTTTTCTTGACCTCTTACCCATGTTAAAATACAGTGCTTTTTTTCACTCTAGAACAGATCTAGCTGGAAAAATTGCTCCAAATTTCTCCACATTTTTGGTCCCAGTGTTTAAAGGGCAACATTTAAAATGAAAACCTATGTTGTATTCAGCCATTTCTGTTTTTTCTGAAGATTTTCAAAGTTACTTTGTGGCCCTCTGAACATGGTTTTGCTAGAAAGAATGGATGAATTGCAGTGGGCCTCAATCTACTCTGCATTATGCTGGGGAAGATTAACTGGAGTGTTTTAAGAGTAGTTTAAAGCCACCCCTGCATGCCTCATGGTTTCTGTGAAGGTGAAACTAGAACCAGATTAAAAAAAAATTCTGTGACTTTACCAAATGTCTCATACGACCTGAGGCTGCTCATTATTTCACCTTACATGGCCTGTTAATACGAGCACGTATTAACAGCAAGCAAACAGAAATCTCTCTTCTTTTCCCTCTGCTTTCTTCCTCATTACTGAAGTTGGGGTTTATTTTTAACTGTGTCTAAAAAATAAATTAATCTTCTATATTAACAGAATAATCACGTACAGCAGGGGTGTGTGGTTGTCCATTCCCACCAGGCATGNGCAAGGAATCTCCTCTAGACTTGCTGGAAAGCATCCAGAAAGGCTGAAGTGAGTGATGAAATCAGCAGCCTGGTAACTGGGTAACTCTCAATATCACATTTTTCGGTTTTAATTAAATGCTTTTACTTTCTTCTCCCTCACACTCATTTTCTCTCCCTATTTAATTTGTTGGCTTCTCCCACAAGGGAAGCAATCTGTGTGTGTTACATTCTGGGGCCTGAGGTGACTTCTTTGGCAGTTCAGCCTCATTCCAGCTCCTGATAGTTTTCTGTATGTGTGCTAATCATGATAAATTGGTACAGATACCAAAATAATTTGTACTCAGTGCAATAACTCATCCTAAACCATATCCAGTTTTCTTTATGGATTTATACCTAGAATGAATGACTTTTCCACTGTCCCATCAAAATTGTATAAATATGAGGGTTTGGGGGCAAGCGGGAGAAAACGATGATTTCTTTATATTTTGTTTCCTTTGATAAAAATACTAACAGGAGTATTTCTTCCTACTCTCCTGCATGGGATTCTAATTGAGTGGCAGTTTTGAATGGGCTGCAGACGTGAATTTATGACTTGAATGCATCCCTTGGAAGACTACTTTGATAGCAATTGTAAATGTCACCACGTGCCTTGAATAGACAGTACTTAATGCTGGAGGAACATGAGGTTGCTGAACGTTGGCTTTTAAACATTTTGAAAGAATTTGACATTTATTTCTCATGTTACTGCATCTCAATAAATATTTTCAAGTCAGCCACAGAGAAATAAGTGGATGAGCAAGATCTGAGTTCACACAAAATTAGTTGTAAGTAAGGAAAACAAAGTGGTTTTTTCCTAAAATATGAAGTGGTCAATAAGTTTAGATGATGTCAGTCATAAATCTTTGGAAGAAGCTTGCAAATGGTTATAGTGATGGTTTAGGGTATGTGTCGTAATTAGAAATGAAACTCCATGTTTTTCAACATCCACAAAAAAGTATTGATTTTTATCAGTTTTCAAGTCCTATGTAAATCCAATAGCTTTAAGTCACAAGGAGATAAAAGAAATTTAATTTTGTTGCACTATTTATATGTTTTTAGAATAGCCTTGTGATTTTAAGGTTTACCAATAGAGCTTTGCTTATAATTAACTCTGTAACCAAGGGAAAAAAGTCCCAAAAGAAAATCCCACCACAAACCCAATGAAAAAATTACCCACCAAGTGAATAATTCATGAATATTGTATTTAGAAATTCAGTTTCCATCCTTTCACTACCAAAAGCTAAAAGTAATTACGCTGCTGCTGCCTGAGCCTGCTGTTGGTGAATGATAGGGATCTTAGAAGTTCCATAAAATAGCTCTGTAGGAAAGTACTTAATGAAATGCTAATTAAGCACTTAACTGCTGTGCAATCTGTACATTTTTACATGATTTTTCACTATCCCACATATTTGCCAGAATCAAAAACAAAATCTAAAGCAGAACCAGAACTGATAACGTGTTTATTTACTATGTTACGTCATTTTGGGGATGGTCATAAACCACTGGAACAAATTGTTCAGAAAAATTGAATTGTCCATTGACTGAAGTCTTTGAATCCAGGCCAGATGCCATTCTGGAAAAAACCTGTTATGCAAAAAGAAGAAATCAACCTTAAATCAGGTGGTGCTTGAGGAATGTTTCTGAGTTGTGTTAAAGAGTTGGACTAGCTGAGCTCACAGCCTCCTTGGATTTAAAAATCTAAAGCCCAGGATTAATTTACTCCCATCTAGACATCAACACTGCAGAATTCCATGCTGAAGAAGGTTGTCCAGGATTCCTTTATAACTTGGGAAATGAATAAACACCTCTAGGTCATGATTCATCTCACCCTGATGTAGACATCTGAAACGACGCTTATTTTTCTCCACCAAGGAGTCTAGACAGGTTGTTTAGCCACAAGTGGTATATTACATATGTCTGAACTGAGGCAAAATGAAATGAAACCATAAATCCAGATGTCTTGTCTGTACAGCATATATACATTACACATACATTGTAGTATATATACAACCTGTGTGTATATATATATATATATATATATATTTACACAGTATGTGTGTGCGTGTATGTGTATTTCTCCCGGTGTTTCTAGGGAAAGCAGGCAGTTTCCAGGCCACTGGAATCCTCGTGATAACCTGTGGTCACCAAAAATCCTCTAAAACTAACCTGGGTCTTTGGGTGAAAGGAGGTTTCCATCATTTTTTCTGGGTGCTAGATGGCAGCATTGCACTTCCTAAACACCTCAGGTAGTGGAAAATAGGGACAGTGACAGCACTCTGAAGATCTGAAGAGCAGAATGCTGTCAGTAATGAAAGTTCAGGTAGCCTAAACAGTCATCTAATTAAAATATTATGTTTGTGAAGGGGTTGCCTGGAACAGAAGGTGCATTGTACTTTCTTCTTTGCTGCTTGCGTGAGTTAACGGCTGAGAACAGCACTGCTCCTCTTGTATATTTACATTATTAATCTTCAGGATTAGGCCCCTGAGAAGTCACTTCCTTGTGATTTATAGCACTCAGGAGGAGCAGTGATTTTGCAAAGGGGGTGGGTGAACCTTACCCCACTGGCACAAAGATTTCAATCTTGCATGACTTTACCACAGCTGAACAAGGCAGACTTGCTTGTCTCAGTTGAGGTGTTAGTGGATGAGCATCCACCTCACAGAATTCTTGATCCAGAAAAGCGACTTCCTTAAGCAAGTTGACCCCGAAAAAGAACCTGAGTTCTGCAGTGGGCCTGGTTTTCCCAATCCCCGAGTGATGGGGCTCAGGCAGTCGTGGCACCCTCTACCACTGCTTTCCAAACTTTGAAGGAAAGCAGTGGTAGAAAAGGAGAGCTCAAGCATAAGAAACGGATTTAGGGACAGTTGGGAACAGAAGAAAGAGCTGGTTAATAGCCCAGGGGTAGGCAACTCAGTGTGAGGGGATTCTCTAGCTGGAGACTGGTGCTAAGTGATAGTTTTGGACCCTGATCCCAGCCCCAGGCACTGGGAAGCTGCACGTCTGCCTAAACTAACAAAAAGGGGAGTTCAAAAGGAGCTGAGAGATGCCAAGAGGGTAGGAAATCAGTGCAAGATCAAAGTATCAGGATGGATGGAGACTGAATTGGTTGCTTTGAAAGAGGACGTAGTGGGGGAGTTGCTGTTTGTACCTATCAGATTGTCTTGCAGCATTCTGGAGGGGATATACTCTGGCAAGAGGTTGAGAGGTGAAGCATCCCTGTCCTGCAGAGAACAGAAGTTCTCTTGTTGGAGCACAGAGAGCTGTGCCTGGGATAGTGAAGTTGGAAGGATGTGGAAACACAGACAGCAATCAGGCTTATGAGTCTGATTTCTATGGGAAGTGGGGTTCTTCAATATTCAGAGGAAAAAAAATTGTGAGGGGGGTTATCACTCCTTTAGGTTAAAATATAAGATGAACTGATTCTATACAATCTCGGGAGCTTTTATTTTGAGTGTGTAATGAATCGATTTCTGCTGTAGGGTTTTTCGAGGCTTTATTGTCTCTTGTGGCAGCACACACAGGTAAACCTAGACTTCAGCTGTGTGTAATGGTCAAACATACATAAAATGGATAAATACATCCAAAATAGATAAAAAATACAAAAGCTTACACGAATACAGGTTATTTTTGTAAGAAAAAGACTGTAAAATCAGGCCTAAATGTCAAATGTGTTCTAGAGCTCGATCACCCACTGTGACTACGACCGAGACAGTTACTTCATGTTATTAAAGTCAGACTCTAATCCTGTGATTGGAATGATGCTTCTGTACCCGGCTCTGATATAAATTAGTAGGGAATTAAACCTGTAGCTTGACTGGAAAATTGATATTCTGTTTGTCACCAGGTTTAGCATCAAATAAGATTTGATCGGGCTTTTTTACAGTCATTGCAGTTGGCTTATAAGGCAAAACTGCATGTAAGTCTTGTGTAGATCTCATTTTTGGAGTGGTTTAATCTCTGATGGCGTCAAGTGATCAAATTGGTCATACATTGTTTGGTCTGGCTTTATTTTAGTTTTCCTTTTTCTCTTACCATGGAATATTTTGACATTTGTTGAAACTCCCCAACTTCCAACTTTCCATTTGGAAGTTAATTGAAGCAATGTCGTTTATTTTCAGTAGAAACTGAATTTATGTATGTCAGACTGATGTTTCAGGGTTGCTCTGATGCCTTCTAGGACTTACTCTTCTGATAAGCTCCTTTCTCACTCTTCATTTGAGCAAAGCCCTGCTGAAGTCTCTGAATTTCTGGGATTCATGTCCTTCCTGTCGTAGGAATTCTAGAACAGAATCCCAGAATGGTTTGGGCTGGAAGGGACCTTAGAAATTACTTGGTTCCACCCCCTGCCATGGGCAGGGACATGTTCCACTGTCCCAGGTTGCTCCAAGCCCCATCCAGCCTGGCCTTAGACACTTCCAGGGATCCACAACTTCTCTGGGCACCCTGTGCCAGGGCATTACTACACTCACAGTAAAGAATTTCTTTCTAAATGAATAATGTATGGGGTTTTTTCAAAGCACTGAAGGACAGCTATGATCACTGAAAACTCAATTAAAAACACCCAGACTTTTCCTTTAAATCAGACCTGAATCTGTCACATGGTAAATATTGATTAATCCTCCACCACAGGCCCTGAAATAGATATGTCCCTAATATGGTTTATGTATTTCTGATAGAATCCAAACACACAGCAATTATCTCTTGGGTTCTATGCAGGGAGAATATCCGAAAGCATGTTTTTATTGTGAGGTGGACCCAGCACTCAGTCGTGGACCCAGCCCTGGGCCCCAGCAAGTGAAGGATGTTGTGGAGTCTCCCTCCTTGGAGATATTAAAAAGCTTTCTGGATGTGGTCATGGGCAGCCTGCTCCAGGTGCCTCTGCTTGAGCAGGACAGTCAGAAAGAATGACTCCAGACATCCCTCTGAACCTCAGCAAATCCCTGACTCGTTTATGCCTCGATAAGGGTAGTTCAGGGAGGGAAGAGCTTAATAGGCAAAGCAAAAGCTGTCTACTCAGGGAAAGCAAAGCAACAAATTCACCACTTCAGCACCAAGCCAAAACACAGCCCCATACCAGCTCTTGGGAAGAAAATTGACTCTACCCCAGCCAACACCAGCACAAAGGGATAATGGGAAATATTTTATACATTCATTAGCCTTTTCAAGTATTCTGATAGTATTCTGAGAGCAAAACCTAGCTAGCAAAGTAGTGCAGTAATCCTTAGTGATATGAAGTACATGACTACTGGGTGCTTGCTAACAGTAATAAAATTTTGTCCAATTTTCCCAGCTGGACAAATTGAAGATGAACTATCTTGGGGCCTCTGTAGGAGAACTGCTATCAGTGGACTTTCCAATGCTAAGACAGTTTCTCCAAGATTTCTAAGGCTTACCCAAATCCTGTGACTCTTTTGTTTCCCTATAAACACTACTTTCCATCTAGGATTTTATTTTTGGCGAAGGGAGAAAAGCTGTCTAAATGTTTTCTCTGCCTTCCCCCACGATTCTTCTTTTCCCTTCAAGAAACCAATGACATGACTCATTTCTCACCCTGTGACTTGTTCCCTTGGGCTAAAGCTCCAGGAGCCTGGCCACTGTGTCCTGCAGCTTCCTCCCAGCCTGCTTGCTCAGGTTTCCTCCTCGCAGGAGGTGGACGTGGTGAGCAACTCTTTCTCACTGTCGTAGGGACAGGGATGAGATCAGAGCCTGAGCATGGGCGGGGAATTTGTGAAACGCTCTGGATCCGCAGCTGGATCCTGACACGTTCAGTCCCTTCTTCCTGCAATAGTTCAGAGCTCGTATTTCTGTGGACAATTCCTCTTCAGAAAAGTTCATTTTGTGTGTTTTTGATCATCACAGGTAGCAAGGTGGCTCCCAATGCCTTCCCTCTCTGATAGCATATCACCAAGTACAGCTGTAGCACAATTCAGAATTAAACTAAGAGGTACCGTTGCTAATTTGTCAACTGTCAGCATCTTATCTTGTTATTTTGTTTACTTTGAGGGGTATGTCTTTGGGATATATTTAAAACAGAGAGTCTTGACTGTTGTTTAATGAAAATCTTAGTGATCTTTAAAGTATGAGGAATTCCTTACCCTGAGCTAAGTTTCTGCGGGGAGTACAAGAGACCTTTTACAGTTTTTGAGAAATATTTTTGTGATGTTCAGAAAATCTAGAGTGTGGTTCCACTGTTCTCCCCTCAGAATCCTATTTTCCTTTCATTAAGAAAAGCATTATTTTTATTCTACAAACCCATGTCATAAAAGCTTTTTAAGCAGACATAAAAAACCAAAATTAAATGAGATTGGACTATTCTTCCCCCTCTCCTTCTCCCCCCAACACGTTTTCTGGCAAACAAGACTTCATGTGTGACATCAATGTGACTTTTATATTAAAATGATGGAATGATGTTGCATGGTACTGACCCCTGACTATTTTATTTGCACTTCTAGAGTGCCCTATTATCTAATTTAATTTTTTTAATCTATTGAGATTGCAATTTCAGTAAAGACAACCGTACAATCATATTTCTCCTGGATCTTGTGCCAGTACACCGATTTTGGCACTGCAGATGTTTAACAAAATATGACTTATTTCACCCAGCTTCCAAACTTTTGGGTTTTGCTTTTTTGTTTGAGAAGGGTGAGAGACTTAAATCCTGATCTTTGCATTTGATTTGAACTTATTTGTTTAACTTTTTTCCCCTGGCTAGAAGGATGCTCTGAATCAAAATTTGAGTACTAGTTGATACCTGGTTCATTGCCGATGTTTTGATTTTTTTTCCTTTTTTTTTTCCGCCTCTTCATCTGGCCCTCCTGGGGGTGTTTCTCTGTAGTGCCTGCCCCTGACACACCAGAAGAGGGCAGTTGGGATAAGCTCATTGTGAAACCATATGGAACACGTTCTGGAAAAACATTCAGCCAGGGAAAACGCAGCTGCGGAGCACAAGCCCTACCTGGGGCCAATTGTGCTCTGTGTACATACTGTACAAACTGGGAGAGAGCACACAGCTCAGGGGATGGAGAGCTGCATTAGCACCTCCTTCAGCCTCCAGGCAGATGTTCAGCTCCATGCTCCCTGTCAGCTCTGTACCAGGTCATGACCAGTAACGGGATGAGGCCTTGCTGGAGCCAAACGTGTGGAAAACAAAGGCAGTTTATTAGGAGCTGAAGCAAGGAGGCAGGAGAAACACTTTAGCCAAGTTTGACTTTTCAGTATTATCACTCAGGGAAGATTTCAAGCTTCACAGAAGCGGGGCCAGCAAGTTTAGATTGGTTATTAGGAAGAAATTCTTAACTGTGAGGGTGGGGAGGCCCTGGCACAGGGTGCCCAGAGAAGCTGTGGCTGCCCCTGGATCCCTGGAAGTGTCCAAGGCCAGGTTGGACACTGGGGCTTGGAGCAGCCTGGGACAGTGGAAGGTGTCCCTGCCCATGGCAGGAGGTGGAATGGGATGATCTTTAGGGTCCTTCCCAAATCAAGGCATTCCCTGATTCCGTGACATGTATTGAGGGTTGCTAAAACTCACTTATGGTACAAGGCTGCCAGACTGGTGCAGCAAGGTCAGTAAGGGAACAGGGACTCCTTCAAAATAAAGCATAACTGCCATGGTAGACTGGTGTTCTAGAACAGGGCAAGCAAAATATGTGAGGGGCCTGGAGGGGAAGGGTTGTGAGGAGCAGCTGAGGGCACTTGGCCTGTTCAGCCTGGAGGAGACTGAGGGGAGACCTCATTGTGGTCTTCAGCATTGTCAGGAGGAGCAGTGGAGGGACAGGCACTGATCTCTGCTCTGTGACAGTGACGGGACCCAGCGAACAGCTGGAGCTGTGCCAGGGGAGCTTTAGTTTGGAGATCAGGAAAAGGTTCTTCCCCCAGAGGGAGGACAGCCACTGAAGAGGCTCCCCAGGGAATGGGCACAGCACCAGCCTGGCAGAGCTCAAAAAGTGTTTGAACAACGCTCTCAGGCACAGGGTGTGACTCTTGGGGTGTCCTCTGCAGGGGCAGGAGTTGGGCTTGATGATCCTGATGGGTCACTTCCAATTCAGCACGTTCTGTGATTCCCTGAAAATAGAGCAAAACATCTATACAGACTGAGGAATGAAGGGATTGAGAGGACCTCTGTGAAAAAGGACTTGAAAACAGGATAAAAGATAATGTCAGAAAAGGTACATAATTTAACAAGTGACTTTTAGATAAAATATTCCTATTTGGAAAAGATACCTTTTTTTCCACTAACAAAAAAAGACGAGACACTGTGGAATTTTTTTTCCTTCTGATGTTCCCTCAGTCCCTGTAACCCATTGTTATGTCCAATTTGGCAATTTTACAAGCACAACTTAATTTACAAGAACAGCCTTGTGTCTTCCTCCTGAGACTGAAAAGTTCACCTGAGGTTCTTCACATTATCAACTATAAAAATATTCCACGGGCAAAATTAATTGATAAAAATTAATTGATTGAAACCAGGATCAGATAATGAGCCCAGAGAGTCTGGAGCTTTAGGTAGGCATCACCTGGAGGGTTCTTTATTTCAAATATTTGCACTTTTGGCTCATAAAGAAATGCAAATATAGCTAGATATTAAGATTCTATGTTGAAACTTGTAGAGCAGGTACTTTTTAAGGATTTAGGGAAAGGGCTAAAACATTAAGAGTCTGAATAGACATCAATCATCAAATCTCCTGCAACTCTTGCTTGCAAGAGATTTAAGAAGCAGCACAACTTTGCATGGCAGGATTGTTTTTTCTAATGTTTTGCAAAGTCCACGTCAACAATCATGCGGATTTGCTTTCTTATAAAATCTTTATTGTGGTTTAGCTCCAGTTTCAGTACTGTTCTTGGATTGCAAGTGTGCACCGGCTCATCAGCCAGAATGCCTTTTTCTGGAACACATTTTTTCAATTTCAGAGCAGAAACAACAGTAACCTTTTTTCTTTTTTCATTTTTCTTTTTTTTTTTCAGGTCTATCTTCATCTTTTGTTATCAGATTTTGTTGCACAGCCACATTCTAGAATGCACACTCAGTGATGTCAAAAGAGCTTCGCTTTAGACATGTTGTTACAAGCAAAAAATGATTAGATGTGTTGGAGTCCAAATAGTTCTCAGTTCATGCATCCTCAATCCATCAATACCGTGTGTTTTAAACAACTCATTTGGTAGGGAGCCCAGCATGCTGACTTTATCAGGACTATTACGTGCATATTTAGACTCAGGCACATACAGTCCTTATGCACAGAAGAAAAATCCTCCTGCACAGCCAAGATCATCTTCTGTGTTACAGCAGCACTGTCTGGAGCAGCTGTGTTGGGAATCTGAGTGTGTGCTGCTCGTGCATGGATATTTCCTGAAGGAAAACGCCAGGTTTGCTGTATCCACAGTGAACATGGCTGTGGGGGGCACTTACAAATGAAGTTTTTTAGGTGATTCAGTATCCGTTTGTTCCTTGGATCATGGAATGGCCTGGGTTGGAAGGGACTTAAAGCTCATCTAGTGCCACCCCTGCCATGGGCAGGGACACCTTCCACTGTCCCAGGCTGCTCCAAGCCCCAGTGTCCAACCTGGCCTTAGACACTGCCAGGGATCCAGGGGCAGCCACAGCTTCTCTGGGCACCCTGTGCCAGTGCTTTTTGGGCTTTTTTGGGCAGCTTAAAGCAAATTTGTGCATTGAGGATGTGGGAGAGTGTTCTTAGAGAACAGTGATTTGAGGAGCTAAATTTTGACCTGAGAGTGGGCATGATAATTCTTATCCCCAGTGTTGCACTCAGGTTAGGCCCTTTGTGCAGAAAATATGGTTTAGATTCAATTATTGTCAGGCTCTGTGCACCTGAATGGTGTGTGTTTGTGTCACAATGCTTCCATCTTCTGAGACTGAAAAAACAAGGCAAGAAACAAGTTTATTGTCAGCCGTATGTTTGTTTGCTTTTTTCTCTGAATTACGATTCACTTCTGGGATATTTGTGCTGTTTGCAACCAACTTGACTGTGGTTGTTCATGAGGAAGCAGTCAGGTAAAAATGTGCAATTTGAAAAGGAAGACAAAGGTTCCTCACGAGAAAACACTGCTTTTGATGCTACTGACCTTTCTGATAGCCAGATAGCATTTGCTTGGCTGATGGTAAATGGCAGTTTCTTGACTTCGAAAATACAGAATAAAAAAGTGTTATTTTCCGTGTACAGGAGCGGCTGTTTAAAAAGTAATAGTACATCATCTAACTTACATTTTTCAACCACTTTAGACAGATTTATGATAAGCCAAAGGACCCTGTATAAATCTTGTCCTGAATGGAGTGAAAGCCTTTTTCTCACTGAAGCCTGTGGACAGCAGTGTTAGAGCAATGCTGTGTCCTGTGTGCATTTGTGTTCAAAATTAGATAAGGATTTTTATTCACCAAGATTTTACTTTGAAGTGGTCCCAACACCATGAATTATCTCATTAAAGGTGCTTTACTGGGTTTTATATGGCAAACACTTGAAATTTCTTGTCATTCCAGATTAACATGCTGCTCTCTGCTACAGTCATGTCTGATGATCTCATAGGAGAGAGAATTTTGAAGAACTGAACCTTGAATCTGTTTTGGTTTCACTGCCAAGTTATTTTATATTGAGCTTCTCAACAGAATTCAGAACGACCATTTAGGATTTGAAAAGGCTTTGTGGAAAATTTCATTGAACTGTCTACAAAATACAGAATCCTTAAACTTAAACCTGCTGTGTTTGGTTTGGTTTGGGTTTTTTTATTTCTGTTTACAGTTGTACCTTTTTCCTTTCAGGGTTTTCATAAAAATACTGGTGATAACTCTGATGAAATCTAGTCCCCAGTATGATGGAGAAGGTTGCACTCAGAAGCAGGGAAGTTGCAGTCCGACAGTGCAGCCATTTGTTTAGTAATATTCCAGCAGAATTTCCAGCAAAATATTTTGAAATAATAGGGATTATGATCCAAAGCTGGCCCAGGATCAGAGTCTTGCATAACCAAGAGAGTCTTTTTTTTTTAAGTTTTTTCTTTTCCATTTTTTTTGTCATGTAGCAAAAAAAGAGACGTAATGATCCCTTCTCTGTTCTGAAGCATCCTTCACTGGAAATGTCAGGAACTGTGTCTGCTCTTCAATGACCTTGTGTGAACTTTAAAATCCATTTTAACTTAATAGTAAACTTTGATAAGGGAAATCAGGGTGAGTTTTCCTCTACAGGAGCTCTGTCTGAAGGAGAGGGTATCCCTTGAGCACTTTCTGTGCAGAAATTACCTCAGCTGTTCTAGAACAGATTCACTGGGTTCATTTACATCAAAAATCCTCTCATTAAGGAGAAGGTTTATGTGTCCTTAGTGCATCCCAGCTGGGGATGTTTATGATCTCTTAATACCAGGGCAGGATGACCTGCAGTGCTTCTTGTCTGGATCCATGTTCTCTGCAGTGCCCCATAATATATCCATGACTTCCAGCATCTGCATTATGGTCATTTTGTAGTACTGAATAAAGCAACATCAAGCTGAGATACTGAGCATGCTGAGTGAAGGACGGAAGGAAATCTTAGGAATTTTAATTTATATAGAGTGACACTGAGTTCAGTCTTACAGGATCACTTGAAATGCTGATGTATTTATGCCAAAAAGAACTCCCAGCTCTTCTATCAATACATTTTCCTAAGGGTGACCTGCTCAACATTTAGTGATCAGCTCAAGACTTCTAGAATAAAGATTAAATCCACTAAAAAAACACATTGGAGAGGAGAAATAAAATTTATGTCCAAAAAATAGCAAAAAATGGGATTTGGATTCCAGCCTCATTTTGTAGTGGATGCGTGCTACTTTTTGTGTGATGTATTTTTTTCAAGAAAGGAACACCCCTCCTTCTCTCTCTCTCTCTCGCCACAGAAACACTTTTTTTTTTCTCTTTCCTTAGAGTTTGATCTGTTGTTCAATCCTTGAGATGCTGGAAGTGTAACACACTGAAATCGCAGCAAAAATGCCATTTCATTTCACTTTATTTTAGGTAAAACTGAACTATTGCCCTTTCTTCCTCTCTCTTTTTTTTTTTTTCCTTTATAATGGGAAATATAAATTAGTCCATTTGAATGAAATAAGTTGCTGCTTTAAATACCCTTTATGCAGCCTTGAGTCAAAGCTGTTCTGAGCAGCAGTGAGGTGGGCACATCCTTGCCAGATGTCTCCATCAGCCTTCCTCTTTTGCATCCCATGAGCCCTGAGGGAGGAGGGCAGGACACAATCCCAGTTTTCTGGCAGTGTGAGGAGAAGGCACGAGGGAGATTTCTTGGTGGCCCTTTGGAAGATGGGAAAAGCAGCTGAGGGTCCTGCGAGGCAAAGCACGGCGAGGAGAAACGGAAGCGGAGGGGAAGCCATCAACCCACTCACCTCCTGGGAAGGGCATGGAGATAATCAGTGACTGTTTGGGGGAGGACTTTGCTTTTGGGAGGAGAAATCATGACTGAAGGAGAGATGAAAAGGTTCATTTGTTGACACTGAACACGAGTGATGACTCTCCCTGCGGATCCATCTGAAATCAGGGAGGGATCTCTGTGTGGGTGGGAAGAAAATTTATAGGCATTAAGATTTTGTGCATTCTAGGTGAGTGGGGAAATGGCCAGCACTTTGTCCATGCTGCTCAAATTAAGGTGAAAAAACCTCCAGCACCTCATGGGCTGAGCTCCAGCACTGGATTGTCAATGTAATTGTGAGGGAAGCCCTGTGGTATCACCTAATTGGTTACTATTAATTAGTATTAATTTTGAACACATAATCATAGAATGGCTTGGGTTGGAAGGGACCTTAGGATCATTTAGCTCCAACCTCCTTATCCTAATATTCAGCTTTTTCTTCCTTGGCTATGTTGTGTGCCCACTATATGCACACCCACAGTATGAAACATGGCGAGGCAGGCAATGAAATATTGTGACCTTGAGCCTAAAATTAGATTAAATCAGTAAACCTCATTCAAATGGCAATTTTTTGGGTCCTATGCTGCTGTTAGTCTAAATAAGAGAAGGACTTTTTGAGAACAGACAAGCTCACCTGTTGGATCACGTAATCAAAACAAATCAACTGCTACAAATATTTTCTTTCCTTAATGAAAGTGCTTAAGAGCTGCAGTGGATTTCCCTGAGAGACTGTAGGGTTGTCATTGCTGGGGATCTCCAGAAAAGTCATTATAAAGTTTTATGGGAAGGAGGAGGAAGAAGGGAGAAAAGGAACTGAAAATCTTTTTCATGGGAACATTTGAGAATATCCATAGATTTTTGTATAATGATCTTGTAACTAATTATGATTATTTCCCATTCTTTTTCCCTCTCAAATGACTGTATCATGTCACCCATTTCCTAGATTGCTTTACCTTTCTTATTTTAAGTTTTTGCAGTAGATATCTCCACAATTACTCTAAACTAACTATATTTAAAGCTTTTTTTTTTTAATATCACTAGGGACCAGAAAAAAACACTTAAAATGAATGTGACACAGCCTCTTGTCCCATGTGTTTTTCCTTGCTCATGTGGTTCACACGTGGGACCTCTTGGCAAAGAACGTTATTCCAAGCACCGGCGACTTCTACGTTAAAAAGCTCTTTTATATCCTACGTTCGTTCCCTAATTTGAATTTTATTCCACTCCTTAAATTTTAGTGTTGTCTGTGTGCAATAGTGTGCTGTTCTGGACAGGAAAAATTGGAATCATAGAATGGTTTGGGTTGGAAGGGACTTAAAGGTTATATTGTTCCAACGCCCCTGCAGGGAACACCTGGGCAGGGACACCTTCCACAATCCCAGGGTGCTCCGAGCCCTGCCCAGCCTGGCCTTGAACACTCCCAGGGATGTAGTGTTTCATTTCTTCAGGGTCTACAAGAAAAAATTATATTCAGATTCATCTGTTTTGGGGTGTGGGAGCAGTCAGGTCTTGAGTACCAGCCCCGTGTGGGTGATTATTGACATTTCTCTGTTAGGGACCAGGTAACTGTGCAAAGGGATTTGAGACACATGACAGCACAGGCTTCTTTGGAAACAAAAAGAAATAAAAAAATGAGAAGTGTAAAAACCTGAAGTGAAAAATAGCAGCTTTGCCCTGCATGTGTTTGTATTGGTGCTAATGAAACATTGAAATGTGTCCTGTTACATTGCCCTGATGACACAACTTTTCCCCATAAGATCTACAAATGCAGATGCAATCTTTCTTTGCCAAAAGCTTCCCTTCTTGCCAAGTACACGGAACCATTCCCAACTTACAGGATGAGTCCAGCCATATGTAAATACAATTATTTTCTGACTAAGGATCAAACAAAGTTGATAAACTTAAAATATTTCAGTAGAAACCTAAGACATTTCTCAATGAATCCTCACAAATTCATCACTTTTGTCAAGGTGCTGCACACTTAATGTTACTTCGCTATGAAGTTGGGTATTTAATTACACTTAATGTTGCCAAATAGCCAGAAGTGGTGACATTTTACACATAGAACTGTATAATTAGGCATATTGCTATTATTATGGTCATCCTAAAAGCCCAGAATGAGCATGGTCTAAGGTACACAAGGCAATCTTTTCACACTGCAATGGCTTTACCTGGAAGTCCATCCTTCAAAAAATGAGAATTCCAGACAACTTGGAAAGCAAAAATTTTACTTCAAGCTAGAGATCTTGAAAGAATTAGATACTTAATGCACTGAAATAAGGCTAGAGCAAGGAGGGGCTCTTTTGCTTTTGGTTTTCTGAAAAATATGTTGTAAAAATACGCAGTATTGCTCAGTATTCAGTATCATAAAACCTTTCTAGAGGTGGTGCTTGAAAGGTATGAAACACAGCCCTGGTCATAACTTGTCCTTTTTTTCCCTTCCAAATTTGTGCTGGAATTGACCAAATGGAGCTCTCCAGAATTAATCTCAGATTTGGAAAGAGAAATACATAATTTTTCACATCAGTGTGGAAACTTGAATGGCTGTAGGAAGCTTTGTATGCCACAGAGAACCAAATTTGCTGGAAGAATGAGAGAATGTATGTTTGAAGTTAGAGGTCTTAACTCTGAAAAGGTGTCTTATGGACTGGGAAAATGGATTGTAGAGACAAAATACTCCTGGTGAAAGTTCATCCATAGGATTGGCAAGGAGTAGTGCTAATTCTGATACAACCTGAGCTCAGTCAAACATAATGGTAAAAAAAAATCCTCACTGAATGTTAAGATTTCACAGAATTTGCAATTTTGTCAAATTTGCAATGTTTATACAAAGCCACAATGTTGCAGAGGGTGGTACTGAGACAAACAGTTCTGCTTATGGACAAAGCTGGCAAAAAAACCCCAAAATACCCAAATATGTTAGAGTGGCTTTTAACATTAATTGATAACCTCTCTCACAAGGATTTTTTTATATCTTAGGGTTCTTCCTGGGCTAAAACCATCATATGAGTGCTGGGTAGTGGCACTGTGGATTAAATTGGCCTGTTCTGTGCAAATATATCCACCCTTCAGCAGAACCCACCCCGTGGAAGTAAAAATGGGTTGTGCAGAGGTGTGTGGGTGTCTGCATGTTTTTAACACGTTAATGAACTTTGCTTGTGGGAAGTTTGATCAAAACAATGAATTTAGGAGAATTATCTGATCTGATTTTTTCTGCCATGAAACAATAACACCAATAGTTACTGTACCTGTGTACCTTTGTGTTATTCTTTTTAGACTCTTACAAATGAAGTTTCCGTGGCAGTTTTGAAGCTTGTTTGCCACATACACGAGTAACTCGTTTCAACAAAGACACAAAAATATATGAATGCAAAGCTGTGGATGAAGGATGGAGGAATTTTCAGGGCTGTGAGTGGAAAGGTTGTTCTGTCCTGAGAGTGAATCCAATTAAATTCTGTGCTGCGGCCAAGGAAGCTGATTGGCATGTAGATTAAAGCCAAGCTCGAGTCTTCCCAGAGCCTTTACTGACAGCCATGAATTCAGAGAGTTTCAGGCGATGAATTTTCCAAGTTGTGTTGGAGGACTTTCTTTAAGCTCCATCAAATAAAAAAGCTAAAAGTTGTAGTAGAAGAAGAAGAAGGGGAGATTCATGGATTCATGTGGAGATCCTTTCCTGACACTGTAATTTCCAAACCAACAACAAAAAAGCGACAAAAAAATCCCATTCCTCATCATAAATCAATAAAAACCATCTTTCCATAACATTTTTATTATTCTGATAACAACAGTTTGACATTTTTGCTTTGGCTCAGTTAAGTTTTTCCTATCTATTGCCTGCCAGGAGAAAAGAAGTTCCATAATTTCCATCTACTGGAAAGTGTTTCTGATTATTAATGAATGTGCACACAGGATCATTTCATGTGGTCTATTCTGAATTTTGTCAGACAAAGCACGATAATGGTTCAGGTCATGCACAGAAATTGTAGGTTGTGACAACTATAATAGTAATAATATTAATAATAATAATTTATTTTCCCTTTTTTATTATGAAGTTATTGATTGTGAAAGGTGACAATGGTGCGTGAGAATTTTTGAAAGGTATCTACTGTATTCAGCGCAGGCAACGAACCATTTAAATTCTCACCATAAAATCCTGCTGGTGACCTGCTGGAGAGGACAAATCTCCCCACTACTGCCCTGTCCTTTGCACCTTACACAAATCCAACCACGGCATTTCAGATCTCTTGCTAATTGTGCTTATGTGCATGCAATGCCCTGGCAAGTTTATTTTAATGATTAAATATCTTTTTCTTAAGACTGGAAAATGGCCTTCAGCCTAATGTGTGTGACTGTGCAGGTTTATCTCTAATCTCACATGCCTGCTATTTTCACGTGCTCTGAATACTTCTGCAAGGAAACAAGAAAATTGATGTATTTCACAAAGATTGCCATCTATTTAAATCAGGTTTTGTTTAAATCTGATTAACTCTAGGTTTATTTATTTTATAAGTGCAAGTTAGAGTTAGGCTCACACTTTCTTTTCTTCAAAATCACTATAACCCACCAAACAATGGGGAAAAAAAAGGTTAATTTTAAACCATTTTTGTTAACGTTTTGTCATGGATATTTGTACCAGCACAAGAGAAGGCTGGGACTGCATTTTCCACTCTTGATGTTGGTTTAAACTGATCAAATTCTTCTCTCAGGCACTGACAAGTCCACACACACCCCTCCTAAATATTAAATGTTGAGTTGTGGGGAAAGAGCTCAGGGAAGCAGGGATGGGTCCGAAATTTCCCTGCATGGAAGCCAATCCATCATAAAACATAAACCAGGAAAGAAGTGAGCTTTGTGAGAACAACTTGCAGACATAAATGATATTTTAGGTTCATTTGGGGGGTTCATGGAATTTCTTACATTATTTAACTGGTTTGTTTACTCCAAATAACCATGTTGGTCCCTTTTTGTGGATAGCTTATACCACAGATAAGTCATGGTGATACTTTTGTGCCAACAGGGACTTCGGTGTTTGTGGGGTTTGGTTGTTTTTTGGTTGGTTGGTTTTTAGCATTGTAAAATTTAATCAACTGAAAAGTTGATTTTTAATGACTTGGATTTGAAAATCAGTTAATTGAAAACACCAAAGCAAAACCTGGGAGTTCACATAGTAGGCTGGGATTATTCTCTCTCAATTAAATGGATAAAGGAAGGTGGTCATGGTTTTGCAGATTATTTCAGGGGAGGGGTAGCACTGCGAGGCTCAGAACTGAGCCAGAGGTGACTGGGGTCAAAGTTCTTCCTGCAAACCAGAAGAGTTTTGGGAAGGGAGCCTGGAAAATTAATAAAGAGAACATGGCCCTTATCTCAATCTGTGAGACTTGCAATATCTCCTGCAGTAAATGGGAAAGGACAATATTATTTGTTTTCTGGGCAGACACAAATTGCAGCCTCAATACAATAAACCTGTGAGTTAGTTCAAAATGCCACCACATTTTAAGTGTTTGTCCTCTGTCTGGTTAAAAAAGTGTCTCTTCTAGCAGTGTTGCAAGGTGAGAGGATTTCAAACTTGACAGATTTCCTTACCTCAAGTGTTCAGTTAATGGCTTAAATTGGGGCTATTCAAGGTTACGTGGGAAAGGCACAGATGCAAACTTACACAGCCCAAGTGGTTTAGGAAAGTGATTCCTGCACTGTGGGAGAAGAAGTGGCATTTCAATCAGCTTAGATGAGCAGAGCCACTGGAAGATGGACCTGTCTCACATGCCCTGTCTTTAGCTGTGCAGCCCAGCCTCTTCCTACCTTGAGCGAGCCAGTTCTGCCCCCTGAATCAGCTGAAAAACCAGAAGGAGGCATGTAGGAAAAGAAATTAATTCAGTGTTTGGACTCTACTACAAGGCATGAGATGATGGTGTGATGTAAGCACTTCTGTCTCTCCTTCCCCATTTCCCACAGGTTTTATTCTGTTTTTCAGTAAGGTGACTGTATGTTAAAACACACATAGGGGTTTTGTGTCTGAGTTACATTTGCTTGAGTAAAAGTCCATATGCAGCAGGAAGCTGATTCTCTTGACTGGTTGTGCCTAAAATTTAATTTGTTTTAATTTTCTTTTTTTTTTCATGAGCTGAACTACTTTTGTCACCCTGGTTCACCAAATGATTTGGTGCCAGCTTTAGGATAGGGTGTCCTGTGAGGGAGAGGCAGAACAGAAGATACCACTGTTTCTAAGTGATGGTTTGACCTGGTGATAAGTCTTTTCCCTTCTAAATGATTCCGTGATTCTATTCTTGAACATAAGAGTAAGGTTTCCTTCAATTATCTCCTTCTCCCCATTCTTCTCCTTTGTGTAGTCTGCTTTCAGAAGGATAATTTTGCAGATGGAGAGAGCCAAGTGTAGATCCTGCACTGTTAACATCAGCCCTGTAAATATCCATCAGCTACTCCCTCTACTTTCCCTCCTCTACTTTCCTCTAGTAAAAATCGGTTTTTAAACATGGGGATGCCTTTAATTTTCCTTCTTTGTACTGAAGACGTACTTCCAAGGGTTTTCTGTAATTCTGAGGTTTGGTAACTTTTTAAAAATGAAAGGTGATATTCCCAAGTAAGCGTATGCCTTCAGAAAAGGAGCAGAAGTCTCTCCACTCCTCCAGCTCCACACGTTCCCTTTCAAGCTGTTAAGCTCATAATAAGCAGTGATGCTAATCACAGCTTAAAATCACACCATAATTTGGTGCTGTAGACTTGAAATTAAGGTTTGGGAGATTTTCCCTCTCTCTGCTGTTTTACCCTTTCTGACTGTAAGCAATATTTGAATATTATTTTAAAATGTAGATCACACACTGTGATTAGATACTGATCACTTCTCTTTGGGCCTCTCCAGTTGCATTCACAAAGTGATTTCACACAAACCAGCAGTGGACAGGGATAACCTGAGAGTGCCTTTAGAGAAATATATCTCCATAAAAGCTTTGATAACCTCATACCCAGTCTTGTCAATGTTTCCATTACAATTTATTTATTCCTAGAGGCTCAGGTCTAAGGAAGCAATACTTTATTCTTACCTCTTGTAAGAAGTTGGTAAATGAATACAGAATTTTGATAGCAACATTTTTTAGAACTTGAGTTAGCAAAAATTATTAAATTTTTTCAGATTTGGCAAAGAGACAGATTTTTCTCCATCCCTGGATTGAAACAATGGCCTTTTTTTCAAACAGTTCTGCTGTAGAAATATATAATTATGTGTGGGTAGAACTTGGCGTGGATCTCTTCCCCTTTAGGGATTTGAAGAAAACAAGCCTTTTCAAATACCCTTAATAACATACAGGTAAATAATGAGTTCAGACCAAATAACTGCTAAATATGAGAAAAACAGCATATTTCTACTCCTACTGCAAGCCAGAAAAAGATCAGTGATTACCCATATCCTGACAGTGATATTTTACACAGACCTCTCCACTGTTTTCAAGTGGGAGATCAGTGCCTAGGCTGATGGCAGGATGTAGGCCTTATAAAGTATTTCCTGCTGAAAAGAGCACTTCGGATTATTGCATGGGCTAAAATATCATGTAACGAGCTGGATTATGAAAGGTGGACTCCTACACACGCAGGACTAAGTGTAAACTGACATAAGAGTCCTGATCTTGCAGAAAAAAACACCCTAATCAGGCATATCCCCAGGTCAGGAAGAAATCTCACTGAATTCCAGCGAGATCTTTGTACAGACAGAGTTTGTGGCAATAGGGACTTGGCTGAAAAGGGCAGTACCTTAATAGCCAAGCCTCATTTGTTTATTTTCCCGTGGGCATTCCAGCTGGGTTTCAAAGTGCTTGTTGCAGAGGGATGATAGCTGTGAGTGGGAAGGAGGCACTGGTGGGAGCTGGGGAGGCAGAGGCTGACCTGCAGTCTGTGCTCAGTGGAAGGAAAGCAGGAGATGTGAGCATCCTCCATCCAGAGAAAGTGGAGATAGGAAATTTGGACACAGATATTGTGGCACGGTTCTTCTGGAGCAAACAAGAACAGTCATGCAAAGCATTATTTGCAGCTTGGCATCACTTCCTTAAGTTAACGGTAGCTAATCTGTGAAGACAGGACAAGAAAGTTGGGGCTGTTCAGCCTGGAGATGAGGAGGCTGTGTGGAGACCTCACAGCACCTCCCAGTGTCTGAAGGGGTCTGCAAGGAAGGTGGAGAGGCTCTTCTCCAGAAACTGTAGTGACAGGGCAAGGGGGAATGGCTTCAAACTGAAAAAGGGAAATGTAGGTTATGTATGCAGCCAAAATTCTTGGCTGTGAGGGTGGCGAGGCCCTGGAGCAGGGTGCCCAGAGAAGCTGTGGCTGCCCCATCTCTGGAAGTGTCCAAGGCCAGGTTGGATTGGGTTTTGAGCAACCTGGTCTGGTTGAATATGTTCTTGTCATTGCAAGGGTGTTGAACTAGAAAACCTTTAAAGGGTCCCTTCCAAGTCAAATATTCTGGGGTTCTATGATTCTGTGCCCTTTGTAGCTCATAGAGTGCTGCATAGGCCTCACTGTAACACTACATGTTAATGATTCCTTGTTATTAATTCCTAGCAGTAATTATTAATTCCTAGTTAGTAATTCCTAGTAATCGCCGTAATTCCTAGTAATTGCCTTCAGTTTGGAAGATGGCACAAAATGTAGCTTAGCTTTTTAAAAACTTTTGCATTCACTAAGCTGTAAATCTTTTTTAATTTCTCCATTCTGTTGTAGTGGCAATAGCTGCAGAAGCTTGGTCTGGGTTTTGTTTTTTTCCTGGCATGTGTTGAGATGCATTATATACTAATAATTGTACCCAGTCTGTGGGGGGAACAGGGGAAGGATGATTTTTCCCAGCTTTTCACTCTCTTTTCCTCCTTCAAGCCTGTGACAAGAGCTTTTGGGAATTCTGAATTCCCTTTGGATGTTAAGGAAAGCCTGTTCTTGTTGCTTTGCCTGCTATGTCTCCTCAGAGCAGTCCACACCATGCCTAGAGTCAGTAAGGTTTACACCATGTTCCTTTCAAAGGTTTGTGGGAGTATTTATGTCAAAGAGAACTCCCAGATTGGCCTAAATTCATTAGGAACATTATCCTCCTCAGTCATTATCAAATTAAGCCCTGTACTGCAGCTTTCAGAATTACTTTGTACATCTTCTTTGTAGACAAAGTGTCCTCTGACCCAGTAATTCACGTTTCATCACGCAAATTGGTCGAGTATCAGCAACTTTTTATTGTGTGAACACAAAGAACTCTGCCTGAGATAAATCTGGCCTAGTAAGGCCATAAAACTCCCACAATATTTGTTTAAAGGAGATTTATACATTTCTTAAGTGTTTTGCCAAGAAAAACCCACAGCAAGGACAGGCAGACCAAAGCAACAAGCAGGAAATGTATCATTAAAGTTATGGAAGAGGCTGTTCCCTGCATCAAGGGCAGAGGGACATGTTTGGGACTGAACTGAGGGGCAGTCACAGTTCCCACCAAATAAGGACAACCCAATCTGCTTAGGAGAGTCGCTGGTGGTCAGTTTGTGCATTTTGAATAAACTCTGGATTTGTGGGAAACTTATTAAAAAGTAAGGTTTGTAGATTCCGAGAAAAGAAACTATTTATTCCTTCCTTATCCTAACAGTGGCCCTGTGCACATCCCCTTTGTTCTCACACCGACATCACCACGGAAAAACAGAGCAACCTGTGGTGGCAAAAGGGCAGAACAGCCTTTACAGGGGGAGGGAGGGAAGAATGAGCACAGAGAATCAGGGCATGCAGGCTGATGCTAATAGATCTGGTCGTATCTGGAGGATTTGCTTGATTAGGAATTCCTTGCTCTGCATGATTGTCAGGGATTCTTCTTGTGAAAAATAGCCAGCAAGGAGTTGGCCTCTTGCTCCAAAGGAAGAGATATTGCATTTCTTCCTTTTCATGAAGTTGCAAATGCTTTAGGACAGTGATGTAATGCTGGCTGGCTGTGTGGAGAATGTTCTCCTGCTTGTGCACCCACACACCAAAGAGGCAAAGATTCAGCAGCATAGATTCACCCTGGTGTTAAAAACTGGTAATAAATTTGGATTAGATAGGGGAACTGATGATCTTGTGCAGCTGCAACTCCTGGATTCGGGAGCTGCTGAGGCACCTCTGTCCTGCAGGAAGGCTGTGTGTTACCAGGTGTGGTATTTCCCTCTCCCACCTCATCTAGGCAGTTTTTTCCCCCACGGTGTGGCAGCAGCTCTCTCTGTCTCAAGGTTTCACTAGTCCAGGGCTCCAAGAGTGGTTCCATCGAGAGAACATTTGCCATGTGCAAGAAGGGTTTGGACAACGCTCTCAGGAATGCACAGGGTGAGATTCCCGGGGTGTCCTGTTCCGGGCCAGGAGCTGGATTAGATGATCCTGGTGGATCCCTTCCAGCTCAGGATATTCTGTGATTCTGTGTAAATATCCTCGTCCCTCCTCCAGCTTCCTCCCCCTTCCTTCCTCTGCAGTGCCCTGGCAGAAGGCCCTGGCTCAGACTGGAAAATCCAAGTGCTTTGTGGTTGTCACCGTCTTTCCTTTCCAAATAGGCCCTGGCACAGAGGGAGCCTGGCCCTGCCACAACGCAGCACCAAAGGCTGAACCCAGAATTTGCAGTATTTATTCCCACCTCTGCTACTTTTCTAAAGAAAATCTTCTAATGGGTCAATGATGTTTCCTTTTTAGCCTGTATATTGCACACCCTTACAGCAATATTCGGTTAAATTTTTCGTAGATCGTACCAGCAAACCATTTTTTTTAACATAGGCGTCCATGATATCTACATGGATTTTTTTGTGCATAGCTATATTTAACACAGGAACTCTTGTATTTAATATAATTTTTTTCTGTTCCATGTCTTTAAGGGTAAACTCAGGTATTTGACTATTAGTTAGCATTAGGCACAAAAACCTGATCAAGAATAAGCACACAGTCCTCTGGAGACAAACAGATTTATTTTGGAGCTAGCTTTCTTGGGAAAAAATATGGGTTAAATCTTCAAGTCTCCAGTCCTGCAGCTGTTTTTACACAAATACAATTGCTTGCAGGGCAAAGATTTCTTAGGCCAAACAGCCATAAAAGCATTTACTTCAGTAACTCTACAAACAGTACCCAAAAAGAAATTAAAGATCATCTATAAAATTATGACACTTCACTAAAGATCAAGAGCTAAGTAAACAACTTGTTGGGTGACATCTTTCAGATTAATGATTGGTAATAAAAGGAAAAAAAAGTTTAGAAGTTTACAGCTCCTGGAGTGTGTCCACATAATTTTGCTTTTACACATGCTAAGTAGAGGCAGATTCACTGGTTTAATATCTGCTGGTGACATTGTGTTTAAATTAAAACTGTCTACATAACGCAGAGCAAAATGGCTCTTCTGTCAGGCAAACTTACCTTGGGATGGCAACAAATCGGAATGCTCTGTGGTGGAAACTTCAGGGAATGTTCTGTGTTTGGTTTGTCTCAGCATCAGTTATAGCAAAGTGTTCCTGATTTGCAGGCAAATATTATTAAATGTTGGATTAGCGGGCTTGGACTTGCTGTCATCTATTTTTCTAGTGAGTGCTGCAGTGTGGGTAGTGTGGATTGTGAAAAACAAAGGAAAATCACTCTATGATTGCATTAAGTTTCTGGTTTACCAGCTAATTTTATTACCAAAAGCTCTGTCTCCAGGCTAATACTAATGTAAATGTTTGTCATTTCTGTGCAGCAAAAGCTGAAGGCAGATTATTTTTCCTTGCTAAGAATATTCTTTTTAATTTTTGTTTTAGGATCACAGGGTATTTATGACATTATTTTACAAAAGCAGAATATCAAACCTCGTGTGAAGATACCCGTTCTGCTCACAGCTCTGGGCATTTCAATTTTTTAAAGTCTAACATGTGATTCTGCTGCCTCTCTCAAAATGTTTCTAAGTAAATGTGAGACCAGCTTCAAAAGCAGTGCTTTTTTGTGAGCAATACACTACTTCCATATTTCTAGGGAAAAGTGGATAAGAACTTCTGGAGAAGTTACTGTTTATTATACATACAGGAAAAAAAAAAAAAAAAATCAACAATACTGAATCTTATTTTATCCTCTAGCATTTTACACCCTGGGACCATATCCCTAAAAATTGCGAATTGGCATCATTCCCCTGGCTCTGGAGAGTGACAGCAGCTGAGATTCTGGCAGTGCTCTCCGATTGTACATTGTATTTCCAGTGGCACGTTATTCCAGAGCCGGGGTTTTATCGCTTCTGAGGAATCCCTTTGTACACGGAGCAGAGGGAATATTCTTCCCGACGTGGAAATAAACAAGAGGCGCAGAGTGCTCGCTGCCAATCACTGTAAATAGTTACCTCAGGTTTATTTTCTGCCCGAGTCTGCTGGTTGCTAGAAGACAGGACACTTTACGCGCATGAGAACAGACACTGTGTCTCCATCGCGCTGAGTACGTGAGCAACAAAGAAACTTATTTTTAACAGCAAAACAATGTGCTAAATTTAGAAGAAAGCAGCAAGGGGATACGGATTTAGCCGTATTAAAGTGCTGCAGATGATCTCGAGATGACCACAGAACTCATTTTTTTTATGTTGAGCATGGTTACTCTGGCAATTTAAGGTTCATGAGAAAGTCGCTCATGAAAAACAGAAAATCCTCTTATTCCTTATGTTGCCAGCTAATTATAAACTTTAAAGCATGAACATGAGAGAAACCTAAACAAGATTGGTTTAATTAATCTGAATGCGACTTTTAGTTGTCCTGCTTCATACTTCCCCAGAATTTAATAATGTTGATTTTGTGGTTGAGGTGGTATTTCAAGCTCATTTATGTTAAGATTGGCTTCTTCCCCACCATGCCCCAGACTTTTGATCATGTCTTGGCCCAAGGAAAATGGATTATGCCTTCTTTTGGGGCAGAGTCCAGCAAAAATTAACCCATTTTAGCCTGAATAAATAAATCTGATAAAAAATATCGAGTAATCAACTGTCCATTGTTTATGAAGGAAGCTTCTTATTTCGGTTTGTTAACTCTGTTGGGATAAGAAGGCAATTAAAACAAGGGTCATCCTAAGAGTGGAAAACCAAAGGCCTCAAGGATTTGGCTTTGTTGTTATTTTTGTTGTTGCTGTTGTATCGTAAATTCACAAAAAAAGACTGTGAAATATTGTACTGAACAAAGCCTGGAAGTTTGCAAGACCTCACAGAAAGTTTTAGAAGACTTTAATCATCTTTAATACTCCTTGAAACGCTTTAGAGTTCTTTTTTTAAACAGTAGTGATATTATTAAGGTTTTTATGATTGTTTTTTGAAATATTTTAAATAACTATGAATCACAATGTGTTTAGAACTCAAGTGTTTTCTTGAGTCAAATGTAACATTTTCTTCACTTGATGGATAACTTACACTTTTGACTTGATTATATAAAATGAGGCTAAATTATAAATCCTCACTATCTTTACTGCAATTCTCAGCATTTTTTAATATGAAAAACTATGGCTTTTATTTAAAATTTTAACTTAAGTTTTGAGTAAAATGATTGAGCATTGTTATAAAGAGAGTTTCCTTCCCAGTTTTGTTGCCTTTTCATCAAATAAGGTTACTACAATTGTCAATGCACACCTAAAACTGACAGCAGATAGGAAATGTATGAAGGAAGACCCAGGTTATGGAAGTATCCTTTTTATACACATCTGTGATTTTAGTTTCACTCTTTTTGTGTAGAACATATTACGTAAGTGATTAGTTTCCTTTTTATAATAATATAGCTTCCAAAGAGAATTATATACAGCATTTTTTTAAAAATTAATGGTGAGTTTAAGACACCTAGAACCATATTTGCAGAACTGAACCTTTAGTGGGTTCATTTCTCTATCAAACTAAATGCTGTCTTTTCTGTACTCATTATTGCATTCCAACACCTTTTTCCCTAACCTCACATTCCTGACTGATAATTAGTTGCAGACAATGTCTTTTAAAATACATTGTTTGGCACTCTAGACTGTAAATGATAGCATCCATCTACTAAAAGTGTTCTGGAATATTTTTCACAAGGCCAAGGGCCTTGGTCAGACACGTGCACTGAATGATCAACTCACCAAGACTGAGACTTCCTCAGGGGAGCTCTGAGGTAGCAAACCTGGCCAGTTAATTTGGAGTTTCAGGGGAAAGTGGCCACTTCCCTTGGCATTTTCTGGTCTGTGTAGTTCCTGTTGATGGAACTCACCTGTCCTCTTGATGAAGACAGGAGATGAGGAGAGGGAAGTAAATATGTGGAACCTACCATTTACAGTTTAGATTCTGTGATCTGTAGTCATTATTTTCTGTTTATTATATTTCTTGCAGGAGCTCTCAGCTCTAAACTATGTTGAGACCAGTGAATTGCATTCATTTCTGACTAAGGATGGTACAACATGAAGACTAAATCTGGTTTCTTAAAACCTGGATTTTTAAATGAAGAATGAAGGACAGTAGTCCAGAAGTGTGGAAAGGAAATTAAAATTCCCAAGCCCAGAGAGGACAGTATTTACCTGCGTAAACCACAGTGCTGTTGCTGCTCATGTGAAGTCATTTGAGGGAAATGGTCTTTGTCTTCAGTCCTACAAAACTCTTAACCTTGGACACCATCTAACAATAGGATGCGTAGACAGTGATTATTTCTGGCTTTCAGGTCTCCTCTCCCAGAGGACCCATCTTTGTTCTTTTTGGGAAGGAATTCAGTCATCAAAAAAAATTCTAATAATGAGAAGTTATTTGGAGAATATCCACCAGCTTGTTTAGTTTTCTTGTTAACAGATCAAAGAAAACTTATTTAATTTTTATATAACATTCATGTATGCATACTTCCTTTCTCAGCAAAAGCAGTAACTTTACCTTGCCATAGTTTCTATTTGTTTTGTTTTATTTTAATACTATTGTGTTTAAGAGCCTGTTGTTCCAGCTGGGCTTTCTAAATCTGTTCTGGTTACCTAGTCTGTCCTCACATTAGCATGAAAATGTTTCTAATCTTGACTTCTAAGCTTGGCTTATGTACCAACATCAATTTTGACATTCGAAGGACCAGCATAATTTTGATGGTCAGATCTATTTTAAACCTCCTTGTGATGAAAGAGATTTTTGCCCCACATGGCCAATTTTTTTCAGTTATGTTTCTACATTCTATTGAAGTCCTTAAAATTGAAGTGATACACAATCTCTCCTCTTGTTTTTGTGGATACTTGAATTTAACAGCACTAAAACTACAGCATACATCTTAATATGTACATTTTCACTTGCCCTGGCTGATTTAAAGAGCTGGGTACACTTAAGAAGACCCTTGTTTTAACTGTCTTCCTATCCCAGGAGATTCAACAAATTTGAATTAAAAGTTTCCTTCATAAACATGAAAAAAACCCAAACCCAGCAGCTGCTCTTCAGAATATTTTCTAAAGATCATGAAATTCAATTTGTGCATGTTCCTTTTCACTGCTTTACTTTGAGGCCTGGGCTCTTCTCCACGTTCTGCATCACTAATTTATATTTAAATATTTATATTTTATTTACATATACTGTTCTGAATCTGTCACAATAGAAAGCAATGCCCCTGTGAATAATGAAAACAAGGTATCCTGTTTATCACTGGACACAGTGTTTTACAGAGCACAGAGAAATCTCAGGCCTTTTGTGATAAATGCCTGAATCAAAACAAATGGAAAAGCGGAAATGCAAACTTCAAGTCAACATAGCATGATCTGATTATTTGAATACTATGCACCATTAATTTTTATTCAATATAAGTATTTGCAGTGTTTGAGAAAATCCTAATGAGCTGGGATGTGCTGGAAATGCTGCCAAGATTATATTTCTTGCAGTATTGCTGTCCTTCCTGTGCTAACACGTTAGAAATGAGCAAACACTGGGAAATTATGAAAAACATTATTCTCCTCCTGGGCCAAATCCTTCACCAAGACTGTTCAGCCATGCAGTAAAAACAATCAAATAAAACACACAAAACCACATCCTTCAGGTTATGGATGCTTGCACAATCTGATCTATATTGGTGAATTTTTTTGAGGTTCAGTTGTCACAAAGAAAAAGCCAAAATATTGTGGGCAGAGAATACATTATCAGTTGTTTAGGAGAGGTCTGCCACTCATCATCAAATTGTTGTCTGGTTGTCTCAGTGAGTATTAGTAACTCCCAATTCTATTGCACCATCATGGAATAATTTGGTAAATTCACACTGGCTGTAATAATGCACATTTCACTTTTTTTTTTTCTATCTGAAGCAGAAGGGTCCACCTGAGTCACCAATGAAACTCAAAAGAAGAGTTAGGGGAATAAAACCACTTGCAGTGGTTGAAGTCTTACAGATCTGTGTAAGCTTTCAAGGGTGAAACATTGGAAAGAGGGAAAGCAGAGCTCTTTATTGCTGGAAGCTCATGGCAAAGGTGCTTTTTCTGAAAATCATTTATGATTAACAGCCAAGGGGCTGTTCTTAACCTGTAGCATGTGGAGGCAATGGAAATGGTGCTCCTGGCTGGCAGATTCTGCTGAACTTGTGGATGTACTGAGCATGTGAATTTTCAGCCACTCAGGATCCGGACCATAAAAATTTGCCACCCCAATGACTTCATCCGACCCTCCGGAAGTCAGCGGCAGTGATTCCACAGGCTTTAGGAGCTGTCATGGCAAAGCTCAGTGCTGAGCTCGCAGCGCTTTCCAGAGCACTGAAATGGGGAAAAGGGGATCACTTGCTCCCTGAATCACCAGTTGTGTTGCTGAGGAGCAGAAGTTCCTAATGGAGGGGACAAAAGCGCAGGAACAGTTTGAGTTTAACTTAGCAGCAGGATTGTTGTGAAGAATTTACAGGTTCAGCCTGACTTGGACAAAGTCCTGAGTCCTACAATCCTTCCTTGTGCTGATACCCCCAGTGTTGCCACTGCTGGGAACGCCTGTGACTCCCATTATCTTGGGGGAGATTTGTGTGTGCTTAGCACTTCTCAGAACCTGGACCCTGACCCATGACATCTCATGTGTTGGATTCGCAGAGTCACTAATCTGAAAAAAAGAGAAATGTTGACTCTTTTGGTCCTTTTGGGTTTTGGTCGGGCCAGACATACTGAAAGAGTGGCTTTTCCTGGAATATTTCATCACTTCAACTGTTATTGCCATTCAGCAGCAGGGAACTCCACAGCACATGAAAATGAAAACCAATCATTTAGAACTTATCCTGTCATTTAACGCTAGTTCAGATCTGTTCTGTCTTTCTGTGGCTCTAAACCCCCAGGAGAAGCTTGCTGCTCCTGGGTTGCTGCTTAAATGCCATTAACATTCATCCAAGAAAATATTTTTATTAGCATCTTTGTTCTGCAAAACTGAAGATTTGACCTGAAGATTGGTTCCTGTCTGTGTTAGTTCCTTCCCCTGAAAATCCCCCTGAAAATTCATCTTCCTTTGCCTTTGCCAGTCCAGCATAGGGATATTTCTGTAGGTCTAAACAGCACTGGCTACCAAGAAATCCTAATATTTTTAGGCTATAATTCTTTGGAAGCATGTGGATAATCAAAATGGAACTGGTGGGAGAACAAAGTATTACCCCTGGTGGGAATGAAAGCCCAGAGCATTGATGGTTTCTTCCCATCTGCACAGGAAGTTCATGAAAAAATTGCAAGATCCCCAAACTAATCCTGTAGCCACGGGGTCACCCTGGTCTTGGGTGAGTGCGTGGGGCCATGGAATATCTTCAGCATATTTGAAGCACCATTATTCAAACACTTCTCTATTTTTCTAATGAATCTCCACACTCGTGGCTATTTCAGAAGAACTGGAGAGACAGGTCCAAGAAAAATACCCAGGGCTCTGCTAATGAACATCGAGCCCATTATCAAAAATTAAAAGCCTACCCTCTGTAGAGAGTTTAAAGAACATAATATAACTTTGATTATATATCTTGTAATGCCAAATTTCCTTGGAGGAGCCATGGTTCCAATTTAACCTTATTGAAAAGCAAACTGCAAGGAAAACCACAGAATTCCATGAACCCCAGGGATGCACCCCAGGTGGCATTTGGCATATTTCATGAAACCTATTTCATTTCCAGTCCCCTGAAATTACATCATCTCCTGTTCCACTATGAAATATTAGCATTTACAGCCTGTACGTCTTGCTGGAATGCTGTGAGAACCTTATGGATGTGTTGGGAAACTTGTCCCCTTTCCCTGAAATTTGCTGGAGCCCCCACAGCGTAAGAGTTGTTATCTCTAATGCAGAAAAGGTTAAATCTGTTTATTTCAATACTGGAGGCCTAGAAAACATGACACTCAAGGAAGCCACATGTCAAATATGTGGAACTTCCATACATCCCTGTAGGAGATTATTCCACTTGCCATTAAACTCCAGCTAGGCAAAATTAAGATGAATATAGAATGGTTTTGTTTGTTTTTATTGGGTTGGAGTATAGGGCAAAAGCCTTGATAAGCAATGTGTGTAGTATCTTCCTAATGTCAAATCCTTTTCTGGATAGGAATTAAGTGAGACGTTAGCCTGGTTTTAATTAGGTTTTATTTTCTTTTAAAACTGAGCTAACCATGAAAGTTAACTATTTTAATTTAATCAATCACTTCATACATAAAAGGTAAAATTTAAGATGGGAGAGTTACATTTATTTCTGTTGTTCCATTGCAGATCCCTAGAATTCATTCAGTCAAATTGCATTGCAGCAGATATGACATTTCGCCTCTCATATTAAAAGGATCTTTACTTTTGTGGATGTGATCTGAAAGACAATTTTAAAAAGCAGGGTTTTGTTTGTTGTGGATAATGATGCAGCTCTTCCTTGCACCTAATCATCCATCTGCAGCCAGCTCTGGGGGTGGCAAAGATGCCTTTTTTCTCTTCCTTATCTCAGCGTTCATCTCAAGAGGCTTTAAAGGTGCAGAAAGTCCTCACTTTCTCCTCTCTTCAAAGAGAGACGTTGTCTCCCTCCATTTAGGGCACGTTGGCTGATATTCTGGAACATGTGGATTTTATGGTTTGCATAATCCACACAAGTCTGCCTGTGAGCACAGAGCACAGGGTAGAATGATACCTTTCAATTTGTTATCTGAAATCCAACCAGTGCTGAAACAGAGTCAGAGGACTCAGCTTTGTTTCCATCTCGAGTAATCACATTTTTATTAACTTCAGTGAGCAGTCACTGCTGGCTTTGTGCCAAGGGAGCTTTCTCACTTCATCCCAAATAGGAGAATTTTGTTCTTTAACATGAGAAAGTAATCTTAAAAAAAAAAAAAAAAAGTGCCAAAATAAAACACTCTTTGCAATTAACCCCTTTATGTCATTTGTCTAAACCAAAGCACCCCAAGAACAGGCATGGCAGGGTAACTGTTGGAAGTTGAGTAATTTGAAATGCTCATTCTAGATTATTATCCATAACTTCAAGTTTCCTAATTTCTGTCTCTTTGATACGTATTTTAGGTTCTCTAGGGCAGAAACTGTCTTTTCCTATATCTTCCCATAAGTTTCTCTGAGCAATCTCTAAGCATTACTGTAGATTAGCAGCTTAACTCACTAGTATATATATTTTAAATCAATTATTTTGTTCCAGTGCTCCCACAGTATTTGAGAGCGATTTGAAGCAACAGTTCCTATAGAATTTAAAAATAAAAATAAAAAAAAATTCTGTCTTTTCCTCTGAGATCCTTGGAAAACAGTTCTTGCTTTTTGTGGATTGGCATCAGTTAGATAAAACCCGACATTTTTTTTTACCTCACATCAGAAGCAAGAGGTCTCTGTGGATACACTGAATCCTGGGATAAAAATAAGAGCTCTTTAAAAGTAAGGAAGAAAAGCACACAAAAAAAAACCCTTCTTGTTTTCCTCACATTTGTTCATAGACTTCCTTGGTGAGCAAAATATGGGCAAAGACTGAGAGCAAAGCAAGAAGAGCTCTGAGCTGGTGAGACAGTGCATGGAAACGTTACATTTATCAGGGGTGAGATTTCTAAGCATTTATGAGATTTTCATGGTGAAGTATTTAATTTCATTAAATTAGAAAGGTGATACTGTAGGAGACACCTTCGTTGCCTTGTATTGTTGTTTGTTTTGCTATTTTTGTGTTATAAGAAGATGGCCTCAAGTCAATTTATTGGCAATAAATGGGAATAATAATAAATGGTTGGTTTAGATACTGCATTGACTCTTATTAAAATGTCCACAGAAATGTCTGGGACTCTTTAGCTTGGATATTGCAACAGAGTACATAAAAAATTAGTTTTTGGGGTTTTATTAAAAATCAAAAGTAGTAATCATGGGCAAAAAGAACTGAAGCATTTAAAAGCATTAAAAAAGGAAAACATATTGATACTTCTGAAGAAATTACAGAGGTATACAAACCACTGATCCCTTCTTAAATCCACACTGCACTGCAAAAGCAGCAAGATGAAAGAGGCTTTAGCACAACATCACTCCATGAGGACTTGCTGCCAGCTCCAGCTGTTGAAGCTGGAAAAGGAGTGAGTTACCTGGGATTTTTCTTTTCATGTGCAATTTGCATATCCTAACTAAACATAGGGAGGGAGAGTGAAGGGAACCACAAAGGGAACAATAAGGATTTTGTCTGAGGCCAGGTCAACACTTGCCCTAGATAATGGTTGATGCCTGAATTGCTTAGAGTGGGTTCCCTCCCAGCACGGGCTGGTTTTCATCATGGTGATAAAGGAAAACATTTCACACAATAACTACTGAGCCCCCTGTTATGACTTGAAAGCTGCACAACTGCTTTTAATTCCAAGAGAATATAAAATGAAAAATCTTCTTAAGAACATGGCAATCCTTTGGTATTGTATACATTACTTTCAGTAATGTGTATAATAACACATAAAGCCAGGGTGGGAAGACATTGTACCCCTTTTAGTACGAAACTTAAACCTGTGAATAAAACTTGTTTAGCATAACTACATAGAATTTCCTTGACTGGGTTTATTTTGGCTCCTCCACTGTCACAGATGTTCATTATTACTGAAAGAAAACACTGTAAACGCAGCAGAGACTTTAAAGGAGGAAAGGGGGAAATCTGAATAAAATCTGAAGAGGTTTTTTTTTGTTGTGTGTGACCTGATCATCAGCTCTAGAAAGCGTGTGAGCAACCTGCTGGGATCTGGTTTCCTCTGGGGAAAGCAGTGACGTAAATCCACTTACTCCTCATAGGAGCCGTGGAGATTGTGGAGTGATTTGGCTGAGGGTCAAATGAAAGGGAACACAACAACGTGAAGGAAAAAAAAAAAAAAACCACCAAACTTTCAAAGGTCGTTTTCAGGTTTGAAGGAGATAAGATGGGTTTTGTGGCTCTTTTATCACTTTCTCATGCCAGGGTACCTCAGATGTGCCTGGAGGAATTTGGCCCTTGCGGCTGCAGTCACTGAATTCACACGGGAATTTGAGCTGACCTTGTCAGCTCTGAGAGCAGCGCCTTAGACAGTGCAGAGACCCCTCCTGGGCTTTGAGAGCTCTATTAATAGATCTGTGGCACCCAGCCCAGCTCCAGGGCTGGAGGTGGGAGCTTTTTCACTCTTCTGAGGTTTTGCTTGCATGTGTTAGCACCGTTCAATGCATCTCGAGATAAGGGAGGCAAAATCCCCAGCTCTCTAACAGCATCTGGCTCTGCTTCTACCTCAGCAAGTCTTTCGCGGGTTCCGCAGCATTTTTATCCTCGGGGCTTCTTTTCCAAGGTGTTCTAGTGGTGTTGGAATTTAAAAATCGAACTATAAACCAGTTACATGTATTCTCTCAGCTCTGCATGTGTGTGCTTACACAGATGTCCCACTAGGAGTGCTCTGATTTCAACCCTTCGAGCATCAAAAGGGCATTTTCTTGCTAATTGGCATTTTTAGTCTAAACAGTTCCTCTTCAGAAATGAGAGTGACTGGATTTTTCATTCAGTCCTGTAGCTGCATTGCTGAGTGCTATCTCTCGAAATAAGCTGCTGGTTTGGAAGTTCAGAGAAGAAAAATCCTGTCCCATAGGTTTAAATGCATGCAACAGACACAGAATCCCTCTAATACCATAGGAAAAACAGCTCTTCCAGTTCAATTCCCATCTAATTTACCTACAGCTCATGGCCTAATGTCATTCAGCTTACTAACAGAGCAAGGAAAAATGCTTTAGCTGTAAAATGGGTCATAAGCACTTTATGTCTTCAAGGATTTTGAGAAAAGGAAAGAAAAATAAAATCATGTTGTGAAGGAAAGACAACTATTTCCCAGAAAAACATGGAAACCTATTTCTATTAGCAATTATGCTTCCTTTGAAAGCATGCTTTCTTTTTTTTGGAAGGCAAACAGAATGAAGTCTGAAATCACAGCAAAGGTCATAAAAAGAATTCAGCTATAAAAGGACATAGATGTATTAGCAAGTGACTTCTTCAAACAGCAGGGAAGTTTGAAATAATGCCAGAAGTTCCTAGTATTAAGGAAAATTATTCTATAGCTTCATTATTTGTTCCTTTCATTCTTTTGGCGTACCTAAATTTACCTATTGATTTTTATGTTCTGCAAATATCTTTGTCAAGATTTAATTGAATTCTTTATCATGTTTTAATCAGAAAATAGTCATGCAGATTTTCGTTGTGGTATGGTGTTAGAAGTAAAAATTCTTTGAACTTGCAAAGTTCATGTCCAGTAGACCTTAGAAATTCTTTGGATTTGTCAGTGAAGAGCAAGACAACTCAAAATCTGTGAGGGCAGAGGTTATACGGCAACCAGGACGATGAAAGAAGGAACAGAATAACTCTGCTCCTTGACAGAAGAGAATTGGCAGAATCCACACATCACAAAATCATTTTTCATTAAAATGAAAAAAAAAAATGGGGTGCTTGGTTGGTTTGTGATATAGCAACAGTTCTGGAAATAGTAAAATTTACGTTTACACATGCAGTGCCATAAATTTTAGCTTTTCTACACAATCATTATTTTGGTTTTGTATCATTTATATCACAAAAGATCTGTTCTTCTGGCGACCATCACAGTGGCTTCACCACAATGATCGTAATGAAAACAATTATATAATTCTCTTCATGGGAATCAAGAAAAATGCAAGAGAAGGAAAGGAAGAGTTCCAGAAATATCTTCCCTAGGCGGTTTCTAGACAACTTGCATGAATTTTTGGGCTTTATTACTTCGTAAAAAAAAAAAGAAGAAAAATAAGCAGGTGGAGTAAATTTAAGCTACTAAATCAAAGCAAATATCCCACAGCAGGTGGTTGACTTTTGAAAGCATTGAGAGCTGGAAGAAGAACAAAAGCTTCCATTTTCTATTTAAGAGGCACCTTGGATTAGACATCTAGAAGAGAAATGTGGGGAGCCAAAGGAGCTCTCTCTAATGAGATTTAGAACTCACGTGTTGATACCACCTCTGAAATGTGTCTTAGAGACTAACCTTTTCCAGCAGTCCTGATTGCACTGGGCTTTGTGTAAAGGTACAAAAAAACCCCCCAAAAAATATTTCTGTAAAATATTACACTTCAATACCAACATAATGAAGGGAAAGAAATTCAGCAATCACAGAGCATCCCAGGATGGATCAGGGTGGAAGAGACCACAGTGGGGCATCTGCTGGGGCATCTCCAGCAGGGCCATCCCAGAGCACAGGGCACAGGATTGTTATAGAGGGTTCTGGAATATCTCCAGTGAGGGAGACTCCACTCTCTGGTCTCTGTTCAGGGCTTGGGAACCGCCCAGGGCAGAAGTTGTGCCTCCTGTGCAGGGGAATTGCTGGGCTCAGTCCCTGCCCGTGGCTCTGGTGCCATTGCTGGGCCTGGAGCAGAGCCTGGGCCCTGCTCAGAGCCTCCCTGCACACAGGGACAGCCAGGAACAGAAGGGACACCCAGGGACAGAAGGGACACCCAGGGCTGAGGGCCCCTCTCAGCTGGGGCTCCTCTCCAGGCTGAACAGCCCCAGCTCCCTCAGTCTTTCCTGGGCACCGAGATGCTCCAGGCCCTTCAGCATCCGAGAGAGAATTATGTGCCCATGGCAGGTCGGCCCATCCTATTGCAAGATAAATATCTGCTGTGGGAGATAGGTCACCTCTGGAGATGCTGCTCCCTTGCTCCTGCTGGAAAGGAGCCTGGATGGCTGCCCAACATCTGGAGTGCAGCACGAGGTGTGACAGACCCCTCCAGAGGGGCCAAGCACCAAGCAAAAGGCAGTTTAAACCAACAGGAGCATCCAGAGCAAGCAGCAAATGCCAGCGAAGCTGGAATTCCATGGTGTGGGCCACAGCTCCCTGGCAAGCTCCATAATAACAACAGCCACTCACCAGGCAACACCTACCAGGTCTCCCTGGCTTTTCCACCAGCTCAAGTACAAAATGCTTTGCTGACAAAAAGCCTTGAGTACATTCAACTGTCTCGCTTATCACTTGCCTTTCCCTTTTCTCCGCTGAGGTCTATCGATTTTAAACACTTTTTAAGGACTTAAGATATTTTGAGAGCTGCTTTCTCAGTTTTTCTTAAAAATGAGAAAAGATTTAGAAGAGTCACAACAGCAGATTGTGTGACTTCTGGACACAATCGCATGGATAGAATTCATCTGAAGTTAGGGGAGAACTTCTTACATTTATGCCCTCTCCTATTCCAGGTTGATTCTCTCCTTTCTGTTTGTTTTGCTCTTTTTTTGATGCAGGTATTTATTTACCTCACTGAAAAATCATACAATACTACTGATTATTGTCTATTTAAATGTCAATACTTCTTCACTGAAAGCTGCATTTATTGCTGACATATGCTTGGTATATGCAATGGCACATATTTCTTCTTTCAGGGAAGCTCCATGTGTTGAAAAACACAGAGATTCAAATATGTTATGTTCATCATTAAGATTAAATCCTAGGGGTGAAAAGACTTAATTTTCTGTATGTCCAGCTACGGCCTCTGGCACTAACTGATTCATTTATTTGCAGAAAGCAAGTAACTGGAAAAAGTCATTTAGGACACAAAAGTACATGGAAGACAAACCTGCAAAACAGGGTGTTACACTAATTTTCCTGGCTGTTGTTTCAATATATATTTGAGACTGCACAAGAGGGGAGTGCCCTCCTCTTTTGTTTTGTTTTATTTTTCAATCTATTTATAAAGATTGATGTACTTTTGTGGTAAAGATGAAATCTTGGATAGACTTGTGAGTTTCTAGACTTCTGCAGGTGTATGCTGGAAATTCAACATGCCTTTGTACTCAGGGATGAAAAAGATTTGGCAGCTTAGGGAAGCATAAAACATAGTTTAAAATTCTGGTTGACTGGAACAGGCTGAAGTAGTTAATGCTGTATTGCACAGCGTGTTATTCCTGTTCATCCTTGTTTAGCTTTCTTCAGCTGTTAACAGCTCAGGGGAGCATAATAAATTAACCCTATTGCTTGGACTAAAGAGTTGTCATTCTCTGCTGTTCGTTCAGTTCCTGCTCGGTGTTATCATCCAAATTCTTACAGGCTGCCCAGGAAAGTGATGGAGTTGCTGTGTATCACAATTTTTATCTCATTTATTAAATACTCCTCTGACCAAGGCATAGTTAAACTACATGAAAACAACTAGAAAGAAATGGCACTATTGTAAAAATATGCACTGATTTCCATTATCCCTTTTTTTTTTTTTTTTTTTCTTTTTGGTACTGTTGTGCCATGTTTAAACTGTGTGCTCAGAGATCTTCCACCTAGGGGCACGCAGGAAATGTGTAATACGTAGTTCTCATTGTGCTCTCATTACCCACTGCTATCTGTCAAGGAAGGAATCACATTCCCTGCAAGTGTTTAAATGTTGTTAGGAATCATTAATTTAAACCAGTGGCAACCTGTGGTTTCCATGTGGCTTGTGAGCAGATCGAAGTGTGGCTCTCCCTGCAGGACTGAGTGACTGGAGCATCCATCCAAAACAGCGCTGGTGCACGAGGCACCTGTGGGAAGCAGCCTGGATTCCTGGCTGTGGAAGGCTGTGGATCAGCAGGTGTGGCTGAAGGGGACAGTGACAAATGGCCCCAGGTCTGTGCTGCATCACCAGCAGGGACGAAACTGGTAGGGTTTCCTGCAGAGAGCAACACTCCCAGCAATTCATCCTCAGTTCTTTAAAGCAATACCCATTTATTGTAGATCTTCCCCCCATTTGGAGAGCCCTTCTGGGTTCTTGGCTTGTAGGGGTTTCATTTTTTGAAGTCTCGCATTATGATAAAAATCAGAATTATCTGAGTCAGAAAACGTTTCACCAGAATTGCTGAGAGGTTGGAGTTACTGAAAATTGTGTGACCAGGCCTTGTGATCAGTGCTCAGCAGTGTTAAGCAACACACAGCTATTAGTCCAAGGAGGTGATGTTCCAATCATTATTTGGGATATAATCATCTATACCATGCTATAATTCACTTAAAAAAAACCAAACCAAAACAAAAGCAAACAAACCAATCAAAAAAACTGACCACTTTTAGAGTGTGGGAACTACTTTTAACATTAAATTTACCTCTACTATGATTTGAATTAAGAGCTTTGGCTTGTCTGCCTTTTTGGAAGCAGTTTCTGTATGAAAGAAATCTCTTTCGCTTGTCAGGGAGAAAATTTTGAGAAAATATTGTGACAACTGGAAATATAATTGCTTTCATTTTGTACTATTCTACAGATTTTTTTCCAGTGCTGGATAGACTTGGCTGTGATAGGGACTGTAGAGGGAATGACAACTTTGTTTCCATAATGCTGGAAGGAGTCAGATGTTCAAAGTTCATTAAAATATTTTCCTCCCTTTGGAGCTTCACTGGTTTGCAGAGTGCAAGCAGGGTTTTCTTCTCAGGCTCTGAAGAACTCTTTTTCTTTCTGTTTTACCCTGTGCTGCTGAACATGTCCTCACATTGCAACCAGGTGTCTTTGGGGTGAAAAACTCATGTCACAATAGTCTGGATCAGGCTGGGAAGGATAAACTTTAAGCAATTATACCTGGAGCATAACTTGGAGAACTCGTTCTTGTTCCTGCTGTAAAGTTTGCTAGATCACAAGACAAGAGGAAAGTAAGGTAGGGAAAAGGTGGTTCAGTTTTGACTGAGAGCAGTTAAATTCACAACTTGGCAGTGGCCAGCTTATCCCATTTTTAATGGGGAGGGCACAGAGAGCCTGAGTGTCACTTAAATGTCCTTGAAATTCCATCTGACATTGTCCCTGTGCTAAAAGCTTGCACACAGACCGCAGTGATTATTCAGCGATCATTGTGAGTCACCAAACCCAGGGAATCTCCATCCTGGCTTTTGAATGTCTCCTTGGTGCTGTTCCTGGACGAACAGGAGGACAGAGGAGGGAGGGAAAGTGCAGCTCTTCTGAACTGGAGAAAGCAGTGCTGCTGCTGGCAGCTTGGCAGCAGGAGGAGATTTAGAGACTGTGGTAGTTTGTTCCGCTCATTATGCCCAGTTCTTTCCAGTCAGCTGCTTATCCATTAGCTTAGGAAGTACAAGAATCACCTAGAGCTATCCCAGCTTTTTTAGTGCATATTTACAACGTGCATCTCCCTCTTGCTCTTGTGGCTTTCCTTCCATTTGTCATCTTTCTCATTTAAGGAGAGATTATTTGCCAGCCACTCTGCCGGAGTGTTCTAGCCAGGAGGAGTAGCTGCACTGCCCACTGAGTCCCTGACCTCTCCAAGGAGTAAGTGTGCTAAAAGTAATGATGTGCAGTAAACTGGAGGTGCAATAAAAACCTCGTGCAGATGTTATTGCGTACAAGCAAAATGCGTAACATAAAAAATGTAAAAAACCCTAAATAGCTACTGGAACTTCACAGGTCTTAAATATTTTTCTGCAGACACCGCTATGGTGCAGTGACACCTTGTGCATCACGTTAATTTCATTGCTTGCCAAATAAACCAAATCTTTCTGAGAGTTCCTCTGCCATACTTTGAATTCCTTTTTCTCTGAATTCCCTTTTCTCATCGTTCATTTCACTTGAATGAAAGAAGGAAAATCTTCAGCTCTCTAAGGAGACAATCTCAAGCCTTTACTTCAGAAAGCACCTATGTATATTCCCAAGTCTGCCTTTATTTCTTTAATAAATGAGACTTAAGCATATGTTTAAGCAGATATTTTGTACTGATGGGCTTGTGAACCAATGATTAATATTACTGACTAATATTCAGGATGTGCTGAAGGGCTGTTGGGATCTGAGGCCCAGCAAGCTGAAGGTGTGAAGAGAACCAGGATGCACAGAAAGGCCTGAATCTTTTGGAAATAAGAAGGAGGGGAGAGGATGTGGGAAGTGGCTGATGCTTTTGGATAGCTTCACCTTTCAATGTGTTGTGCTTACAATTCAGGGCTGCCATAAATTATCAGTGCTGTCTTGTTCTATTAAACGTGGAGAATCTGCAATCCCCTTGGCTCGGTCTGTGCTAACCCTTTAGTCATCCTCCCATATATTTGGAGAATTAAAATCCCTGCAGCTGGAACATGTAGTATTGGCTGTGGTTTTTTGTCCAACAAAGGCTGGAGGAACACAGAGTTCAAATGAATACATGTTTTGTTACATTTCTGGCAGCTTTGCATGAACAGACCAGAAGGAATGACAGGCCGTGTAAGTCAGCATAATAAAGTGTGTGTTTCTGGTGATGTACAGTGGTTCTGAAAGTGGGTGACAGTGTCCTAGAGAGAGAGAAAAGGCTGTGTTTGGAGTGTTTCCTTTCCCTTTGCTAGTTGATATCCTGCTTCCCTTGGTGCGTGTTTTAGTTGACAGTAGGACACTGCTGTACCCTTGTGCAAATACACTTTATCAGTGAAATTATGATATTTAGCAATAGAAATGCTGTCAATATCTTGTAAACAAACACTTCTTGATAATAATTTTTTATGTGGTTTCCTATCAACAAAGCAGGGGGTTAAACAAAGCATTAGAAAGGGAATGTGGCCCTAATGTCAGTGTAACAGTAAAAGCCTAATCAGTGATCCTAAACTCCTTTAATTTAAAATATTATCATGATCTGATTATTTCTTGCAACATTCAAGAGTTAAATTTTATACTTCAGCACCATATCTTCTTCCACTAGCACATAATTTACCAGTCATATATTTCATGATGATGTGAGCATGTATCTTACCAGCAAAGGTTCTGGCCAACAATAGCATCATTATTTTTTCGTAAGTAGGAGGAAAAATATTCTAAAAATAGCTTTAGATAAACCAAACAGACAGTAGAAGTTTGATTGTTTACAGGGAAGAAATATGCAGTAGAGAAAAATGGTTTCTTCTAAGTACGTCCTTTGTGAATACCAAGCCGTAAATTGATATTAATTTCTCTACAGTAGTGGATGGTGATTTTGAGTTGGAAGGGGCTGTAAAGATCATCCAGTCCCACCCCTGCCATGGGCAGGGACAGCTTCCACTATCCCAGCTTGCTCCAGCCTGGCCTTGGACACTTCCAGGGATGGGGCATCCTCAGTTTTCCTGGGCAATGGGTTTTCTGACACAGTCCCACATGACCAAGGCTGTACGTCTTGGTCTCCTTGTGGATCAATTCCAATTTATAAAAGAGGGGCAAGCTACTGCTTTTCCTATCCTCTGTCACCACACCAGATTGAACTTTCTCCGTATAACAACCAGCAAAACTGTAAAAGTCTGATTTGGGGCCTCCAGTTTTTCTAAAAATAGAGCTAATTAATCAAATTGCTGATGATAAAATCACTGATGTTGACTCTGACTTTTTTGGGGTTAATAATGTGTTAGTCATTTTTGTCTCTAACTATTTGTCACTGCTTTAAAGCAATATTTTTTGTTTGCCGCAACATTATTCTGAAATGCGGAGAGTTTCAGGTTTCAATCCCATGAACACTCCTTGGAGGCTACAAAGCACATACTGGTCCTTATCCTCTGATTCGCTGCCAAAATGTAATCATCTGTTGTTTTTCAGTGTGCTGGTGGCAGTTTAGAGTAAAAAAGGAGAATTTGATACCCCCGAGAACAAATTCACTGCAAGGAATTCACCTACTGCCCAAAAAAGTTGTAAATGTGTCTCATATCTAGAATGTTTGTATCACTGGAAGAGACAGACTGTGATTTGCCTTAATCAACAAACCCTAAACCACTGAATGCTATGTTTTCTTTTCACTGGGGACTCCTGAGGGTGATCTGCTGGAAAAGAAGGCCACACATTCCCACTGGAGTGAACGAGGTAAATGTGATGCTCACGTGTGAAGCGTGGCAGGAATTTCACAACAGGCCTGTGAGAATGCTTAAAACTGCCCTGTCAATGTGACTTTCTGATGAAAACACCCAGCAAATTCAGGATATCTTTGCTGCATTGCAATCACAGTTGTTTACATCTCAAGAAGACCTCTTGGGTTCTCTCAGCACAAAGCAAAATTAAATCTTAGAAGAAATGTGATTCAGGAGGTTTTCTGTTAACTCTGTCTCATGTGCTTTTTCATTTCCTCCTCCTTTCTTTCCCGTCACTGTCACCAGATGTTTGTGTGAAGCATTATGTTTTCAACTCTGGGTGATTAAAACTGGAATTTGGGTCTCAACTAGAAAGCCAAATGGTTTAAGTGCTTTGTATAGTCTGTAAGTCAAATAGAAAAGTGTAACTATTTATACATTGAAAGTGAGAAAATTTGATTTGATTGGATTTATTCTGAGGTAGATCATGTGAAAGATTCATGTTGGTTTCAGTGCCTTTCTGTCTTTAAGTCATTAAAAAAAGCATCAACACAAGAGATAAACCGATCAGTTGCACTTCCCTTAAATATCCTTTTAGCAATGTCCAGCCTACTTCAAGAGCTTTTACCTGAGAGAAACTCACGCATTTTGGCACAGAGTGTGCTGTGAACATGAACACCCCCAAATAAATGCTTTATTCCAAATTTTGTGCCATAGAATGCAGTAGCATGGGCAGTTGCCTGTGCACCTTGCTGCACGAATGAGTATCTTACAAGTGTGTGCTATTGTTACACACAAAAGAAGTGGCACCATTCAATAAGCAACTTATCATCATAGTTCAATACACTGATTTATCTGTACACAGCATCTGAGAAAAAAAGCTTAAAATGCTTTGAACTCATAAGGGAAGACATCTGGAACCCCTCATGGCTGCATTATATTCTACACTCTTTCCATCTTGTTTTCCTGATGTGTGAGCCCTTGACAGATGAAGTTGTGGAGAGTGATGCTCCTTGTCTGGAAAAGAGAAAAAAGGAAAAAAAAACCTCAAAAGTCTGCACACTACCAGCAATTATTTAAATTGAAATTACAGCCTGTACTCCCAAACTCAGTGCCATTTGACAGCTGCAAGCTGATGAGGTGCAGTAATTAATGAGTTAGTACTTGTTGCGTAGGCCATGGAAATCAACAACTGTGTGCTTGTCCTTTGCCTGTTCCACGTGGAATAAGATGTTGGATTTCATTTGCATGTGAAGAAGGAAGAGCTGTTCACCTGGTTATTTACCAAGCTTTGGTCTTTTGAAACCGGGGTTCTGGTCCTATGAGGAGAGGGAATGCTCAATTTTTGTGCCACTGCCTGGCTGTGTGCAAAGCTCAGCTACACAGTGCTGCTGTCCACGGAATGCTGAAGCCCTGCATTTGTTTAAAATCTGGCCTGGTGCTCAGGGATGTTTATACTGAAACCAAACATAGAAGATGACACCATTCCTGTCCGAAAGAGCTCCCTAAAATCAAAAGCAAAACTGTGTAAAATGAAACCAGTGGTTGTTTCTGGCTCTAAACTTTAACCAGAGCAGGTACAGTAGTTATAAAACATTGTCCTATATATAGTGTAATACAATCTGTGTTAAACTGTTCTTTACCAGTGTGTCAACCAGGACTAGAAAAACTTTTTTTTTACTAAAATATTCAACAGATTTATGTGTGCATATATACACAGTATATTTTTTTCTCTAAGTATATGTGTATATATACTTATAGAGAGAGATCTATCAAATCAGGCACATATGGACACACCCACACATGCACTGTGTACTTCAGGAGCTCAGATATTAATAAGACAATAAATTACTGTTGCAGCTGGTAAAGGCTGAGCATTTTCCCACTTCACTGTTGAAATGAGTAGGTCATATGTTCACTGGACTAATCTGGGCTGTACTGTCACTACCCAGCTGGGAGTCCCCGAAATCTTCTGAGCTCTTCAGCAGAAATCGTGTGTAAGGCTTTTCATCTGCTCTTTGAATTTATGGGTGCTGAGGGACTGGAGCTTTTTGCACTTGCCCATTTGACCTCAGGTGCTTTTGGAAGCAAGTCTGCTTGGAAAAAATTATCAGATCAGGTTAAAGATAGAAGTGAGTGAAACATGAAAACTTGCTGCATTTTGCATTTGAAAATGTCTAAGTGAACCTTGTAAAATACAGATTTACTTCCGCCATGACCCCAAATCTTCATCATTAATCTGACTCTACAGCTGATAGTGGTATAGTGGTACTGGGAGCATCATGGTGTTGCTTTCACACTGGAATTGGGCACTACCCTTGAACGTTTTCTTCCCTGATTCACTCTGATTTTGGGATGCTGCTCATGCATAATTCTGAAATGCAAAGTGGCAGAATAGGAGAGAGACATCCTTGTTCCTTTGGATCAGCTCATAACCTGTCACTAGAATACGTCTTTCTCCAAAAACCAGATGTGAGGCATTTAGAAGATTCACAGTTTATTTCTATTCTAAAATGGAAAGAAAAAAAAACCCTTTCAATATTGCAGTAGCAAAGAGGGAAAGGGAGGGTACAGTCAGTGGTACTTTTTTCTTCAAAAATAGAGGTAGTACAGGATTATACCTTAAAGGACTCAAAAATCTGGCTTTGTCCAGTGACAATAAAAGGAGCTTAGAAACAAGATATTTTTTAAACAATTTAGCCACTTTAAAACTCTGTCTCTTTCATGATGGAGGATGTTAATAGAATGTTTTTACAGGACACATATTACATAGGTTGCATAGGTTTTAAAGGCAATGCTTCAGTGCATGGACATAGGTAGAAAGGAAACACAGCCTTGAGTGTGCAAAGCATCAAGCGTGAGCAGAAGAGATGAAATTCTCTCTTAAAACTCTTAGAAACCAACGTGGTTTGCAGGTTTTGCTCACTCAGTTTTGGATGTTAAATGGGCAAAAATTGTAGCCAGAGAAACCCTACTCCCTTCAAATACTGAGGCGAGGAGGTATTTACCCTGACAAAGAAAATTCATGGAAAAAGAGAGAAATAAACCAATGGAGGAACACGGCCTGTGCTCCTGCAGAACGTTTGGCTATTGAGAGGAACAGGTACAGTAAAATATCTCTTACAGAGCCCAAAACGGAGCCTTGCTTGCTGAAACTTGCAGCCTCTGGGGCTGGAGGTCCTTTTTCTGGATGACAGGGAGCTTGCACAAGCAAGACACGTTCCTCAAGGAACTGGCAAGGTGCCAACAAGCCACAATTTGGGTGGGAATTTGCTGACTGTGGTGGAGAGATGAGATTGGGAAGGAGGGTGGGCTCACACGCGTTTGTGTGCGTCAGAAAGATGCGCTCGGTGGAGTGGGGAGCCAGGAAATGTTGGGTTTAGTGAAGCACTGCATCTGAGCAGAGTGTGTTGACTTTTTAATCCACTCAAACTGAAGTTTTGTTTGGTGTTTTGTAAACTGGGACAGCAAAGCACCGCGTTCTACTCAGTGAGTAAAGCCTGGCAAGTGTCGTCCTGTCCACTCCACTGCTGTGCTACTTGTGTTACAAAGAAAGCAGAGACTGAGGTGGCTTTTCCAGGTCATTACCTACGTACCTATTTACTAAATATTTAATTTATTAATTGATGGAATGGGTAAGTAATAACGTGCTTCCAACAGGATTCCCAAATACGCATCAATGCTGCAAAAATTGTCCTTGGGGATTGCCTCCTAGCTGCTTCCGGAATCTCCCACATTAAGATAAAAATTATAATTTGAATCAGGAGATAATTCAAATGGGAAGGAAGGAAGGAAGGAAGGAAGGAAGGAAGGAAGGAAGGAAGGAAGGAAGGAAGGAAGGAAGGAAGGAAAAGGTGTTTAAAGCTCTTTTGAATTCAACATCACTTCATAGCTGAGATCCAAAAGGAAATTTGGGGGTAGCCTTTATACCCATGAAAGGAAGGAATTATTCTGCAATGAAACAATTGTAATCAGAAAGAGAAAAGCCAAGCACATCTTAAGAGTTCCAAGTAAACATTTCTGAGTCATCCAAAATAGTTCGCACATAAATAATTAGAAAACTGTTAAAATAGATTCAATTATTGTTTGCATTTAGTAAATTCATTGGTTCAAAAGCCAAACCAATCCGTCATCTTAGAAATAGGGTCAAAATGGCTGTTGTAACATAATTTTTGGTTTCACTTCCAGATAAAAATGTCTTTCACAAACTAAATATTTTTTTTAGAAATAAGTAAAAAGACAGATTCTGAGGAAAGTGTCCAGAATGATCTTAATGCTTGAGACAGAAATAGAAAAGACATAGATAAATATAATATTATTTCTGCCTTCAGGAGTCAAAAATGAAATATAGTTTCATCCTTGTTTTCTTAATTCTAAAACCTTGATGTGAATATATTCATTAAGTTTTAATGTTAATTTGGAGACCAAGTTAAATAAAGCATATTCATAACTCTGCTAAGCACAGGCATTTTATTCACATCAATTTTCTCAGTACCTTGCCAGTAGCACAAAGAATTGTGGAATCACTATTTTATTTTGAAAGACTGAACTGAGACCAGATAGGAATTAAATTTAGCTGTGCTCGTTGGCTAAATGAGTAATATCTGTCAGGTAGATTCCCAGTATAAATTAGATAATAATCTCTGCAATAATTATCTGCAATTACTCCATTACCTCAGGGAATTAGAAAGATAAAAGCCCGGGAAAGCATAAATTGTGTGCTACAGATTGTTGTAGACCATCCCCTGCTGATTTACACTACACACACCAAGAACCAGCTCCAGCTTGAGCACTCACTCCCAGCTTTGGGCTACAGGCTTTTGGACGGGAAGCCAGCCCTGCCTGGTTCCTCTGGCTGGGTGTCCTGGGGGAGATGAGATCAGATTCCCTCTGGGAATGGGGCCCTGGCACCCCTGCCTGTCCTGGTGTCAGCCATGGAACACGGCAGGCATGGGACACGTCAGGCACAGGACAGGTTTGAATTGTCTGGTTTTGAGGGAGAAGGAGAGAGAATGGACTCCTGACCTGCAGCCCCCTCACGCCCTGGGAGTGGGGAGGGCAGGGCTGCCTTTGCCCTGGCTCTGAGTAGGGCTGGGACATGGATGCTCCTCTCTGGATGCCCACGCTCACACCAGTTACCTGACACTGAAAGTCATGAACAGCTGCCTTAATATTGTGGCTGCCCCACCCCTGGAAGTGCTCAAGAATGGGCTGGGTAGGGCTCAGATCAATCTGGTCTAGTGGAATGTGGCTGGAAGATCTTTAAGGTCTTTTTCAATCCGAACCATTCTGTGATTCCACGATTCTGTGCTTCCCCACACTCATGTTTAAGATTATACCCGGAATCCATTTCTCCTCAGTGCTGAGGACATGCAGAGCTCCTCCTGCACTCCATCTCCTCATCCTGCATCTAACACAGAGGAGCAGATCACTGACAGAGCTTTACAAAAATAACAGGGACAGGGGAAGGCTTCTCTTTCAGTTCAAACTGTGCCTTGAGTGCTTTTGCCTATCACAGCCTCAGTAAAAATGTCTTGCCCATCTTCAGCAATCAACCTCCGGTACCATTCTGTGTCTCTCTCAAAACCTATGACTTCCTTCCTATTTCTGAAAGTGCAAAGTTGCACAAAATGCATGCCAACTATTAAAGGATGGAAAACTATTTGTAACATGAAAAGAAAGTGCGTGCCCACAGTCATTTTGGTTAATTAAATATTCAGTGTCTTACTCCAACCACTACCAGAGATACGTGTACCAAACCAAACTGACAGCTCTGCACATGATAATAGTGGAAATCTACTGGGTTTTGGACAAGCTTTGTTGCATTTTTTAACTAATGACCAAACTATCATATCTGTCAAACTGACATAGAAGTTATTAGAAACGCAAATTGAATTTAAGAAGCAGTAGATTAAGTGGACACAGATAAGGGTAAGGGGCGTAGTGTCTGTGAAATAACAGCACTTTGCCAGATGTTTCCGTGCCAAACCAGATGGAAGCTGCAGCATTATTTATTTTTTTAGCAGAATGCAGTTGGAAGATGTATTACCGTAATCATAAAGACACATGTGAGTCATTTTTTAAAATTAATTGGCTTGATTGCCAACAGTAGTATGATTATGGTCATCAGCTGCCCAGGACTTTTCCAGATGGGCTCAGAGCATGGCCCATGGTGGCTGATAAATGGCAGGATAATCCAAGGTAAACTTGTCCATACCTTCCTCTCTGCTACTCACATTTCAGCAATGAAAGGTGAAGATTTCCTTACCTAACATGATGAGAGATGCCCACGATAAGAACAGAAGGATTAATTAGAGTCACTTTTCAGTGTGGGGCTTGTACTGTGAGAGAACTGTATCACCTGTGAACTTCTTTGTCTGAGTCCCATTTGTACAACTGGGAGAGCTTTACATTTTCTCAGGGGTCAGTGACAATTACAGTGTACATTTGCTCCACATCATCATGTGTGGGAGGTAACACAGCGCAGGAGAGCCTTAATTAGCACTGAATTAGTGCTTCCTCCTACATTTCCACCCCACTAACCTGACCTGAGGCCCCTGTGTGTATCCTGCAGCTGCCCAGCTGGGCCAGCTTTTCTCCCATGGCCAGTTTCTCCCTTTCCTGGAATTCCTCCTATAATTTCCACAGAGGGGAATACTTTTCCTCTTAGAAGCTCTGGCTGCAGTCTATCTCCAGGCCTGTTCTGCTGGCTGATGCTGGGGTTTGTGCTCCAGCCACACTCCCTTGCTCAGCTACATCTTTCGTATTTCTGGCTTGGCTTTTCTAGGCTGTCAAGGCAGAAGTGTCCAGAGAATATTGCTAAATGTTTTGTCAGGGCTGGATTAGATGCAAGCACAGCTCTGTGTAAGTGTTCATGCCCAACAACAGTGGCTCAGCCACCTGGGGTTTTTTGTGGCATTTCTGGTTCAACTTTGTCAGTTTGAAGCCGTTCCCCTTTATCCTGTCACTCCAGGCCCCTGTAAATAGTCCCTCCATCTTTCTTGTTTCTCATATAAACAGATTATTTTCACTAAAGCAGGGCAGATTTACCCTGTTTTCTCCTGGAACCATCTATAGATGCAAACAAAGGGGAGATACTGCAGAGGAAATTAGGAACAGGCACTTCTGTGAGTTCAGTGTCAAGAGATAAGCTACACAAAGGGTTACAAATGAAAGAGGCTCACCCTTTGGCAGGTAGGAAAAATATGAAAGCAGAGTAATCTGAAAGCCATGGCAAAAAAATAATAACTGGAGATCCCTGCTAAAGTCCTGAAAAAAATTACTATCAGCCACTGGTGCTTGCAGAAAGAAAATAAAGGAAATGTATATATGTAAGGCTCTTTTGTTCTTTTCCAGGAATGTGTTTTTTTCTTATCTTGTGGCTACAGCTTTCTCTAAGATAAAATAATTCCAGACATAAGGTTAGCTTTCTGACATCATGAACTGCATCATGAGAGGTATCTTAAAAGACTGTCTAGGGGATTTGGTTCTGAAAAACTTAATTAGCAAAATCTGGTAATTTTCTTTAAAGCAGCTATGTTTTTGAAAAGGAGTTAAGGATAGCTTTGACTTTGCCTAAAATATTTCCTATTTGCAGAAAATTCTTTTTCTTAACTTTATTTAAAGATTAATATAATAGCTTCCTAGCTCTAGTTTTCTAATTTGAGGTCTTCTGAACAGTGTATTGGAGAATAATGGAAATATTGGGGGGGAGGTTTTCTGTCTATAATAATTTTGATCATTTCTAAGCAACATGATCTCCCTGCATGAAAAACTATTCTCCCAGCAACACTTCACTGCAGAATTTGCTGAGATATGAGGACAGAACAGGAGTCGTGTAGGCACAGAGCCTCCTGGTAGCAGGCAATTCATTTTTAGCTCGAGCCTTTTGTCCCTTGCCCTGAGTTTTGTGTGGAGCCACTTCTGATGTCCGACCCCAGGAGACTCGCACGCCTTCCAAACACTTTGGGGAAGCTGTGCTTAGGCATCCAAACCGTGCTGTTGATGGGGTGGTGAAAGATAATAAGACTCATTTTGTCCACAACTGTTACAAGTTGTCCCTTGCCAATCCTTTCTGCGCCTTTGATCTTTTAAGGCAACTTTGGCTCATTAAAAGGGCGAGTTAAAATGGTCTTTTAGCAGAAGAACTGCACTTTTGAACAAGCAGGATTTTGTGTGAGAGGTGTCTGCAGAAAACACTGATGTGAAAATATTGTTTCACAGTGTAAAGGAGTCGGAGCTGAGTTGTGTCATAGCTGGGTGACATTTCTGTGGGTCAGTTTTTTTGTGTGGGCTTTGTTTGGTGATACCTTGCCCAGAGAACACCTCTATTAACATTTTATAAAGCAGACACACCTGCTTCCCTGCAAACACTCCACAAACAGACCACGGTAAAATAAGAAATGTCTTAGGTATAATTTTTTCAGTAGTGAAAGAAGCCTTAAATTCATTTTGTTTGCAAATCAGTCCTCAAGACAGATTTCCCTGGGCTAAGTTATCCCAGTGGAAAGTGTGAGCAGCAGAACTGCAGCCTTCCAGATGGCTGCAAGTTCCCTGTTCTGTGGTACTTCGAATTAAACCCTTTGCAAGTAATTCTCAAAAGGTCCCAGAGTCAGTGAAGCAGGGACACATCAAAGGGGCTTTGCCAGCATTGTCGTGTTAAAAGCCTTTCCGAAGCACTCCAGGTGCCTCTCACACCCACAAGAAGTTTTGATGTCATCAGAGGTTTCCATTTCCGTAGGAATCTCTGTAGGCCATGAGGCAGCCAGCAAGGATTCAGTCTGGGTAGCAAATGATGAATGGGAAGCTTCTGCTTCCACGTTTTCTGCTGCTTGAGACACATCCTAAGGCAGAACGACAGCTCCAGAATCACACTCTGTTCCTCGCGCACCTCGGCGAAAAACAAGACAAAAAAAGAGCCTGTCTCAGACGTGGAAAGACAAAAAAAGAGCCTGCCAGACGTGGAAATATCTGTTCAAAGGAGCAGCCTCTACTGTCCTGAGGGCCAAATGCCGGGTACCAGCAGGCTGAGTGGTGGGGAGCGTCTGAAGGACGCTGCATCCAGACATCAGGGAGCAGCAGTGCTGCTGCAATATTGATCCCGATGCTTTATGAGCTGAGACTCCCGTTTAGAGCTCAGAGCCAGGAGGGAACTTGTGACCCACCATCAGTGAGATCCTCGAAAAACTGAAGGCAAAGTTCCCCTCACCTGTCTCCCGAGTAGGTGTTTATTGGTTTCAAGGTATCTGGATAAAATGTGTGGAAATTTCAGAGTGGTGTGAAGACACTCTGCAAAATGTTTCTATTTTCTTACTTTTCGTCTCTTTCCCAGAGTCATCTGGGGCTACGTAGAACATGTACAGCTATAAGAGGAATCAATGAAAATATGTTTTCTTATTACTGCATGCTCAAATTGTGCCTTGCAGGGCAATAATAGATATAATATTAATTCTGCACAGTCTGTTATAAGGCACTGCTGGGGGTGATCACACTCTTGAGCTCCCTTGGACTTGATGAAGCAGGGAGTTCCTCTCTGAAAAGATAGAAACCCAATTTCAGTGCATGTGGCCAGCTAAGGTTTTGTCAGGAGAAGGGTGCTGTGATTATAGCAAAAATTCTGTAGGAGAAGTTATTCTGGGAAGAATAATCATACTAATAGAGCTAAGATACTCAAAGAAAATACAGTGGTTATGACTGCAATTACAAGGGCAACCAATAACTATTTTCCAGCCTTACAAAAGCCATATTTATGATGCTCAATGGCATCAATAAAAACTGGGTTCTATATGTCAGTGTCATGTAAATGACATTTTCCTTGACAGAGACACGACGGACTTACACTCTCTCCGCAATTTTGTAGTACCAGGGAAGAAAGTAAATAAAAGTAGTTGCATTTGGGACGTCCTGGATGAGTATTAGAAAATATAAAGCAGTCAAGAAGTAGCAGTTAGTCACTAGATATCATATAATTAATGAGTTTGAAATGAGCAAGGCTGGGCACTCCATTACACCATCAGACTGATTTAGAAGGCAGAATGAGGCTATATTGTTTTTTCATGTCATAAAAGTTGCAGACTTGGATAACGAAATGTCAGAGAAACTCTGCTCTTACAGCTCAGCTGTTTCTTGAAGCCCTGCTTTTATTTTCAGATTTGCTGTTAATTCCACTGAAATTTGACCCAGAGGAATTTTGTGCTACTATTTCAGTAACATAAAGATCTTGAGTGGATTGCAAAATTGTTCTAGGATATTGCCTCTTTTCAACAATGCTTCTTCCCTATAACAACTTAAAAACAAACAAAATGAAGAGATAAATCTATGAAACATAAAGCTGGGAGTGCCCCATGGAATGAAATTATATGACAAGACTGCAGTTCCCTGTGCCAGCCATTGGAAGAGAGAGTGCCAAGTGAAGAATGAATGGTGGAAAATTGGCTTTTAAATAATTGTCAAGGAAAACAGAGATTGCAAGAGACTATCATTAAAATGTGGGCTTTTAAAAATCAAAAGCTGCTTGCAATTTTGACAGTTCTAAGTTGGCAGGTGGCTGCAGACAAAATTACACTTTTCATCTGCTCTGGAAATAGTAGTTAATAACTCTTAGGCATTTGTTGCCTGTGGGACTCCAAAAACAAACCAGCATGCCCAGATGAGATAGTAATGGGTGGTTCATGAAAACTGGTGCCAGTATGAACCAGCTCAGAGCAGTGTGGTAACAAAAAATATAAGTTGTATAAAATCGTTCGTAGATGAAGGAGGCTGTGGAGGAAGTGAGAATGAGAAGAGAGGAACCTGGTGAGATCTATTTAACTGGCATTGGAATAAACGGTTTCTGAAGAAGTAGAGAGGTTTTTTTTGTAAGATGCACTTCTGTCTCTTCTTCCCTGGGAAAACAATAAAAAAAAAAAGGGGAAAGAAAGCCTGGACTTGCAAAGTTTGTGTTTGCCAGCTGTAGCTAAAATTCCATCTATTGCCAGTTGGTGGAAGAGAGAGAGGTGTGGGCAGTACCATGAGCTGCAGATCTCCCATGAATGCAAGACAAGACACTCAATTTCTTCTGGGTATCCTGGGAGAGAAAAGAGAGAGCTGTGCCACCTTTCCCTGCGTGGCAGGCACTGCTGTCACTGCCCACAGGGATGGTTTGAATTCCAGCCATCCAAGACCTTCAGCTGACAACAACAGATGACCCTGGACTATGTCACATGAGGGCTAGAAAATTGTTCCTGCCCTGGCCCTTGCAGTTTTGTCACTCTTCTTTTGATTACAGCCTCTCTGAGCTCTGGATAAGCCATGTATGACTTCTAAGCACGTGGGTTTTTTGGGGAGGGGGAAACAGCTGTGCTCTGTGACTACATATTTTGTTTTCTTTCTGACTCTTTGGCTTGGAAAGCTTGATAACGGGAGTAACATATAAAGAATGCTGTGGAAAATGTGGAATGAAAGCAGCTTTACCTTGTTCTTGGATGAACTGGCTCTGATGAGTCAGTAAAGTATCTTCATACTCCTCTTGCTCTGTTCAGACAAACATTCTCAGTTAAAAACTCCAGAGATTTTGCCCAGACTCTGACTTCAAATCTTGCCCAATGCAGACCTGTTCACTCAGTGAACAAAACTTTTGTTTAGTCTCAGAATAAAAGCTCGTCTTTAGTTAGTGCATGTTTCAAAGGAAAGGATCGAGGCACAGCAAATATCATGCATGCTCTCAGTGAATTCATGAGGAACAGATGTCATTTGCAGTCAGAAGCAAGGGGAAGCACTTATGCTTTGAATTATTTAAGCATAAGAGAGCAAGGAACAACCAAAAGATAAAAAAGAAAGAATTTTTGCTGTTAGTTCAAATTGTATACTCTCATAGTCATTCAAAGTGCTGCCAGGAGAGATTAATAATCAGCTGTTGTTGGCAATAGGCCTTTGCTTGGAAGACCCCAAGCAAGATTCGAGTGCTCCTGTGCAGGGCTGCTTGAGGAGATCAGGAGAGAACCAGCTCCACAGAATCTGTGATTCCAAAGGAATGATTATTCACACTAGGGATTGTTTACAGGGAGTTGTATCCTGACCTGCCCACTGTATCGTTTGCTGCTTCTCTGAAGGTGACATCTCAGGAAACATCTCATTTCCAGTTGCTGTGTCCAAGGCAGAAATGGTCCTTCCATGCTCAAGGTGTCCTGTGCTGTGGGACACTGGAGCTGGGTGAGGATTCTGTAGGGTCACAAAGGTGATAAAGGGACTGGAGCATCTTCCCCGTGGAGACAAGCTGAGAAAATTTGGGCTGGAGATGAAAAGGTTGTGTGGAGACCCCACAGCACCTTCCAGTGTCTGGAGGGGCTGCAGGGAAGCCAGAAAGGGACTCTGCATCAGGAACTGGAGTGATGGGACAAGGGGACAAGGCTTCAAACTGGGAGTGGGTTTAAATTAGATATTGGGAAGAAATTTTTCACTGTGAGGGTGGGGAGGCCCTGGCACAGGGTGCCAAGAGAACTGTGGCTGCCCCATCCCTTGAAATGCCCAAGGCCAGGCTCCACAGGGCTCGGAGCAACGTGGGGCAGTGGAAGGTGTCCCTGCCCATGGGTCGTGCTCCATTGTGGGGAACTGCGAGGAGCTTTTTTAAAAGTATATGGCAAGGGATGAAATTAACTCAAACGAGACAAACATTGCATCTGAGAACCGCTTATTGGTAACGAAAAAAACCAAAATAAAAAGGAAATAAAGAGGGGCAAGAGGGGCTCGAGGGAGAGACGGAGAGAGGAAAAGAGGGAGTTGGCACCGCAGGTCAGGGAGTGCTGTCCATGTCCCCATGGCCGGCCTGGGGACAGCACCCACAAGGTGAGGGGGCTCGGACAGGAGGTCCAGGAGCACAGCAATAACTTCTCACTTTGCCTTTCACCTTCAGTATTTTCATGGAAAGTGTTTAAGACCGTAATTCATTTTGAAAAGCAGACGAACGCGGTGAGCGTACATCTGATCCTATAAAAATCAAGTGGGATATTCCCCTCTTGGTAACAGGATTGTTGTAAAAATTGTGATGGTTCTTAACGGGGATTAAGTTTAAGTAGGAAGGTTTTTAATATTGGAAATCAGATTATTTTTGTAGTCTTTTTATACTATGATTTTTTATTCCCAAAATACACATTCTGTTAAAAATAACAGTTACTGTAATGATTTAGAATATTGCTTAATACAGAAGAGTTAGGAAGGCAAGAAATTAAATTAATATATGAAATAGTTATGCTTCTCCAAGATGAAACTTCTCCCAGCTAAATGGAAAAACACGTAGTACTGTAAATCTATGCCTAACACAGCTCTAGTGAGTGCAAAGTAAATTTTACCACATCTTATAATTTGAGTTATTGAAACTCTGGGAGTGTAAACTATTCAATACACTGTATTCAAAAAGGGGTTATTTATATCTTTAGTTTCATATGCAAGATACGTGCAGAGTTAAAAGTTAAACTGAGAGTCAGGAGAATCATAAGTAAAATTACAGGTGAGAGGTGCAAAGGAAGAGTCCATTTCAGAAGCACAGTACATCTGTAAATCATCATTAATGAAGTATTTTGTAGATTCATTGGTCAACCCTTGCCTAAATTAAATTAAATCTCATTATCATGGAAGCAGTACTGGTACTTATCGAGCTAATGCGTATTTTGGGCTGAGATATAAACAGCAATACACTTATGTATTTAGAAGGAAATCTGTTGAACAATTTTGTGGCTGTTTTCATGAATTCTGTAATCAGTTTTATTTAGTTATTAATAAAATCAAGGATAATTATTGCAGCACAGCAAACACCTTACCAAAATCCCCCTCTTTGTGTTAGCACATCCAATATCCAGTTACCAAGGAAAAATAGTTCTGCAGCACTTTAGGAACAAAACTTGTACAGGGAAGTCAAAATGGAGATGTGGAACATGAAAATTGATTTTTTTTTACCCCAGTGAGAGTTTGTCACAAAACATTAACATTCTTCACTAAACCAACTCCAAACAGTTGGCATTTTTAAAAACAGAGCTGGGAATGTTTTTCCTGTGTGAAAAAGCCCAAAGGGATACTTTGAGTTTTTGTCCTGCTTTGATATCAGGACAAAGTGTTTCAATAATGGAATTTCCTGTGTGATTAAAACCCTGGGTATCTGTCAGTTCTTTTTAGAAAATCTGAAGAATTTCACAAAATAATACATGGAAGCAAATATTGGTGAAGAAAATCCAGCTGTGCTGCTTGCACCAGCAGAAAGCTCATCCTGAGGGCTCCAAACTCCCTCTTACTGCAGACTAGGGATAAAAGAACATATTTTTAATGCAGTGTTTAATCTCAGGAGCCAGAAAAGAAATTTTCTCAATACATTGAGTAATACCTTAGAGGATATTTCCAGCAGACACTTGGTTTTCATCTGCACTCTGTTTCTTAAATTCCCTTTTTTTGTCACAACTTGCACTTCCAGCACTCCTCTGACACACTCATTGGTTAATAATTTGATACCTAGCTATTTGCAAATTTGTTTTATTATTTGCAAGAACTTGTGTGTCTTTGGAAGAGAACTTCTGAACTGTGAAATAATATCATCGTGATCTAGTAACATATTACTAATTCAACCATATTCTGACTAGAAATGATACTGAGTAATCAAGACTTTAAACTCATTTAAAAGGTTATTTGCAATTCACTTGAATTTAATCAGAAGAAAAGCTAAAGAATTCCAGGAAGAGACTTGTAAAGTTTAATATCTCTTATCTGTGTTATCCTAACAGTAAGATGTCAGAGAATCATGGAGTGGTTTGGGTTGAAAGGGATCTTAAAGATTATCTCATTCCAGCCCTCTGCCACGAGGGGTTGCGCTGTCACTTGATTTTACTTCATTGCAACCAGTAAAAACTTGGATTTAACAATATTTTCATGCACTGCTTATGAAGCACTGTGCTAAACTAAAAGAGTGTTTGGCAGTTTTAGCCTAAAAATTCCCTCATCAGGCTTGTTTGCCGGAGAAATGCTCCCTAATTACTCTACAGTGCATAGCTGATTTTACAAACCAGTGACTTTGTGTACTGGAGAGTGGTTTGATAAAATAGGGCCAAATAAAATAAAGGCAATGTGAGTGCAGAATGGCTTCTGTGATTAAGTGTGCAAAGGAAAACTGAGAGGAAGAGTAAAGTGTAGAGACTGCGCCCTTTTGAAAAGAAAAGCAAGAGCTGATACAAATATTTGTGGTTTTTCCTTGGAATCAGGGCTTTGTTAATTTATTTTTTGTTAGGATAGAATAAGGATTGTTCAATGCTGGGTCATCATAGATCAGTGAAACCTTTTAATAGTAGTGATGGCAGTTAATGATAGATTTTTTTATAGGCAGTGTCAAAGGCCTGGGGCATTTGCATTAAAACCAACCAGCTCCTGTGTCATCTTCTATTTTCTTCAATATCTGACTTTAATTGCAGTTAGGGACTCCAGACTGATCCTGTGCTCATCCATGAAAACCCTTTCCCTTCTTTCAAAGATTTGCTGCCTACCATGAAATAGGTGGAGGAAAAAAATAGGTGTGCTCACTGAAAATTCATGTCCTGGAGAGCAAAAAGGGCCATTCCACAGCTCTGGAAATTATCAGAGATATTAATTGGGGTTGTATTGAACCATTGGTGACAGGACATCTTCAGCAGCTCCATCCTGAAGGGAAGGAGACGTGATGGTCATCTGCACATGGAGACATGGATATGAACTATCCAGGGAGTGAATGCAGCTGCTTTTCAGGTGGCTGATCACACCCTGTTCTTCCCCATGTCCAAATCAGGTCCATACATTCATCAAGTGGTTCTGGTCCGTGTTGTGTTTCTAATCCCATTCTCGCTTACCCTTATTTTTCTTGCTGGTTTCTCCATTGACTGTGCTCAAGCACTTTCATTTATGCTTTCCACAACGTTCTGGAGCACGGAAGGTTCTACTGAGTTCAGCTTTCCCTTATAACCCTCAGGAAAATCCCTACTCTATCCCTCATTTAGGTGAGGGAGGTGGTGAATAAAATGGAAAAATTTCAAATAGCCAAGTTAGAAATAGTCTGATGGTGATCTGAGCAGGATATTAATGTAAGGAAAATATGATACAATATCTCACTTTAGGTAACTTTGCAGTGGCATATGAAGTGACTTGAGTGTTTGTGACTACTGTGAATTACTCTTAAATTCTCCTCTCAGCATTTGGCAGAATGAACTGGAAGATTACGGTCAGGTAGTAAGAGATATTTTGCTGGTTTTGCTCCAGACAGTATTGACATTTTACAATGAGAATTGAGATAGGCCTTCATAATGTTCAGTGCAAACCATAGAAAGCTTTTGACACCTCTGCAATTCATAAAATATTGAACTAGAAGCATTGCTACACAATAAAGAGTTTTTAAATTAGCGGGGCTTAGGGTTTTCCCAAAGGTTATGCTCTGCTTTGTGACCAGTCAAATTGCTTCAGGAAATTAGATTAATTAAAAGTGGCATCTAAAATAGTTTTAGCCCCCTTTTTTAATGTTTTCAAAACAGCCCTGCAATAACAACTTATCGTATACACCTCTTTCCTGTGGATGAAGTCATCTTATTTGCAAAAGCCAGGATAGATTTTAATAAATGCTTTCTCCTGTTAATAAATAACACATGTTCTTTTATGCATGTGCGCAGTATGTGAAAGGAGTTTTCACCTCCTTTTTGATACAAAGTCAGAAGAGTCTGGTAGAAAATTTAAGTCAGTAAATCCAGATTTTTTTAAAGGAATACGTGAGAACTCTTTAGATTGTTGAAATATCATAAGTTTGATATTTAGCACTTATATAACTTTACACTTCTAGTCACTACATAATAATAGACCTTTTTCACTTTATTAATATATTAAAATTAATACATATATTAAATGGCTATATTCTGTGTTAAAATTCGTCATTGCCATTGCAAAAGGAAGTACTTGAAAGCCAGGAAAAAGCCAGCAGCAGGTATGCCTGTTTGGATGGCTGCATTAAGGTACAGCTGGAGATAGTGAAATTCACCACAAAATCCAAGGAAATCACTAGCTTGATACCAGGATTTCATTTATATCCATTGTCCTCACTTCTTGTGGGAAGTGCCAGCCAGTAATGGAAAGCAAACCACACCAATCTGGTTCAGCACGTTCAAATTTGCAAGCTGCTTTTTTTCTTTCTGGAAAGTTTGTGCTTTCACAGAGCTTTTAGGATATTGAATTCCTCTTTAATGTGTTTTAATTTTGTGACTGTGCCCGGCCCTAAAAGAAAAAAAAAAAAAAGAAATTAAAATGTGCTTTGAGGTCAGCAGGAAGTGTGAAAGGCTATTAACCTGAATATTAAATGAATGATTTGTTTTCTAGAATCTGAGAGTTGCTCTGGTTTTCACCTCAAACATTTTAATTTGCATCCCACGAGGAGAATTGGAATGGCCCATCATTTAAATTAATACAATTATTCTTGATAGGTTAACTTAAATATTGAACAAGAATTTATGACCCTATTCCTCCTAGAGAGCAAAATCTGATTATTAACACACAGCTGCTGCATTTTAAGGTGTGACCTCAGAAACTTCCAGAGTTTTTCCAATTAAAGTTTAACTGAAAGAGAAGGATGAATTCTACAGTTGATAAGCATTGAATTTTATTTCCATAAATGTTATTGAAGAATAATTTGCACTTTCTTTTGGAAGACTCAATCCTCAGCTGCTGATCACTTGAATTCAGGATTTTGATGTTCAGGAAGGAAAACCACAAATCTCAGTGGTTTGAGAAGAGTTTTCAATACCTCCATCCATTTGTCTCTTTGAAGTTTTGTCTTTGGTTTTGTTTTCTGTTTTTAAGCAGATTGCATGAATCACAGAAATTAAATGTTTTTGAGAATGATATGCTATAGAAGAATATAGAAAAACCAGTGCTTCTAAGTGAGAAAATGTGTTTTTATAAAAATGTGTGCTTGCATTATTCTTTACATTGAATTAGCTAAATATGATCCCAATTTTTCGTGTCGCAAGGCTCCTTTCTGCTGACATGTGCAATAACAGGGCACTGAATGCTGTAAGCCCAACATTTACATCAAAAAACCTTTGGATAATCTTCCAAAAAAGCAGGTGTTCACCAAACCTGATGTTGGGGAAATAAAATAATTGCACAAGCTGAAGACAGGTAATAGTGCATGAAAGCAAAGGTTTCCATCAGCTCAACTCAGCAGTGCAAAGAATTCCTGCTTCAACCTTCAGGAATGAAAAATTATGTTTTCCCTTTATTAGGGCAAGACTTGTAGGCCTCAAACCTCACTGTAATGGATGGGAGGACCTACCACAGTATGAAATACATTTTAATTGCAAACACATTTTCTCTTGCTATTCCCTGCTTCATGTGCATGTATAAAATGTAAAAACCATAAGAATGAAAAAGTAAGGATTTTCCACCTGGTAATATTAATGTTTTCTTCCCCCTTTTTATGGCCTGTAATTTTTCAAACAAATGTTTATTGATCTGTCCAAGAACTGCACTTACTGATGAGATCTTTAAAGTTTAAATATTGACTAACTTTCCCGTTAGAAGCACAGACTTCTGGAAGAGGTCAGCTCCGTTTTAGGTCAAACTATAATGTTCAAAAATATGACTTTGTGTGTGATGCTTGAAGACATAAAGACGTATGACGTTCTCTCGAACGTCGTAATCAAGGCATGTACCTCATGCTAAGTAATTTTTTGTGGATAACAAAGCCAGGGAGATGCTCTGGCATCTGGATATTTCGTACTCTTGATGCAAGAGCACCACTCTTTCCTGCAGCTCTCTGTGAGTCAGGGCCTCAACTGGATCCTCGTTCATCCCAAACCAGTGACCTCGTGTTCAGGCTACAGTGTGTGAGCGTGCTTTCCCTCTCAGCTTTCCCAGCACAAACCTTGTGGAAGCAGATACTTCTCTGAAAAATGTTGTTTTGGCTTGGATGAAGCAGCGTATTTCAGTGCAATTTCATTTAGCTGAGAATGTTCCGACCCGCTCTAATTACAGGCCTCTGTTTCAAGCTGGTTATGGCTTTGCCAAACGTTAATGGGTTGGGCTGAAACTTTCCATGATTGTTCTCTGCCTTAGGCTGACTCTTTTGAAGGCCAAGGGTTAACTATTTGGTAGGCCAGAGAAACTTACAGTGTGCAAGAATTGCTCTCATACCTCTGGGGTTTGGAGGAGGACCTTCAAATTTGACAGGGAGAGGGTCTGATGCACTGAAAAGTCTTTCGCGGCTCTCAAGGAAATTATTTTGACTTTAGCCTTTGACAGTCTACATCTATAAGGCAGCAGAACTTGTAGAGAGCTTTGCTGGTAATTTTGTTCAGTTGTCTCAGCACTGACCAGACTCTTCCTCCACAGAAGTTCCCCATGAGCTGGAGTGCAGAGGATGATGCTTTGCCCCCTTGTCCTGGGAAGTCAGGGAAATGAGGATTTCCATCACTCCCTTGTGCTGAGTGGTATAGAGAGAAATTTCTCTTTGAAATTCTGAAAATAGAAATTCAATTAAAATAGAGCTGTCATGGCTCATGGACGAGGAATTCTCCAGAGAGTCATTGTTTTATCAGTAGAGCACTGTCTCAGAGAAAGGGGCTTTTTCTTCCTTCTCCGGTTTCTGCTGTGACCAAAACTCAATGTCCTGTGGTGGACTGAGTCATCCCAGCCTGTGCTATAAGTATCAATAAAGAGAGAGTGCAGCACACTTTGTGCAACAAGATTTTAATCTTCTGCCCTCTTCACCCCTTTCCTTAAGATTATGAAAGAGTTTTAATGAGGAAATGTTTGGCATTTAAAATTACTCAGCCTAAGACAAGAAGAAAAAACTACTGATGTGTCTTCAATATTTATTATAACAAGTGACTTTTGTTCATGAGCACAGGATCAGGAAACTACATTTAGTAAAATGTTTAACTAACATTTTTAACATTAACATGAACGACGTAATTCATTCACAGAAAGTGAAAGAACATTCAGATCTCCCTGGGGCACTGCTTTACCAAAATAAGGGCTTTCCTACTACTTCAGTGAGTTATATTTTGGTATGTCCTCCTCCAGTTAGGACTTTCCAGAATCCACTTCTCGAAGGCAGCGTTTCACCTGCAGCTCTGAAACCCTGAAAAATGAGCCCCCAGCTCCTCATTTCCCAGAACCCCAATGAAATCCTTCTGAGGTCATGACTCATAAAATGCCTTACACCAGTCTCAGCAACGAGCTATTTTTTTTCACTTGCTGTGGCCATTCATTTCAGCCTCACAAAACATCTTTTTTTGCACTTTGCACAGGGTTGCCTCATGTCAGGGAGCTCCAGGCAGGAAAAACCCCTGCTGCCATCAGCCTGCAGAGCTGGGGAAGGCTGGCTGTGGCTCTGTCTGCACCAGGATTTTGCCAGGCTGGCCTTTTACATGAGGGGAACCAGGAAAGGCTGGCTTGGTGATGGAGACTGAAGCTGATCTGCTGCAGCCTCATTCTTGTGCAGATGAAGCACCAGCTTGGGGTCAGGCAGGCAATTAAATCCATTTAATTGGGTCATGGAGTCATAGAATCATAGAGTGGTCTGGATTGAAAGGGACCCTAAAGATTCTTTAGTTCATCTGCAGGACACCTTCCACTATCCCAGGCTGCTCCAAGCCCCATCCAACCTGGCCTCAGACATTTCCAAGGATCCGGGGGCAGCCACAGCTGCTCTGGGCAGCCTGTGCCAGGGCCTCACCACCCTGAAACTAAAGCAAATCTGATATTTTCCATACATTTTTTCTCACTGAGCATCCAGCATCTCTGGCACTGTCTTTTTATGTGCAAAAATTTCAATTTTAATTTTTTTTTTATGTTCTCCAATGGAAAAATTGAAAAACAATTAAATATTTTGGCTTGACTGCTTGGACTAGAAGCGGTTCACTCTGACATCAGTCTGCATCACCTGCTGTACTGTATCATGATAGCTAAGAATAAAAGTCTCTACTATTTCCCCCTGAGGAGTGGGCAAAATAGAAGAAACTGTTCCATCTATTCCATACTCTGCTCTCTTTTTTTTCTTTCCTGTGAGTTTTGACACCTTTTCCTGCCAGCATTTCTCCTCTGGACTCTGGAAGCTGCTAACTGTCAGGATTTCAACAACTGCCCTCTGTCTAGGCTTTCACTCTGCTTATCTTGCCCAGCTCTGGTTCACGTATGTTCTCACACCTTGGCACAATTTTCACAGCGAAGCTGTGCCAAGATCACACATCTGTGTTGAACCAAGCAGCACATTGCACTGCAGGCTGCTAAAAGTCTGGGTATAATTCACCCAAAGTACAGCTCCCAGGAGAGACGTGATCCTGCCAGGGGTTTCTGTGTTAAAATGGTCAAAAAAGTTTCAGGCACAAAAAAAAAAAAAAAATTATCCGTCTGTTCTGGTTTGGAATGAAAAGCTGACTTCCCCTTGCAGAATGAGAGTTTAGATTTTTCATTTACCTCTTTTGTAAAGCAGTAGGAAATATTTGTGATTTGTTGTCTTTTAAGATTTTATAGATCATACACTCAGAACAATAAAAGGGGCATATTTATTACTCTATCCCACCACCGAAACAGATTTTCGAGTTATGATTTATCTCCTTAGAAAGGTGCCCCTGCATCACTAATCCTGGGTGAGGTGGTGAACCTGCTGACACAGGAGGTGGAAAAGGCTGAGGTGCTGAATTCCTTCTTCACATCAGTCTTTCCTACCAAGATGGGAATTCATCAATCCCAGGCCCTAAAGACCAGGGGATAATTTGTAGGAAGGAAAATTTGCCTTTGGTGGGAGATGAGCAGGTCAGGGAGCACTTAAGGAAGCTGGACAAATACAAATCCATGGGCCTGGAGAGGATGTACCCATAAGTACTGGGGGACCTCACTGATGCCATCACGAGATGCTCTTGGCCATCTTTGAATGCTTGTGGTGACTGGAGGAACTGGAGCAGAGCCAGTGTCACTGCTGACTTCATTGAGGGCAAGAAGGAGGACCCAGGGAACAACAGCATCGTGTCAGTCCTGGGAAGGGAGATGGAGTAATTCATCCTGGAAGCCATTTGCAGGCACAGGAGTGACAGGAAAGTCATGAGTGGTCAGCATGAAGTCACCACGGGGATGTCATGCTTGACAAACCTGATAATCTTCAATGATGAAATGCCTGGCTTGCTGTTTCCTCCTCCCTTCTACTCTCTGCTTCCATCTCCCTTCCGTGCACAAATATTTTTCATGATCGCTCTATCCCCTGAATCACTTTTTCTCCTACCCTGTCACCCAATTAGCTCCATTCCTCCAAAGCCAAGTAATTACTTTGTACCATATTCTTCATTTTTCCCCACAGCACTGGAATATGCAATCCAAACTATTCCTTGGCTCTTGTTTCACAAATGGAGACTTCTTATTCATTCCAATTTGTTCCTAGTAATCACTCCTTTTAACAGTCTTTGGACAATAAATCCAGCAAAAATTAATAAAAGCTGCTTTAATCTTTGCACTCCTCAAAGTATCCTCCTCTTTTAGGGCCATTGCGAGGCTGAGGGAGCTGGGGGGCTCAGCCTGGAGAAAAGGGGCTCAGGGGAGACTTTCTCCCTCTCCACAGCTCCCTGACAGGAGGATTCAGCCAGGGAAGGGTCATACCCTTCAAAAAGATGCAGTTCCACGTTGAACTTGTGGAAAAAGCATTGCATTTTTTTTTTAATGGTCAAAACATTTGAGAGAATTTCTATTTACATTAAACACAGAGAAAAGTGGGATGGAGAAAGGGGTGGGGAATGAGCTTGTGCTGTTCCAGTGCAGTAAAGGTTGTCAAAATGATGTAATCCTCTACAGGGTGGAAATTCCTTTCTTTTTTACAAGATAGCTCCTCTGAAAATCTGGTGTTAACTTTAGTGATGGATACTTATTTCCAAGTCCTTGCTGGCCTAAAGCGGAATCATAATATTGCATAATTTCCACTTTTGTGGTTCAGCAAAGATAACCCCATTATTTCCTTTATTAAAAGCCGAGTTGTTAACAGGAACAAGAAAACCTTTTAAGAGTAGTTATAGGAATAGCAGATTAATCCATCAGGTTTCTGCAATTGTAACCAGCCCCAAATGAAAGTGGTTAAACACAGTGGATTGGTGAGGGTGATATGATGTAACTTCACACAGATCTTTAGGTCAGTGTTGGTTTACAATGGACAGATATCTGATCCCTGTCGTTTTCCCTGATTCTCTTCTTTTTCCACATTTATCTTCCTTTGTCTTTTTGTAATTCATCATTAGCTGGTTAATCTAATCCAAATTCTTTGGTGGCAGAACATGAACTGTACTCATTGTGAAGAAAACAGATATATCCTCCTTGCTGCACTCTCAAACTTTGCAATTCCCAGGCATGTCATGGAAAACCTTGATTTAAGTTGGGATGTAAGAATTTTGCATGGCTCATGGTGGCTTTTTGAGCAAGGGTTAATTTTTCCCATTTCCAATATTTTATAGCCTTGTTTTGCCTTTGTAGGACTGGAAAAGGATCGATCTGGAGCTGACAGAGTGATAAGGCCCTGGGCTGAAATGTGAAGCTGTAATTTCAGCTGGGCCTCCTCGTAAGGCAGCTCTTTGCCCCCTGCTATTATCTCATATTGTACCAACACCACAAGTTACTGTGCAGTAGCAATTGTGGCTTCCAGAGCATCCATCATGGATTTACCACACACTTAGCACAAAACTGCACTTTGGATTTTGTGGTGATCCAGGAAGTAAATCACCCTGCCAGGCTGTGCAGAAAATGAGCGCTGGGTCCCAGAAGCAGAGAACGGCTTTTTGGGGGGAAAAAAGGCAGACTGAGGGCTTCCATACTCCTCCAGGATGGTTATTTTCTCCTTCTGCATCCTTCTCCACTTCACCTACCCCAGAACTTCCTGGAGGTGAGGTCCATCATCCATACTTCTCACCAGGCCTTTCCATACAACCCACTGAGCCAGTTTGCTGTCAGTGCAACACATGCCTGAGTTTTAATGTTTCTCTCTAAAACTAATATGAAACAGCTGTTCTAACAAAACTTTACGTATTTGCCTTCAGCTAGAAAATTCAAATATTTTTAATTTTACAGCACAGCAGTAGAGATGTTCTCTAAAATGCTGGGGATCAAGGTGCAAGCTCTTCTGGGCCAAAATCTGAGTTTATTTGGTAGGTTATGTTTGGTGAAAGGTGAAGTTCTAGCTCATCTCTCAGGAAGCTCTGGGGATTTCATGGGAACAGCTGAGGATTGATGTAGGGAGTTCCCATGCAGCTCTTGCAGGGGACTCCAGCAGGTACCTGAGGCCACGGTGGTTAAATACACACCAATAAACATTTATAAACACCACACTGGCACCAGGATGCGAGGATTATCAGCTGTCACCTCATCCTCTAACCACAGTGACAAATAACAACAAAATTATTTGTTGCCATCACTATATCTCATTTTTACAGATATATTGCCCTAAATTCTGGCTACAGACAGTGCAGCCAAGGGGATTTTGTGTCTGTTTTGGAAAGAGGGTTTAGATCCACTATGTTAAAGTAAAGCGATAGCTTCAATTATTAAATGCAAGTACTTGGCCAGGCTTCAGTGAAGGAGGCCGTTAAAGTTTCTGAGATATTTTTTTATTTTGGTTACCAAATCCTGTTTCCAAGAGCCAGTGTCTGAATCCTGTTAAAGCAGGACTTTCCATCATTTTCCATTAAAGAAAAAAACTCTGGATTGGGAAGTATTACCACTGCATCAGGCTTCTGCCAAAGCCTCTGCTTGGACTGCACAGCTGCCTTTAAGATGTTTGAAAACCTTCCCTGGTATATCAGAAATCGCTCCCTTTTCAAATAAGGCTCACTTTCCTTTTGGAAAGGTAGCAGGAGAACTGCTAAACAAAAAAGGCTAGGCTGTAGGACCAGCTATAATAAATTATTTGAACACTTTTAATGGGGTTTTAGGATTTAAGGTTCTGAAGTACAATATCAAAATGCCACTTCCTCCACCCCAAGATCACTGTTTTGAGCCCTGCCCTCTCTGTTGGGCTCCAAGGTGGCTCTTTCCTCCCCACAAGTTTGGGCCATGGGACAAAAAGGGGAAGAAGATGTGAGGGGGGACAGGGTTGTGAAAAAGTTGTGTCTGTCCTTTATTGCAGCACCAGTCTCTCACCCTAAGGAGAACTGTGCTAAGAGACTCCAACTGAAGTCAGCACCAAAATTATGGAAATTATTAAGAGACAGCAGAGGTGCTCAGAACCATCTTTGAAACCTCTCTGGGAAATGAAACCCAGATTGCTTGGTAGCCTAAGAGAGGATACAAACAAATGGATAATGTTGGATAAGGGCGGCAACAGCTCTGCTCAGGTTTTTCTGTTGTGTTTTGCAAAGAGGCTTTAGACAAATGCCTTTTTTCTAAGCACATGGTGCTGAGTATAACCCTATCAGAGATATCAGAGGAGCCCCACAGATCTGATTGCACACTCAGTTCTTTTCATTTCTTTTCTATTTTCCAGAGCCACTCAGTTTGCCCAGCTAAACACAACACATATTTGATAGCTGATGGATTTGTTTCAGCTGGCATTTGGTTGATAACTCAGAGATCCCAGCTTGGTTACTCAGTAAAATACTGAAATATTGTGCTGATGGGATCTGAGAAAACAGGTTACGCATCTAAAACACCTCAGGCAATAAAAAAGAAGAAAATTATTAAAATGACACATTTCTAATTTTGCCCCTCCTCATCCACCCTTCCTGACCTGAGTTTTTCAGTACTTTTTCCTGGATTGTGATTTGTTCTTTTTTCATTTGTGGTACAGCAGAAAAGACACTGATGGTGTCTGTACCCACCCAGAGCCAAACCCTCAGCTGCAGGCGAGGCCTCCAAGGCAGCCTAACGCTGCCTTTTCTTAAATTATTTTCTTAAATATTAAATTATTCTTAAATTATTTTCTTAAATTATATATTTGCAACAATCTGCTCTTTATTTCTGCATTTATCTTTCCTAATGCTTCCCTTCCGATACCAAGATGATCACTCTTACAATGATCTTAATGCAACCTAAAATTAGGTTTTCATTTTATATTATGGCTACTAAAAGAAATGGTTTGCCATTCCAGAGTGTGAGATGGCCAGGAAATAGTTTTGGGATTTGTAGATACTTAGATTTGTAGATACTTGTAGATCTTTGAAGAATTACTCATCTTCAATGAAGAATTAAAGCCTAATTTAATGTAGTTTTAAATTGGGGGTTTTTTTTCCCTGAAAGCATGACCCTTTACTGTGTAGAACAGATGTCCTAAAGATTATTTTTTTATTAATATTACTCAGTTTTAGCTAAATTTCACTGTCAGGTTAAAGAAACCCATGAGTTTCCTGTGTGAGCTGGATGTAAACTTGGCTAGTCAGGAAATATTCACACCCTCGGAGTACAGCATGTGTTGCTAAAAGATCTCTATTAAAATCTTCAGTTTATTAAAGTGAAAAAGGGTAGGAAACTTTCACACCTCGAAAGTTATTATATCATTTAATTTCAAAATAACCCCACCAAAGTCTTGTATTTCTTAATGTGAAAGCAACTCTCCATGTGTCGTTGTCATCTCCGTGCTGATAATTCACTTGTAATTTTGCTGTTTAGCTCATTCCATTCCTCTTTAAATTCAGTAAATTTAATTCACTCTGCTGGAGACCCTCTCTGTTTAGAGGGACAGAGCATCACACCTTTGAAAACAGTTTAGAATTCCATATTTGAGGCTAAAGTGAAGAAGAAACTTTTTGGGGCATTCCAAGGTGAAATATTTCAGCCAAGGAAAATGATTCTTTACTTTTTGAAAATATCTCCCCATGGTTTTTTAGCATCCTGATGGATTTAGGGGTAACTTGGTGTTCTCAACAGCAACATGAAGACGTGTTTAATGTTTTCAGTTTGGGAGTTAGTGCTCCATTGACAAACTTGCCAAAGATGCTGCTTGGGAAATATCTTCTACTGCTCAGCTTTACTTCTTGACTTTCTAAAGGAGTAGAACTGAAATAAATTCATCAAGTTACATAAAAATCTGAATGTTTCAAGGACAATAATGCAATTCAGTGCCTTCCCAGGAATAAGTACTTATTTCCAGTGTATAACGTTAAGGAAATGAAAAAATTAGGTATTAACGAAAGGAAAGAAGATACTTGTTTAGAACTGTTGATGGCTTTGACAGGACTTTGCTCTGGGTTTCACGAAGTCTTCAACTTATTTCTATTCATTTATTTGTGGAGGTGCCTGTGTTTTTTTATTTCCAGGTAAATCTCCAGTAGCTGTTCACAGATAGAGGCAGCCACAGCCAGTCTTTGAAAATATCTTGTGCCTTGCAGCTATTTGAGCCTGTGATTGTGTATAAAATCTTGGATCCAGTGCTGATGCTGGGAATATTTTACTGCTCACTAAAGAACACTTGTGGCTATGTTTCAATAGCCAGGTTTGTGTTCTGGAAATGTTCAGGGATTTCAGGAGGCCATCAGAGCAGGAATATTATTGTATTTTTGTAATGAAAAAGAGAAACATGCTAGAGACCAGTGAAACAAGCGAGACGTCCATAGGTAATAATCATCGATAATAAAAGAACATCTCTGGAACAAAATTTATAGTAAAATGGGGAGTCCACCTTTAATTTACTTCCACCAGCTGAACAGCTGAAGGTGCACAACTCCCATGACGAAGTTTAGCAAAAACATCACGTTTTTTACTTCTAGAACACCCACCTGTTTATATGATCAGTGTCACAGATTTTTCTCTCTTGCACTGCTGCAGGGAGTCCTGCAGGTTTCTGGATGAGAAACCACTGAACACAGTTACATTGTGCACTGAGAAACAGAGATTTAAACAGAACTCTGTTCATTTTGTCACCATAGATATCAAGATGAATTTGCAGCTCAGGACTTCTGGGAAAAAAAGCTTCACACTTGCACTCCAGTTGACAAATACGGGAATATGTTTTTAAAATCTGGCTCATTTAACATTCAGACATCTTACATACCAGAATAACTGATTTATTCTGATAATGATTCAGTTATTTATGAACTTCCTTATGAAATTATTTATCTGGAGCACCAGGGCATTAATAATTAATACACATTGCTGTAGAATTAAACTTTACAGAGAATGTGTGGAACAATCTGTGGGGAAGGCAGAGGAACTCAGACTGTCTGAGGGTTTTTTAGCTGTCACGGAGTTTAGGATTAAGACTCCTGGTCCTTTTCTGTGTGTTCCCTTCTGGAATGTAGCCAGTGTCTCACACTTTCTTTGTTACAAATTTTTGTGTTTAATACTCCTTAAATTGCTGAAGACTGCAATAAGAAATCCTTAATTCCCACCCAATTTATGCATTTTCTGTTCTGCCCTCATTTGTGCACTGCTCTCATCTCTGTGGTACCTGAGTCATTCCCAAAGGATTTTTTAATAGTTATCACCTATCGTCTTAAAGGGAGGATATGTGTGCAGCTGAGTGATTATTTTGTTTTAATTATGGGTGACTATTCTCTCCTAATCCTTTTCTGAACACTAAAGATACTTTAAATAAGCAAATCTATTTTTAAAATAAATTAATCTAAAATATGGATGTATTTGTGGTTTGGTTTTGTAATCTTTTTATTTCAATACAGCTTGCACTTCGTGGGCATTGAGGAAATTTCAGAACATACCTTTCATGCATATGGAACCTGCCTCCTCCCACCAGACTCTGGCTCTGATGTTTTAAGTTATATTACACTTAGCTCTTCAGGAAGGTATTTTGCCATTGTGTTGGCTGGTTCCTGTTTAAAATAAAATGCTGTTGTTCAGGACTTGTATCTTCTGCCTTAAGATCATAAATGTTAAAATCAAATAAATTCTTGCTTTTGTAAACAATATTTTGTAAGCGAATATATAAAAATACCCTCTGAGATTATTGACACTGCTTTTATTGAGGGTGAAATGTGGGTCTTTTATTAGATGAGTTAATGTGGAACACAGATCAATGCAGATGGCATTAATTAGGTAATATTTTAAAGCTTTTTTTTCCCACAGATATTCAATATTCCATAACTTCCAACTAATTTCCAGCCTCCTTGTCAATACCTCCATTAGGTTAAGCACTGCTTTGGCTTGACATTGCCCGGTGGCTTGAGGGTTTTTCTCTCTTTGTCTTTGGTCTAAGGAAGCTCTGCTGTGGTTTGAATGATTCCTACTCCTTTCACTGTTCTCTGTCTGTTTTTCCCCTGCTGTTTCTGTTTTTCCCTCCTCCCCCATCTCCCAGAAGCCTCCCCCTGTAGCTTGGGCCATCCTTGAATTTCTCTCTTCTCATCTTTATTGGGTATTGCCACACTGTTCCAGCCTTTTTTATTTGCCCATCTGTCTTGATTGCGAGCTACAGATGACTTGTTGCACATTTCTGCATCCCTGAATTGATTCCTCTCACACCCCCAACCCTGTCCCTCATCCCTCATCCCCACACACTCCCAGGTTTTGAAAATCCGGAGTGAGTGTGTTACACTGTGTGATCTCGGGTAATATACAGCAGAATCGAATCCCTTCCCTCTCCGTGGCTCCTGGCTGTACCCTAATAATAACTTATTAAATGCTTTAGACAGCTGAGCAATCTGTTTTGGCTGTTTTAGATCTGTGTTTCAGTGCTTGAAGCCCACGCGGTTTTGTTTTCCCCATGTCACATGTGTGTCCATTCGTTTGTCTCACTCTGTCACCTGAACTCTGCCATTCTCACTCCTTCCCCAACACTGAAAGCCTTTCCATGTCCTTCATGCTTTTGGAATTCTCCTTTCCTGATTTCCCTGCCCTCCTTGGGGGACACAGAGCAGCTCAGCCCAGCTGGGAGACCCCACGTGAGGCTGCAGAGGTGGGGTGGTGTGCCCAGCCCAGAGCTGGGGTCTCTTTCCCAGGGTTTTTCCCTCCATGGTGACAAAGAAGGGACTGAATTCCCTGGCTGCTGTCAGGTGCATTGTTTTCTAGTCAGATTACCCCACAAATTCACCACAGAGGTTTCCCTGTAGAAGGGTGACTGTGACGTTGCATGGCATGTCCTACAAGGGAAAGTTTACTGGAATAGGAATTTACCTTACAAAGGAATGTGTTTTTTTTTTTTTTTTTAATGTTTTTAAAAGAAATATTTGGACCAGCAGACAGGCTATGGTAGGTGGAATGGTATCACTGAAATGTGCTGATATTGGAGATTGGGCTCAAATGCTGCTTCCTCCTGTGAGGCAGAAGTGGTTTTCTAGATTTTAACTCATAGTTTCTTGTTGAACCATTCAGTGCTGGCAACCATAAAAAATTCTAGAGAAATGAGCATTTTTTCTAAGGTAGTATAAAAACAAGAAATTTAGGACCTTGCAGTGTCATGTTTATTGATATTTTGAGAGAGGGTGACTTAACTGACCAGCTTGGTGCCCTCAGTCATTCTCTGAGGAATCATTTCTGAAGTTAAATGGCATTCCAGCCTTTCTGCTATCCATACTGTGCATTTAAAGCGAGACATTATTCGTAGAAATTCTATTTGTAAAATGGAACAATGATCGGAGTGCCTGAAGAAGCCCTGCAGACTCCTCGGGAGGATTGTCAGGTTAGCACGATGTGGTGGAGAGAGCCCAGGCCAGGGAGGTTATTCCAGCTCCTCAAAAAAGGGGAGAATTCTTGGTGGGGAGAGTCATTACCTAAGGAATGCAATGACAAAACAGCACAGTATTCCAGGGTAGTACTGGACATTTTGCAGGATCATAAAAATCTTGGCTTCCATTCATGAGGGCCTTTAAGCAGCTGAATGATCCAACTACTTTCAAATGCTTAGCAGAACAAGTGCTTGCTTAGTGTTACATTAGGGTTTGGAAATCTAGCAAGCAAAACTACGAGAAATTCATTAAAATGAAAAAGAAGGTATTACATTTCTTTTTATTCGGGTAGAGAGCTGTGTTCCTCAGTAAATGAGGGAATGATCAGGGACTTTAAAACTCTGCAAATACTGTCTGGCTTCATAGAAAGTCATTATTGTGATTCATAGTTTTAACACGGGCTCCTCTCAGGAAAGATCTGGAGATTACTGGATTATAAAAATTAGTTGGTCTTTTGTTTGTTTGTTTTTTAATAATTGAGCGGAAAATAATTCTTGTTTTCATTCACATTGAAAAACATCCATGTGTTTGTTCCAGTTACACTGTTTTGCATCTTTTAAAGGTTGAGATGGATTATTCATGTTGCTCACAGCAAATCTCTGTACGGTAGTAGAATCACTTGGAAAAGCTGATCTGGATTTTAAATGCTCCTTGCTCTTATGTGGCCATTACCTGGTCCTGCAAACGCTTGAGTTATAGCACAACTGAGGCTTTTTTTGGACAATTAGTCCAAATTCTTAAGGCAGGATTTGATAACAGTTTGGCTGGACCAGTTTGCCAATCAGTTATGGACAACAACTCCTCCATTTAACATAAAGTCTAGAGAAACAAATGTGTGGTGGGGGTTTTATTCATATTTAGGGTGTTGGATAAGCAGGATGGATTTCACGATGGCAAAGCAGAAGACAGGAATGCAGGCCTGCACGTGCCATGTTCCTTCCTGATTCGGCTTTTAAGGGCTTGCTCTCAAAAAAATGGATTTGTAGGTGTCAGTTTGTCCAAAGTGGGGGAAGGGTGAGCAAGGTATGAACTGAAGAGTATTTACATTTGAACACTAAGCAATTTCTGAAGAATGAGGTAGGAACCAGTTATTGCAAGGACTATTATTTAGTTTAATTGATCCCAGCCGGGCCTGGAAGAGACTCCAGCCAAAATCCTGGGGCTGCTTGCCAGGAGCCTGTCACATTTGATAGCTCGCACTGCTCTGAACTTGGCTGAGAGGGGTCAGGCACACAGCACAAGCCGAGCTCTCCTCCGCTCTCTCCAGGCTCGCGCAAAAATGCGGAGATGCTGCCAGCTGACTCGCGAGCCTCTCTCCTTCCAGCCTGGTTTGAAGAGGCCCCTGGGTTCTTGGAAGTGGGGGAGCCCAGCGCTGGGAAGCCACGGGGGGATGTTCTGCACATGGTTCCCTGTGATTCTGGCCCGGCAGCTGGAGCCAGCCCCTGCTCCTGGGAAGGGTACGCACGGTGTGCAGCACCACTCAGCCATCACTGCTTCAGAATATCCCAGAAATCCCACCTTCTTTGTAGGGCACCTCCTGCTCAGGGTTTTGCGGCTTTGTTAAAGATTAGGAAAGTTTGTGCAGCGTAACTTAGGACAAGCCATCATGGTAAATATCCCATATTCGTCACAGGAGCAGGCGCCTTAAATCTGATGAATTTCACATTGCTTTCCTTCCTTGATAACCACCTGACTAATAGGATAAACCAGTAATTTTAAAGGAATGCTAAACATGTAGGTAAAGACAATGAATTTGCGATCCAACCTTAAGTCTGATGAATTTCACATTGCTTTCCTTCCTTGATAACCACCTGACTAATAGGATAAACCAGTAATTTTAAAGGCATACTAAACCTCTAGTTAAAGATAATTAATTTGCTATTCAACTACACCTTTCCTTCTTAACTCAGTGAATATAACTATGTTTGAAAAAGCTAAGCAGGCACCTCTTTTCCCCATAGAGGTCCACTGGGTTTCCTTTGTCCATTTTCTCTTTTTTTCTCTTTTCTGTCTGTAACCACAATGGGAGAACTCTCTCAGGCTCTACAGAAAAGCATTTCCACTTTGCCTTAATAATTAAATATTTCTTGGACCAGAGGACTGAAATCTCTATAAAGGGCTTATTTTTTCCCTTTTTCTTTATTCTTTGTTTCCCTGGTACCCAGTGAATACTTAACTACAAGCTGGAAAAGTCCAACTGGAGAGATGAAATCAGGGAAGATCCTCTAGGTCAGGGGAATTGGCTTTCGAACAGCAGTGTCCCACTGGAGTGAAACAAAATTATCCTTCCACAGCTGAAGATCTGGCTCATTTAATCCAAAGCACTGCCCTTCTCCTTTTTGTAATAAAGACATTCAAGGAACAGTTCCATGGCAAAAATCAAACAACTGCTGTGAACCTGATTACGAATCTTCAAACTAAATGTTGCGCAGGTTCATTATTATAGAATTTAGCAAGTAAGATACAAAGTGCATGAAGTGAGAGGTTTACCTATCCTGGGGAACAAGGAATGGGGTATGGACATTCAAAAAACAACTCTAGGGATGTGAATCATCCAGGCCACTCTCTGGTTGCAATCAGAGCTTGCTACCAGTGCAATTTAAAGCTTACTAAATTCAAAAATAAGCTATAAACATCTTTCCTGCTCCTGTGAACATAAATATGTAGCATCTTTGTCGTTTTTAGATGGTATTTTAATCAGAGAGGCAGCTGCAGGGAATGCACTGTCTTCTCTTTTATTTCTTTTTAACAGCATCTACCTAGGTAGAGGGAATGTATTTCAAATGAGGTCTGGGCAGAGACAAAAATCAGGAACAGATTTCTCGGCCACTTCATTGTGTAAGCAGAGAGAAACACCATGAGGGAAACACTCTGAGGGCAAAGTTCAAAACTGGGTATTCAAATGGAGTTATTTTGGCAGTCAGGTACTAGAAATGGATATTTAGATGCCAGATGTGTGCGTTTATACTTGAACTGAGTTCCACCTCTTTAGAGGACAGCACCTCTTTTCATTTGGTCGGGTGTAAAAATTGTTTACAATGAAGAGAAGCAAAGCTGACCTAAGTCCTGGATTCTGGTGGTGTGATGTGGGTGGCTGGGCAGAATCAGGCAGAGATTATTGGATTATTTTGTGTTCTCATACATTGCAAGGGTTGCAGTTCTGGCTAATTTAGCCCAGTTAGGGTCAATAATAGTGGGTCAATAGTCTGGGTCTGTGGGTATTTTCCCATTTCTGTAGTTTCCCGGACTGAGGTGGAGCATGAAAGTCAGTGTGGATCCAGTTCAGGCACATGAGCAGGAGTCTGTGATGCTGAGGGACATTTTTCATGGTGTCAGTCTTAGGTATCTGCTGGCATTAGCAGCATTCACAGTTGCTTTAGGCTGCACCAGCCCCATCTTCTCTCAGGCACCAGGTGGGAAAAAACCAGCGTACTGTAGGTACTTGACCCCAGTCCTGCTTAACTTGAGCAGTCCTCTTGTGGCATTCCTGCCTTGGCTCCTTGTCTTGATTGTAGCAGAAGGATTGCAGGTGGTTTGCAATCTTTGGTCTTACTTCAGCCAAGTGACCTTGTGGATTATAGTCCAACCCTCTGTCCTACATAGACAGCATCAGTGTTGTCAATTATGGATTCATTTTCATTTCCCCCTTCCCTGGGCTCCAGGGCAATATTTTAAAGCACTATAGAGGGATTGTTCAGGTTTAGGAAGGGTATTGTCCAGTTTATTGTCCACTCCATACCCTGTCCTGGCCAGAAGAAGCAGACAGGGTTTTCTTTACTACTGCTTTTCACTTCATAATTTTTTGTTTTCCCTTTCTTCCCATTACAAGTTTTGTTTGCCTTTTTTTCTCCTCTCTCCTGTCATTCAGTTTTTAACTTTTCCAGTGGCACTTGAAAGATACTGAATTTCAGTAATATTAATCATAGGTTTAAAATGCACCTTAATTGTAGATACCTCTATTTATTTGCATTTTCTTTTCTACTTTTTTTCTTTACTTTTTTTTTATTGACAAATAGTGGACAGCTTTCATTTCAAATATTGGATTCCTTCTTTTTTTTTGTATATTCCAATGTTTTTATTTCAAGCTCTCTATTTTAAAGCTAATTGCATCCAAAGTCTAGATATGTCCTCAGCAATCAGGAGCATTTTCCAAACCTTTTGTTTTCCTGTTTTTGACCAAGAAGGGAAAACTGACATTATTTGTAGCAGCACTAGGTTGTAGTACAGTAAAACTAAAAGCAAAGCACTGCCAAGTCTTCCAGCTGGAATTTCCCCCTTCAGCTGTACTCCTTTCTGTTCCTTGGGATAATTAGTGATGTTCCCGAATGCTCCTTTTATCAGCAGAGATCATCTCTGAACGTCAGCCTTGCAGCTTTCCATGCAGTCCAGCACATGTTTGCCTGGAATATAAACAAATCTTGCAGTACACTTTGTCCACCCCAAATGGCAGCACTTTTGGGATGGGTGCAGCCCCACTGCAAACCAGCACTGCCAGGACCTTTCCCTAACCTTTTCCAAACCTTTCCCAAATCTTTTTTAACCCCAAGTTTTGATGGTTTAGTTATTGTCCAGTATTTGTGCTGTCACATCTAAGTCCTCATAATGCAAGGACATACCTCAGATTCTTGCATAATTTGTCTTATCCACAAAGGAAAAACAGATTTGTGCTGCTCAGGAGCAGCCTGTGGGAGACATTTCAGCTGCTGGTGACTCAGCAGCTCATGAGAAGTTCTGCAGCTCTGCTGGTGCATTAGTGAGAAAAGTGTATAGAGACTAATCAGGATAAAAAGGGGCAAAGTTTTTCATTAATTTCAGTATTGCATCAATGATAGGCTTGATGGCAGTTTAGTCATGTCGATAAATATGTAATAAAATAATAAAATTCAAGGATAACTGAATCACGTGTGACTGTTTTGTCTTTACTCACACTTGGATTGGAAATTTAATAGGAAAGACATAAAATCTATTTGCACTTTATGCCACACATTTTCAGTGCAATTATTTGTTACTATTTTCACATCATCTTAAAGAAAAATTTGCGATGTAATGTCATCCTGCAGTGTAACAAATGTCCAGAGATTGCCAAGAGTCCTCAAGCTCCCACCTACTCAACTTTTTCTAATGTGACTTTTATGTAACTTTTACCTCTGGTTCTTAATATTTATTTTAATGACCTGAATAACAAAAAGTCCAACCACACAAACAGAAAACGCCTCACAAACAAAACACCTCCAATTAGCTCCTATATACTAAAACACAACCCAATAAATAAAAAAAAGCCCCAACACGTCTTGGTACATAGACAGGGACACTCGTAGTGAAAGAGAACGGTGATGACAGGGAGGGAAAACGCTGAAATTAAAAAGTCTTGCAGGCAGGAGCAGAGGTTCAAGCATTTGCTTTGAACCTGGGAGCCTCCCGAGCGTGTCCCAGGTGTGGGCCACGTGAGCTGGGGGAGGAATGTGGCTCTGAGGCGTGATGACAGCTCCCAGTCTCTTCTGCCTTGGTCCCAACACGCATCTGTTGTGCATTTCCAAAGGGTTTGTCTTTTTCTTGCTTTCTCTTTCCCTTGGTGAATTATTGAAACAGTTTCAGTAAATAGTGAAACCATTCTTCTGAACAGAAGCACAGAAACTCTCTGAAAGAAGATGTCTTCTGTGAAGACAGGCTGAGAGAGTTGGGGTTATTCACCCCAGAGAAGAGAAGGCTCAGTGGAAATCTTGCAGGATTTTCCAGTACCTGAAAGGAGCCCACGAGAGAGATGAGAGGGAATTTTTAGGATAGAGGACAAGGGGTGAAGTCTGCCTCACCATTCAGGCCCTAACCATCAGAGCCAGATAGAAAAGATAAATGTTAAGACCTATGACAAAGGTTGTGTTTTCCATCCATTTTCATAAGGCAAGAAATCTGACTAGTTTTATTAAAAGAGAATAGTAAACAATTTAATTCAGATATCGTCCTCAACCTGCTAGATATCACCCAAGTATCAGTGGGGCCTGGATCCTGACTCAATGTTACTGCGTTTAAGAGAAAAAGCTATGGGGGATAGAAATCATAAAATCATTTAGGTTGGAAAAGACCTTTAAAATCATTGAGTCCGACTGTAAACTCCATAAAACAACTCCTTTAATAAATTGTTCCACTCTCTGTGAAGAGCACTAAGTAATAGAGGCAGGACTGTAGGATACAGTGGGAGAAAATAGGAAAGAGAATAAATGCTTGCTTGAATTTTGTTGCGAATTTTATTTTGGAGAATCCAGTGACTGTGCAGAAATTAAGAGCTGTGACCTCAAATGGTTGACAAAACCATCTTTCAAAATTGCTGATAAGTGTTACAGTTTTTGCAGTTTTAGAAGGAAACAAACAAACCAAGCAAACCTAGGGCTCACCCAAACACCTGCAGAGTCCCAGGGGAGGGCTGGCTGTGCAGCTGGCTGAGAGGATGATTATTTGTAACCTTCCTGGTCCCTTTTCATCATCATTATCCAGGTCACCAGGGGCCTTGCTGTCCCCAGAGCTGGAACCCAGAGCAGCATCGTGCTGGGACGGTACATCTGCTGGAGAAAACGTGAGCTTCTGAACTCCCTTTGGCAGGTTTTTCATTTCTTTATGGTTTTCAAAAATCCCTGCAGCCAAGCAGAGAGGGACAAAGTTGAGGTCTGTGCAATTGCCAGTGTTGAGTCCTTGCCGTGTATACCAGGGCTGAAGGGAATCATCTGCTCCTCAGATGTTTTTATTTATTTTTTTTTGTGCAACAAGAGCTAATCTGCAGTAATAACGAAGATTTATTATAAATGTGATAAACTGCTTTTAAAATGCCAAGTGAGTGTGGAGTGGCTTTGGTTCAATGAACCAGTGGAGGTTTCTGGACTTGGAGCAACTCTCTCGTGAAGGCAGAAGCTTCTGAATTGAGGATTACACCAAAGCAAAAAGAAAACCAAAAAATAAACACGTGCAGGAGAAGATCTCAGTCAGGGTGGTCCCCAGCCTTGTTGGTCTCAGTGTTTCTGTTTTGCTGAGGACAGCAAGCGAGGCAATGTGAGACATCGCCCCAGATGTGGAGTCTGGGGCCTTCACGTTGGCCACCAGCCAGGAGAAAGCAGAGAGGAAAAACAATTTCTAGGATGAGATAGGAGAGGGGGAAAGAGGTGGAAAGGAGCAGCACTCAGCTGGAGCCAGCCAGCAGTGTAGGTCTTTGCCTTTCTGCTTTTATTGTGGCTTTGAAATGCACAATATTGCTGCGTTTTTGAGGAAAGCTGTGGAAATCACACCTATTGCTCAATTCTGATGGTAGGGGCTTATGTGCCATCACTGAGATCTCTCTCCTGTCCTTTCCTACTCTGTCTCTACCTGTATGACCATGGTTGTGTGGCTTCTGGCAGCAAAAAGCCACAAGAAATGGGGCCATTTCCCACAGTCCTCTCATTTGAAACTGATCTGACTGGATCTTTAATTATTTTCAGATAACAAAAGAAAAGCAACCAGTAAAGACAAGGTCACGTGACCCTAAAATTCATAATGTGAACTCTGCCTGAAAATATTTAGGATGGAGTTTTCATAAAATACTTTCCTGCTTATTGAGAAGTGGAGATCAAACGAAGCACTTCTTGACTTTTAGTTAAAAAAAAAACCCCAAACAATTTCAACACTAAACCAAAACCTCAGATTGTACTGAAGAGAAAATTTCTATCTTCTCTCCTGCATCCTTTCTTTCAATAACCTGGAATTACTCGCAGTTCCCATTCTATACCGGACAGCTTCTTTTTTTCATGTGCTTAAAAAAATTAAAATTTAACAGAGCCTTTTTACTTTAAAAGGGAGAATAAGTCCCCTTCTAAAAGTATCATTATAGAATTTCTCTTTCCCAAAGCATCCACCTCCTCCACTGGGATGATTAAATTCATTTTAATGTAGTGCCAGCTGGGTGGGATTGTTGCCTCCCATCAGAGAACCACTGTAAACAGATAACCTCCTTTGTTTATATTCTTCTCATGTAGAAGGCTGGTTTCTGTCTCCAGACCTGCTAAATCTCTGGGGATGTATCAGCTCTTTCATCTTTTCCCCAAGCTTGTTTTAGAATGGCATTCAGTGTGACTGGGGTGTCACACTCATAGGATTTGCTGCCTAAGTGATAAGGTTATCAAATTTTGAGTCCTTCTCCACGCAATAGTTTATTTCCCCCTCGTTAAGTCAAGTTCCCTTCAGGGTTTTTTCTGCTCTCTTTTCCCCCTCTGTGACAGTAGCCAAAACAAAAAGTTTTTTAAATCTTTATGAATCTGAACAGGACCTGAAAAAAAGCTGGTACCAAAAAATCATGACACCATGGCCTGTGAGGTTAATCCCAGCTTCTTGACAGTGCTGGGCCTTCCAGAAAATCACATTTTACCAGGCACCAAAGGCAATGATGCCACTCACATCACTTCCTCCACTCATCGGACAGGACTGGATTTAGATACACTTCAGATCTATAATAATAAATGCATTTTATATAGTTTTGCCATCCTTATTTGTTAAGAAACAGAATTTCTTCTCTCATCGTGAATTTTCAACCTTTATCTGTAGTGGGTTTATAACTAATTGGCTCTTTTCCTGTTATGATCATACTTTTCCATTGAAATCAATTCTAATTGGATTGAATTTTAGAAAGGAAGGCCAGATTATTTATATGTTGCCAGAGAAAATGTGCTCTAGTCAGTAAATCTTGTGGTTGCACACAGATGACATTATTGAAATAGATAATCCTCTACAGATGCATTAATTTCATAATCTAAAAATGCTCTCTAAAGTATTTTACAGGAACAAATAAAGGGCAGATAGATGACACAGCTTACGAGGGCAATGGTAAATAAATAATTGCTAACGCAAGTCCGTGATTCCAAAAAAATTTTAAAACCAGCGTCTCCCACTCGGTCCAAATTTGTAACACTTCTTTCCCCACAGAATTTCTCTCTAACCGTATTTATAAACTCAGTTATTATACAGAAACAGGTGATTAAAGCTTAGAGGAACCTGTAGCAAACCCTGTTGTTCGCTTGTCACTTGGAGCAGCTGGCATCCAGCCTGGTGTCCCCAGGCTGTGCTGCCAAGGGAAAAATACAACACGCATCCTCATAAAACTTGTGCTGCTTTCTTTGGCACCCCCCCTGCACCTCAGGGCCCGTGTCCATGTGGTAGTTCTGCTTTGTTTTTTCTAATTGCAAGCAGCTGAGAGCCTTGGTGTCCAGGGGAAAGATCTTGCAGCAGCTCTAACAGGTGTTCCAAGGCCAAAGTTTCTGCGCCACACAGGTGTAAAACGAGATGTTTGCTGCACCTGACCCACCACTGATCAAATGGAACAAGTGCTGGACAAGAAAATACAAGCCTGGTTTCCTAAATAGCTGCATTGTGCAAGGTACTGTGCTGAAAGAGGTGTGAAAGAGTGCTCGCTTTCCTTTAACAACTCTATTCTCTGTCTTTTCCAAAGGCTCTCAACAAATGGGTTGAAATCTTTTATCTGTCATGGGCATTTCCAACACACTGGAAGTGTTCCAGTACTCTGGAGAACATGTGTACCTTTCCTGAAATGCATCCTTTTGTTGGCTCTCAGATATTCCTGGGATCATGGACATGGGCAGCTTTAGCTGAGGTTCCTGAAAACTACTTATGAACCATTTTCCCTTGGAAAATGTTACATTAACAGCACTCGTTATGCAATGTTTGGAAACAACCGAAATGTTTATAACAGATGATGAGAAATAGAAAATATATTCTGCACTTCTACTGCAGTCAATAACACCTGTGTGAAGTTGAGGTTATTTCTTTTGTACTTTGCTGTAAGCAAGGTCTTGTACAATCAGGTTTTATTTTCGCTTTATTTCTTGTAAGTTATTCATAAAATCCCACATGTAAATTGCAGTTAAGCCCAGTCTGTTGGGCCTTAGTGCATCCACAGGGTCTTTCAGGCCATGTATGAGCAGTGTTTTCACAACTGGGTGTTTTGTTTGGATGGAAGAACCCTGATATGATTCTTTGAGGCGTAAATTTTTATTGTCTTTGTAGTGGAAACTTTTATCCTGTTCTCTGCAGCAAGTGCTGGTGTGGTCTCTGCTCTGGGCCTGAGTCTGGAGTCCCTCTCCCCTTCGGAGTAAGATGCAGGGGACTGGGATTGGTTTGTCCCTTTTCAAAGAATCACTGGTGATTTGGGGCAAAAAGTAGGAGGAATGGTGCAGAAAACATCAGTACAAAAGTTAAATTTCAAAGGCTACAAAGCCTTTGAGTGACAGGAAAGGACTGGCTTTTCCATGCTTATATATATTTGTGCACATGGTCATGTTCATTAGCTGTGTGGTTTAGAGCTGTCGTGACTTGCTGAGCCTGAAAATGGGGATGTGGCATAAATTAGACTAAATTTCAGCAAGAAACAGTAAATTCACTGTAAATAATACGATGGGGCCTGCCCTGTTGTGTCAGCCCCCTGACTCAAGCTGCAGGTGCTCTGTGCTTGGCAGTTTCTAGGGGGTTTGGAGGATTTTGTGTGGAAGCTCTCTGCTCTGTGCCTGACCAGAGACCTGGCATTTTGTCTGTCAGAGTGATGCCCAGTCCCTGACTGAGTGTGGTTTACTGCTAACACAAACCTTGCTGTAGTTGAGGTTGCTATTAAATTAATCAGAGTGTTGTTAATACGAAACCAAAATATCTACGTAGAAATCACTGTCAAGTTCCTCTCAACGAAAGCACCAGTGATGGCACCAGAGGAACGGGCAGGAGCTAAAGGCCAGGAGTTCCCCCTGCACAGGAGGCAGAACTTCTTCCCTGGGCACTGCTTGAGCCCTGAACAGATTGTCCAGAGAGGGGATGCAGCTCTTAAATTAGTGCTAATATAGCCAAAAACAACGAGAGAAGCCTCAAAGCAAAGAAGGAGAGCCCCAGAAGAACAAAAAATACTGGCCTGTAGACAGAATTTCGAGTGTTCTGGCAGAGATGAACACAGAAATGACTCTACAGGGAAAAAAAAAAAAACCCAGGGAACATTTGGAAGAGAAAGCACAATAAATGGGGAAAATTGGCAACAAAGAGCAATCTTGAATTAACTGCAACCTTGTGTTAAGTCTTCTGTTTTGTTGATTCTCACTTCAGATTTATGTGACACCTGATATGTTTCTTAGTTTCTCAATAAAGCGTAATCTTGCATTAAAATAATCTAAAATGGAAAAAACATTTTGTTATTAAGAAAAAAATCTATATCAAGGCATGAGAACTGTGTTTAGGTGTATTTTCTTTTCATAGGGTAATGACTGGTGAGTACTGCAAACTGTTAAGCAGAAAACCCTGTGCTCTGCTTTGTAATGTGCAAAACCCCCAAGTGACTAAATATATACAGACAGATTTAAGAAATAATCAAGTAGCTAATAAGGAGCAAAGCAATGTTTTTTGAAGATTTGTGTATTGTGTATTTCAAATAAAAGAAACAGAAAAGGCAGAAAGCGCTGGCCTAAGGTCTATGGCTTCCTTTTCACTTTTGAACAAAAATTTAGTGAGCAGTAGGAAATACTGGTCCCTTTTAGGGTTTCCTGCCACATTTTTGCCTCATAAAAGGTAAATTAGTTAGCACTTGCCTCAGAAGTGGCATTAATAAACTCTTCCCTTGTCATCCTGTTCTTCTCAGCTGGTAGGAAACCAGAATTTTATCAGAACTCTGTTGAAGACCCTTAAGACTCCTCACACTTACCTGAAATCAGGTCAGTGGGAAGATTCCTCCATACGTGAACACACACTGACCCTAAGTGCAGTAATTTCTTACAGATCAGGTTAAAGCTTTGTCCTAAGTCACTTCTGCTCACAGAAGCTTGGGAAGGCTGATGTACCTCACTGCCATCCTCCTTTACTGTGCCAGACTTTCTGCCCTTCTCTTAAAATTTTACCTCCTTGTCAGACACCAATTCTTTTCTGGGTGTAAGACTCTCTAAATTCTCTGCCTAAGTTCACCTTGATGGTGCACTGGCCCTCTAACAGGTGGTGGAAAAAAGCTGATTATGGTTCACTGGATTACATCCTTTACCATGGGCACTGTTTTGAGCAGGTTTTGGAATTATGTTTTACCAGAGATATTTAATGATAATGTCAGCAGTGAAAGTTCTGTGATCATCTGCTAGCTCCTAAATCCTGCAGAATTTCTGTTTGATTCCAGACCATCTGTGATTCTTCTGCTGCTGTGAAACATTTGTTTGAGTTGTGCTACTAAAAACCCTGCAGTACCTTCAAGCCTCTAATTATTGTTATTGATCTCTCAGCAGATAAAAGAGTCCTCCAAGCCCATGTCTGACTTCTCTTTGGTGCATTGAAATTATGTGGGGGGTAAAATGGACTTTTTTCCCTTTCTTTAATGAAACAAACCTATTGGCAAGCACATTGAATTAATCCTTTCACATAAGAAATGTTTTCTATGGAGGCCTGCCATGTTTGTTTCATATGAAGAGAATCACACTGTTTTATTTTGTTCAATCAAATGCAGGAAATGTCTGTTCATCCCTCCTAAGCTTTCCTCCCACAGCAGTGATTAATCACTCCCTTTGAAATGCTTGTACTTTTGCAGTTGGAAGGAAAGCATTGATAACTGATTAACTTCAATTCCTCCAATGCTGCATACACACAAGTACAGCAATTACACACACAAATAATTACTTAGGTTTTAGACAGACTTGTCTAATTTATGCTAAATTACCTGAATACTTGGAGACTTCGTGAGTTTTCTTTGGGAGTTTGGAGGTATTTCAATCACTATTATAGAAGACCCACATATTTTGAGTTGTAGTGAGTTTTCCAGCCTTGATGATTCTATGAAACTATACATCCCAGGATAAAATCCTGCAGGAAATCTACTGGTAACTGGCCTTCAACCAGGGTGAAAGAAATATTCCCAGCTTTTCCCAAATGCTGAGACCTGTGTATCTCTGTTAAAACTTAGTGGATTTTCTGAGATTTAAATGTCCCTATAACTCCTAGCAGAATTTGCTTGGCGACTCTCTGAGCACCTATAGTTTGTGATCTGGCTTTTCTCACAGGAGTGACTTTTTGCTCTATTATTTTTCTTACTTAGAAGAGAACAGTGAGATTTTCAATCCTGTAGACTGTGAGCTGCAGTTATCTCAGATTCTGTGGTAAAGGCTAACACAGGAAAGATTAAGTCTCAAGTGCTCCCGACGCAAGGGAATGTCCCCCTCCCTCCATCGGCAAATTTGGATTTCAAGTTGCTGAACTAAAATGGAATTCGCTGCTTCTTTTTGAAAGTTCAGGGGTGGCAACTGAAGTATCTAACACCCTCTTAACACCCTACACGGGAATAATAAAAGCCCGCAGAAACAAACTGCCAGGCTCACTGACTATTGCGCTGACTTTGGCATCCTGTAGCCCAGAATGTTTTTGCAGCATTTCATCTGCTGGGCGGCTGAAGAGTGTGCACCACCATGATGTTACTCCACACAGCTTACAAATGTTTATGTAGATAGCCTGAAACGTTACAGAAACAAAAATTAACTCCACGGCCTTATCATGATTTATAAAACCTATACCAGGATTTGGAAGCCTGTTTTGCAGCGCTGTGTGACTGCACAGTTTGCAGCAGAACACGAAATGGGAATGGAATGGAGCCTGGTTTGTCCTGGGAGAGAGTCACCAGGAAAGTGAGAGGGAGCCAAGCTGTCGAGTCACAAACCTGGTTTCTGCAGCTCCCCATCTCTTCTCTTGGTGGTCTCCTGCTCCTGTCCAAAACAGGCTGCATGGGGCATATTTCCCTCCAGACATCCTCAAATTCCTAGCACGGTCTAAATGGGAAAAGCAATGGCAAGACTTAGGAGCATTATGCTGCTACTCAGCTGTATATGGTGTGAGGCAAACATTAAACGTGTTACTGTCCCACATTCCCAGGATGAGGTAAATTTAAACACTTCATCTCGTTGGATGAAAAACAGGCTGGAATTCACAATATTGACAGGAATATTCACAGGAACCTGTGAGCTTTCCTCGGGAATGAGTGGACTAAAATTTCTGTCACAAGTCATTCTGGTGTGACCTCACTACGACCTCATGCACAGCCAAGATTTGGCCAGCCCATGTCCTGTTGGATTTCCCTCTGGAAAGCTCACACTGTGACTCGATGCTCTGACCATTTGAATGCTGATTTTTTTTTTCTCCCCCTCTTATCAAATTGCATGGAGTAGTTCTTGGATTTTGCAGTGGTTGTGAGAAAATAAATGTAATCAAAGGGCCAGATCTGTTAGGAGCTGGCAGAGCTCCATGGGCTTGCTGAGGTTGTACTGCCCCAGCATTCAGAAAGGTCAGATGGTTACAGACTCGTGAGAGCAACGCGACATTCAGGGCTTTGGCCAGATTCCAAATTGGTGTGGTCAGTCTTGCTTTTCTTCCGAATTTGGGGCTTATTAGCTTATATCTACTTGCCCTTTGTAAATATGCAAAATAATCTTTTTAAACGTGGCCTACTTAGCAAACCAGAACACTCGGCTTGCCAAAATGTGTCTGTGCTTTCTCTTACAGCACAGTGGCTTTGTATGGAGTCCTTCCTCAGTGATTCTGCACATCTACAGCTTCTGGAGTGTGCTGTGGTTGGGGGTGCACAGCTCACAAGCAGGTGAGGGAAATGGAAGCTCCAGCTCAGATTCCCAGCCGCAGTTCTGAGACTGCAGATGAAGATTTTTCTTCAGACAGAAACAGGGAGGAGTTAGGATGTTGTGTCTTACCCTATAGGACAGCAGCACCTCTCTTATGGGCCTCATTTTCTTGAAGATGAGAACAAAATCATTTTAGATTAAATTTGGCTTGTTAGAACTGTCAGAGTGCCTCACTCTTCCACAATTTCATTCATCTTCCTGAGGAAAGGAGCCTTTGGATCCAGCAGCTGACGGGAAACACAACTAATGATGATTATTTGTATAATCTAAAAGTACTTTCTCTTCCTTTCGTTTGGGAACACTTGCACTCTCTCCGTGTCCCTGAGTTCAGCTGAACAGCAGCCAAACTGCATCACTCAGTTATTTCATTAGTCTGTTAGAAAGGGCAAGACAAGCAAGTGAGCAAGGCTGAAGTAAGAAGGGCTTCATTTCAGGGGTGGAAAAAGGGTTTCTCTGTGCTCTGAGATAGAGCTGGAAAACCTGAATATCAAATGAATCTAAGGAACACAAGAAAACATATTTAATATTCCTGACTGTAGGATGAGCAGGAGCAAGAGAAGAAAAAAAAGATGGGTAGAATTCTTTAAGTTCATTATTAACCTCTGGGGGAAAGTTTTCTGTAAAATGTCATCTCTGACTTCTTGCAAGCCTGTGAAACTGTAACAGAGGCCTTGAGTCCAAAAATACATCAGATGCTGAAGAAAAAGCCTAAACGGGAAATCCAATTTCATCGGACTTTCCAAAATCATGCTGTCAGTTAATTATTCAGTCTTTTCATTAAATCACAGAATCCCCGAAGGGTTTGGGTGGAAGGGACATTAAATCTCATCTCATTCCTCTCATGGCAGGGACACCTTCCACTGTCTCAGGCTGCTCCAAGCCCCATCCAGCCTGGCCTTGGGCACTGCCAGGGATCCAGGGGCAGCCACAGCTTCTCTGGGCACCCTGTGCCAGGGCCTCCCCACCCTCCCAAGGAACAATTTCCTCCCATTATCTAATCTAGACCTATCAACCTCCAGTTTGAAGCCATTCACCCTTGTGCTGTCACTCCAGGCCCTGTAAATCCTCCCTCTCCATCCTTTTTCTAGGCTCCCTTTGGGTACTAGAAGGCTGCTGGAGGTCACCCTGAAGCCTTCTCTTCTCCAGGCTGAATAATCCCAATTTTCACAGCCTTTCCACTCCTCTGTATATTGTCGTTTGGCAAGAAAGGCAGGAAGCAACATCTCAGCAGAGATTTTCCGTAGGAATTAGTGTTTGATGTCATTGGGAGCGCTGTTATTTCCATTTCTGATGCAACAGTAGGTTTTCAGAACCTACAGCATTCCTCATTTGGAGTTCAAGGAGGGCTGATTCTGTGATCTTTATTCTTGAAAGACAGAGAAAGTTTAAGTAAATGGTAAGTTTAAGTAATATAATGCATTAGTAAAGGAGCAAAGTGTTTGCACTATTTGCATTATAAATTTCTGTTCTTGTTTCTGCACTGTCCAAATAACACTTGTGTGTTCCTGTGCCTGAGGACATCGTGTGGGAAGTACAAAGCAGTTTTTGCTGGTCTACAGTTCATTAAAATTAAAAAGAACTTGCCATTAGTGGGTTCATGTAGTGCTGTAACTGTGTGCTGCTCCCCAGTCTCCAGGCAGATTTTATGATAAAGCGTGGTTATTTCTGGGGGATTTCTGTTTGATTTTTGAAAAATTCTTTATCTCTACTCTTTTTCAACAATGTGCTTTGTCCACACCTATTATTCAGGTCTTCTGTACTGTCAGGAGGCTTTTCCAGTTATGGCTGTGTTGGAGTGTTTCACCACAGATGTGTTTTGGCATGGAAAGCCTGACATCCACACTTTTTCTTTGCAGTCTGGCAGGGCTGCGAGTGGCAGCCATGACCTCACTGATGCCATCATCTCTGTGCAGAAAACTTAATTACGGAGCAGTTCTCGGGGATCTCTGTGTTTTGTGTGGTGGTACCTTCATGCAGACAGCAGGGATTCCAGGGAGGATTGTTCTTATTCCCTGTCCATTCCTCCCACTTTTGGCTGGTTACCTGTTACCTGTCCTGCCAGATGCCTCTGCTGAGAGGAAAAGCAAATTCCCCCTGTGCCTGGCCACTGCTGAGGGAACAGCATGCAGAGGGAATTTTTAAGCTGCTTGTTTATCAGAGGCTTGGAATTGAGCTGGAAATCAGAGCAAGTCCGATTTGTCTGTTAGCATCCAGCTCTGTTTAATATCAAAGACAGCTGTAATGCTTGCACAAGGCAGGGCCTTAGCTGATCAGCTATCTCGGTTTACCGTGCAGGAAAAGGCCAGAAAAAGCTTTCATTTTAATGGAAATGCGGTTCTGCAAGAGATAAACAAAGTTTACTCAGAAATCCTGAACAACAATCACGCTGGAAGTCGTCTCTTCGTTTTGTTTTTGTTTCAGCCTTTCTGGTGTCCCTTCCAGTGGAGGGGTTGTTAATGTCTGGTGCTGTGGGCCAGGAAAAGAAGGAACAAGCCTGAAAAACCCCACATCCTCTTCTAGGACCAGATTCTTCCTTTGGATGTGGCTCCTATTTAGTGCACCAGACATTGCCCAAGTGGAGCTAAGCCCAGAGCTTGACCTGCTGATTTTTTCAAGCCCCAGTTTAGGTTTCTTGTGTGCTTTCACATCCACTTAAGCAAACAACTGTTTCTCCTGTGAAATAAATGCCCTCCTCTGAGATGTCTCCAGGTGTTACTGAGCTGCTGCAACTTTCCTCCAGCTTCCCACAAACCCCTCTGTGTCTGACCGCTGGGTGTCAGTGAAAGACTGCGAAGTGATTTCTGAAATTAAATATTCATGAGTTCCTCTCAGGCTCTCTGGGTGTTCCCTACTTAAGGTGGCCAAGGCAAATTTGAGAACACAGCTGACACACACGGCAGGAAGGTGGAATAATTAACAAAAGCAGCTCAGACCATAAGTTTTTCCTGAATCATGTCACTATTCTATTTGAATTAATTCATACTATCAGGACACTTAATAAATAAAGGAAAAATAGTTTCTCTTCTTTTCTTTTTAAGTAAAGCCACTATTCCCAACACCATCACGAGGTACAAAGCTGTAATATTTTACTGTATTCATATATCTTGTGCATTAGCCAATATGTATGTGACTGCAGGTCCCAGTCCTGAAAGGTGCTGTCCTCAGGCAATGTTTGCAGGAAAATGCCCTTACAAATGTATGAGAATTCAGGGGGTTCCACACCATAAAAAAAATGTGTGTTTTCAAGGCTCTTCCTCCTTCCACCAAGGGGACAAAATTCTGCTCTGGATTTTTTGGCAGACTGGATTCAAAAGATGTGAATATCTCACCTAAGACACGAGCTGAAAAGTCAGTGACAGCTGAAAAAGAGTTTAATTGAATGGAATGGGTAATTACGTGTATGCACATAATAGCTCCTGTATTTACATGTCATGTTTATTGTATACTGAATTTTATTCCGATTTTCAATATGTTGAACGTTTAACAGTACTGGAAGAAACCTGAGGGGTTTTGGACACTTGCCAGGAAACAAGTGGCCCCTGGGAGCTGGGCAGGTATCACAAATATTTGGGGTTATGTAATAGGCACATTAATTGTACAGCGCTGCAAAAATGATCTGCTGTCAAAAAACTGAGTTTCAGTCAGTTTGGTCCTACTTCTTTTGGCTGCAGGGCTCTGTGACCACTGAAATAAATTAAGTAGTCAAATTACTGTGATTTGCTGCTCCATAAGGCTGCCGTGTTCAGGAGGGAATTGCTGCCTTTGCTCAAACTCTACTCAGATTTTAAGGAAAGTTTGAAAAATTAAACCATGTAAACATTTATCTTAAAGCCACTTATTTTGGTGGTCATTTCTTAGAAAAAAAATTTGCAGCAAATTCTTGGGCCGTACAAATAAAAATATATATTTGACTCCTGTTCAGAATATAAATAGAGCAAAACAAGATTCTTGCCAGAAGCTTTCTTCTTCATCTACAAAGTGGAATTTCCCTGAATTCCCTCTCTAGGTGTTCTTTCTCTTTCCAGAGTGGATGGTAAAAGGCGCAGGTATTTGAGGCTTCACGTGCTACACAGTTATGGTGTGGAGCAAGGAGCAAGGGTTTATCTAAACCGAATCCGTGTCAAAAACCTGTTCATAGTGTCAACTGTAGGTGTAAACAACCTGGGGTCTAAATTAGGGGGAAATAACAGCTGAGCACTGCTGAATTCCCGTTTTTTCCCTGCTCTGAGTGCCACTAGAGGTCCTTTTGTGCTGCAGACACCTCGCAGCTCCTGCTGCTACTCTGTGCTGGTGGAAAAGAGCTGCGGAGTTTCCACCATTGTCATTAATGTAACAGCAAGTCCGAGGTCAAAGACGAAATTTCTGGGCAGCAAAAATCAAGAATTAGCGTTATTTTACCTGTATTGTCAATCGAATCAAAAAGACCCTTTTTGCTTTACTTTAAAGTACTCAACCTGTACCTTCTTAAGCGTCCTAGTGCACCAAACCACTTGTTTTAATTATAAGAATTTCAGTGATATTTAAACAGCGATGCTCGAATTTTTAAATTTTTTTTTTTAGAAGTTTTTATTTCAGCAATGGAACAAAAGAATCTTTCTCGTTGTGTTGTCATTTACAGAGGTCGGAACATGAAATACTTTTCTGTTTTAACAGGATCTAGTGCTGAGAGTGTTCTATGTGTAACATGCTCTTAAATAGTTCAGATCAAAGCCTGTAAACTAAATGTCTTTCAGCATTAAGGAGAACAGATAAGCTGGGGCCACTCTGCTTTTACAAACTTGATTTTATTAGACGTAAACAGATCACATCCCAAATTAGATCTGTGCAGTGGCAGAGTACCAGCACTTATATTAAATTTACAGACCAGAAATCTAATTTTTTTTTTAAATAGGGCAAATGTTTCTTCGTGTATGTAAGACTTGATTAATTTCAAAGTTGCTCAATAACAATGTAACAATTTATTATTTTTGTGCGTTGCCTCACCATTTGAACTCCACAATGACTTCAGAGAGGAATGAGGAGCTTCTACCCAAGTGAAATACAGGAAGGGTCAAGCATCTCAGGATTGTATTATTGGGAAATTTGAATAGGAATCTCACCTGGGAGCTTTAGGATGATTATCAGGAGAGTGTTTGCAAGACCTGATCCAGTTCCTACCAAGCTGGAAAGGAGAATCCCGTTAAATGATATCTCTTTTTTCAGGAAGAACCCCTTGTTTCTAGAGAAGGAATCACCTCAAGGTGTTTTAGACCTCCAGGAGTGAAGACTTTTATTCTACATTTTAGACTGAGGTCAAATGTAGCAAAAAATGAGTCAGCAACGAGCAGTGGTTCTTCACAATGAAGGCAATCCACCACTGGACTACCCTCACATGAGTTGTGGTGGCTTTTTCACCACTAGAATTTTCTATCAAAGTCTAATATTTTATAAAAGACAGGAATTAATTTGGGAATGTCCCATGATTTGTGCTGTACAGGAGATCAGCCTCAGTTACTACAGTGGTCATTTCTAGCCTTAGGATTTATGTCTGTATTTGCTTCAGCAGTTATTTCAAATGTTTAATATTTGCAGTTTCAGTGTTTTCTTTCATAAAATTAAACCTTTTGTGTTGGTGGCACATGTCTTGTTTCCCGTAGGCAAACAGCATGGGAACAACTACTGTCTTTGGCTGGTTTGAGACTAAACAAAAAAATTCTTTAATTAAATCTAAGGGTTTCGTGAATGTAAGAGGGAATGAGAACAAACATACAAGTAATTTAAGAGATCAGAAATACAGCCAGCTAACTTCAAGACAGCCAAAAAATGGCTTAAAGTTTTATAAATGCATCTAAAACAAAACAACCAAATAGCTCCTACAGCCTCCCCCTGTATAATTAAACATTTTAAATTACATTTGGGGAACACTAAACTATGGCTCAAAGAAAATGACTTTAAATAACACTTTGGTTTTTAATAGAAGTAGTGATGATTTAAACGCAGTTTGATACAAATTTAAACACGAGGAATGTTTAAAGAAGAATCACCTTAGACCAGAGCAAGCGCATCTCTAGGGATCAATCTGATAATTTCCAAGATAAACTCTCCTTTAGGCGTGGCTCTGCCCCTGAGAGCTCCCTGCCCCTGCAGCTGGTCGGAAGTGACCTCCTGGGAGGGTTTTGGGCAGCAAGGCTTGGGCTGGAGCTGTGTGGGATGGGGAAGGACAGGGACAGTGCCTGCCTGGGCTCTGCCCCTCACTCCAGAGCACTCCAGGCCCTTCTGAGACATTTCTCAACCTCTGCCACCCTCTCAGTGAAGAAGGATTTTGGCAGTGGTGTGGGTCAAGCTTTCAGAGCTCTCTGGAGGGGTTCAGCATCCTGCCTTAATGGAACAGATTAGGGACTCTGCAGTTAATACTTCTCTGTTGGCTGAGGAGGTGTGGAGTGATAGGGACAGAGGGAAGCTGTGTTTTCCAGCTTGCCTTGCTTATTTGCTATCTCTCCATCATTTACTTTCAATTAAAAGATTAGTGGTAGTTTACTTCAACCACTGTGGTATGAAGCTCCTGCTTCTCTAATTGTAGTTGAGGAGGGAGGAAGGATAAAGAAATAATCTTGTAGGCTTGGAGAAGGAAGAGCTGTCTCCTAGCAAGCAATCTTTGCCCTGAACTCCGCCGTGGCCACTGAAATTTGCTAATAAATGTGCCAAGAACGAGATGCAAATTATTATTTGTATCTCAGTATAACCTGCTGGAGTATTTTGCATTTTTAGGGTTTAATTGAAGCTCATTTGTTGCCACTGTATACAATTATTTATTTCAGCTAAAATAACCCCTCTTAAAGTGAATATTTGGCCAGTAATACAGGCTTGTCTCTGAGAGCAAACACTCTGAATGAGCTGCAGATAACAACACCCAGGCAAGTAGCTCCACACAGAAGGGTTATTTTCTTGGACTTTTTTATTTTTTTTACCTTTTTAATCCTCTTATTCTTTTCTTTGCAGAATAGTGGGGCTTTCTCACAGTTATAGAATGGCCTTTTCATTATGGGTTACATGATTATTCCTGGAAAAAGGATGTTATGCCTGCAAGTCACCGGGGTCAGTTTATGTGTAATGTGGGTAATGGGTGTTTAAAGCCTGATTTGGTAAATTTAGCCTTGCCACACCACCTGAAATTGGGCTCTTGGAACTGTTTCCACAGCCGTATCACCAACAATGGGGCTGCTGCTTCTCTCTGATGAGGTATTTTGCAGAGATTTGAAGGGATCCGGTGCTCAGCTGTACTCTTTTGTCAGTCCTGCAGGTGGAGAGACAATGAGAAAGGTTTTCACTGAGTTTCTCCAACTGCTGGATGAGAAGCCTGGTCGCATTAGTTAAATGTAACGTGTCAATAGTAGCTCTAATTTGCTCAGTGGCAGGCAATTGAAGAATTCCTTTCAATGTTTAGCATTAAGATGCTAAACCCACTTATTTCCTTCCTTATATTCTTCCCTCTAAGATTGGTTTCAGGGGAAGCTGAGCCACTGAGTTCTTTGTGGTCATACAGGTGGCATGCAGGTACCCGAGCACCAGAGTGACTTAAATTTATTTCAAAGGTCATTTATGGGAAAAAACCAACCAAATAACCAAACCACAGAGCACCATCATCACCCTGGCCTCAGCTCAGTGTAACTGGGCATGTCACAGAGCAGATGGGCTCAGAGTTATGTGGGAACCACACAGGAGCCATCAGGAAATAAATTAATGATGCCCCGTGTCAAAGTGTTTTTTTCTTGGAGCGCACTTATGGATCAACTCATCAGGCTGGAAAATAATAAAAGGAGAAGGCAAGATGATAGCCAGAGCTGGTCAGCTGTGGGGGTTCACAGAATACCTTAAATTCACACTTTAACTGACACTTCTCATTTTTTCCCTGTGTTTGTACATTAACTCCTGGGGGCAGTCACTCATGCTCATTTGAAGGATGAATAACACAATGTCTGCATGTTTCCAGGTTTAACAGCAATCCATACTATCTCATTCCAAGTGCCCTTTTCAGAAGAGATTAGTGATTACCTTGCTGCATTTAAAATGAAATTTATTTGAATAGTGTTTGATTCTACAGCAGTGATATCATGAAACTCTAGATTGTGGCCTGAACAGCTCATTGAGTGTGTTCTTTCTTCTTTCAAACGCATAAAACCCTATATTATTTTAATTACTTCTAGTTATTGTTGTACTTTCACCTGAGAGTCCACTAGACTCTCTTCTTTTAAGCCAGTAAACCTGAGTCCTCTTTCTTCCTATCAACAAAAATGAAATTATTCAGGTTCAACTCACAACTTCCATGTGCAAATCCATCCTAAAAGTGTTGCCATTAATTTCATCAATGAAGTCGCCCAAGTCTTCTCCAGTTTTCCCACAAAGATGAGGCTGGGAGAAACCACCAGTGCTAAGATTCTCCATCATGATATGGAAATCATTAATTGCTGAATGGAACTAACAGAACACCCTGAAGGCAGGCTCGCTTTCTACTTCATTGTGGCTGATACCTATCAAAATCAGTGTTAGGGAAAAGGCATGAAGGGTTTAAGGTTGAGAATAACTCCCTTCCCCAGAAAAATCAGCAGTGATCTCACCCTGCTGCAGCTGAAATCCTGTCCTAGATTGTAGGTGCTGATCCCAATGCAGGCACAGAAAGGGGTGCCCTCCAATGCAGTTTATTTATTCAGGGCAAAACACAGATCAGCATATTTAAACCCGAGTACTACTACTACTAAAAATCTTGGTCCGTTCCTTCATCCTTCTTCACTACTATTACAGCGTCTTTAGATCATCACACACTTTCTCATGACAAAAACCAGATGGCTAAAGGGTTTCTGTTCGTTTTGTGTCAGTAATCACTGTGGAGTTTTATCTTTATTAGTGAAATAGGGTGATACCACTTAGTCATGCTCCCATACTGCTTTGTAATCTGGAAATACGAAACTTTAAACATGTGTGGAGCAGTATAAACCTTGTAAATTCATCTGGGCATGTGTTGCACCCAGCACTGTTTATTCTAAAAGTACATTTTTCTGCAAAGGGATTAAAGTTCCTTGAGTGCCATCCTCCCCTGCCAAAGCAAACCCATCAAAAGAGATGCCAAGAAACTGGGTATTTCTCACTGATATACTCTCCCAGCACATTTTCTTTGACAATGGCAGGAATTCTTCCTTCTTCAGATGAAGAACATGTTCACTGTTCCTGCTCACTCTCACAAACCCTGCCTGGAAACCCCAAACCCACCAGTGGATTCTGAGCCCTGGCAGATGGTCCCAGGCTGTGTGCAGGATGTTGATCTGGGCTTGAAGTATGAAGTCGTGTGTATTTCTGTGATGGATCTTCTCTGCTTCTTGCTCACCCTTTAAAACATCAGTTTGTTGAGTGAAAAACGAGGTAGGAGATGGAATTGTCCTGGGCTTTTTCATTAAAAATCGCGTCCTGTTTGCAATTCACTTTTTTTTTTCTCTTCGTGGGTTGCTGTGTTCTGAGCTCAGGGATTCTTCTACAATGCAAACAGGAGCCCTCAGACAATGTTTAGGTCTTGAGAGTATATGACAGCCTGTCAGAAATTTGTGCAGCCACTTGCTGCTGTTTATGTCTGCTAAAGGCCTGGATTCCTGCTTTGCTGAAAGGTGGAATACTGAGGAAATCCACAGCTGCATTTTAAATATATTTCCTTAACTTGTACTCTATGAACTGTCATATCAGGGCATAAACAGAGCACTAAATAAGACTGCCAAAAAGTAAAGATCTGCTTTTTATTAACCACTAACAGGATGATTGCCAACAACAGAAGTCATAATCATATGAGAGAACTTCAGGTCTCATTTTGTAAATTGATAGTGATTCTCTTTTTCTTTTTAGGCTTTTTTTTTCCCCTATGGGTTTGAAGCACAAGTTTCCACACTCCTGTGGTGTTGTTTGCCATACAACTAAACTTCTTGAAGGAGAAAAGAGAAGAAACTCCACTTTGGAATGCTCTGGCCTGTCCACATCCTTGGCCTTGCGAATGATTGATGTCGCTGTGGTTTCACGCAGTGACATCGTCACTTATGGGGGAAAATGGTTTCAGTCTCAAGGAACACTGCCCACAATGATCAGGGTGTAAATAACACCATGTTTGTCATCAAGTTGACTGGGAAAAGGTCACGCTATGCAAAGATTTACTGTAAATTGGTAGAGAGCAGGGTGGGTTTGGATTTACAGCTGGAAAGCTCAGTGAGGCTTGGGAAAGCAGTGGGGGAAGCCACCCTTGGGGTGCACAGGTGAGGGGTGGCACAGAACAGTGACAAAGAGTTCCTCCTGATCAGGGAAGTTTGTGTAAAAGCAAGATTTCTTGAGAAAAAACAAGTATTCTCATTTTCTTCAACAGTGAAGTCACTGTTAGGAGGATTGACCAAAAAAGACTGGTGTGTTTTGGGGTTTTTTGGTTTTTTTTTGCACCCGTGACAGGATAATTGCCTTGAGATTCCTGGTAGTTTTTATGAGAACTTGTAATTCCAGGTGACCCGTCACAGTGCAAAATTGCAGAGGAAAAAACTAGACCTACACTCAGAATAGATGGATAGATTGCCTGTATAAAATAGTTGTCATTCAGTCACTCTTCAAACTCTCCTATCACCCAAGTACCTCTGAATTTATCAAATTTTGTTTAAGTGTGGTGAGTAGAACAAGGTGAAAATTGCCTTCACCAGTATTTATAAATTTGCCCCTTAATAGATTTTTGTAGTAAATTGAGGATTTGGCTCACTGGAAATACTAAAACCAGGGAAATATCCAGCTCATTAGAGACATTCAGCTCTTATAAGACCAGAGTGCTCTTACACACAGTTCAGAAGTCACTGCCAAATTCAGTTTAAAACATAAAGAATATATTAGTTCTCAAAACATTAATGCTCCCAACGGCTTTAGAAATGTCTGGGACATACAGTCTTTAGGCTGTTTACCCTGTATAGAAGGGGATTAAGGCTAGAAAAACTGAATCTGAGAAGCACATTTGATCCAAAATCCACTGGAATTAATTAAGATTTATATCATCTTCAGTAGCTGTGGTATCAGCCACTGAGACAGAGTGAGATTCAACTGCTTAATTATGTAACACAGGAAAAGAGTTAATTGTTGTGCAAGTTTAACCCTCAAATTATAAATTACAGAAGTCCGCAGTCACTGTTCAATGACCACTATTTCAGTTTGGTGCTTGCTACCAGAGTTTCTTGTGATTCTTTTAAATGACTGCATGGCACTTTAAGTCACCATTTTTAGGAACTGTTTTCTAAGGATTCAGCTTGAATGCCAACCCCCAAAACCAGTGGGATTTGAGGAACCCAGTCTAGACTCCCTGTGAGACACTTCGGTGGTATTTCCTAAGTAACAAACCTTTGCTCTTGATTTGACGTGTGCAGGTTTGACTGTGAAAATTCACTTTTCCTTAAAAAACTCAGGCTCTTTTCCTCCATAAACTCTCCACAGGTTTCACAGAATACTTTGAGTGGGAAAGGACTCACAAGGATTGTCAAATCCTCTTAGGATCACTCCTAGATGAATCACTCTTAGGTGAATGTCCCATAAGAGGATGGAACCCACGACCTTGGTGTTATTAGCACCATGCTCTGACCAACTGTGCTAATCCCAGGTTTTCCCCAGGGTTTGTGGTTCTCAGGAAAATTTTAGTCAGTCAAGATTTTCTTTGGTGGAAAAGACTTTCTGATGGAAAAGACTGTGTATTAAAACCTCTCAGCCTTTTTTTGGTTTTTTCAGCGAAGTAAAACTCACTAAAATATTTTGTTTTAATAATGACGTGAATTTTCTATATTTTATATTCATCTGTAACACTTAGACAAAACTGGACGTATTTCTATGCTTTCAGTTTTCATGAAATCACTTATTTGGCCTAGCATGGCTTTAAAGCATAACTTTAAGGTTTTCCAGCTTCCATGGATGAGAGATCATTAGAAATTCTTTTCCACTGATTTGAAAAATCTTTTCCTATTAATAAAAAAAATTTAATCTGACAGTAATGAAAATAGTAAAGATTTTAGGAGTTTTACCTGTGAAATCTCTCTGCTCTTATTCTCACCTTTGTAAAACTTCATGGAATCATAGAATGGCCTGGTTTGGAAAGGACATTAAAGCTCATCCAGTGCCACCTCCTGCCATGGGCAGGGACACCTTCCACTATCCCAGGCTGCTCCAAGCCCCAATGTCCAGCCTGGCCTTGGGCACTGCCAGGGCTCCAGGGGCAGCCACAGCTTCTCTGGGCACCCTGTGCCAGGGCCTCCCCACCCTCCCAGGGAAGGATTTTTTGTTTTTTCAGCAAGTGTAAGTTTTTGCCCACTTCTTATTACAGAATATCCTGGACAAGAGTCCAATCAAAAGAAGTTTTTTTTTCAATTGAATGTTTCTTGGTTTTGTTTTTTTTTTTTTTTTTCCATGGGCTTTTCTAGGTTTTGGATGAGTATCCACAGAAAACCATCTCATAAATTCTAGAATAATTGATAGTCGATGACAAGAGTCTCAAATGCAGGCTTGCCACTGCCTTGGGGTGATAGAAGTTATATAAATCTGGGAATAATGAAATCATCCATTTTTTCCACAGACAAATGGGATCCAGAATTGAAGCTGTGAAACCACATCTGACGTTAGACAAAGGGAATATTAACATATGCGTGTTCCCAGCTTTAGGAGCATTTCTTCAGATGTGTGTTCTTTTATTCTTGCCTTCCTGGCAGCTTTTTCCAAGTCCAGGTTTTCCAGGTAGAGCACAGGTGAGAAAAGCAGGTGTAGCTATCAGGCCGTTGCTGATGTCTTGTGTCTCTTTAAAATCCACTGGTCTCACCTGATGTCCAGCCTTGTTGTGTTTTTAATGCTACTTTATTCATCAACCTTTGTGCTTTTAAGTCATTTGAAAATATTAAACAACAAAATGTTAAGGATACACTTTTACATCAGATTCGATAGACCAGATCTGTTACTAGTGCCTGGTTACTTTGATCTTGAAAGGATTGCTCCTATTCCTAAAATATATTTGCAGAGACCTTTGACCAGTCAGCACCTTGTTCTCAGCCCAGAGCGCTGAGTGCCACATCCAGCCCTTCCTTGGACACCTCCAGGGATGGGGACTCCAAACCTCCTGAGAAGCCCCTTCCAGTGTTTAAAACCCCTTTCCATGAGGAAATTCCTCCTGATGTCCAGCCTTGCACAGCTTGAGGCTGTTTCCTCTCCTCCTGTCCCTGTTCCCTGCGAGCAGAGCCCAATCTCCCTGGTTGTCCCCTCCTGTCAGGGAGCTGTGCAGAGCCACAAGGTCCCCTGAGCCTCCTTTGCTCCAGGCTGAGCCCCTTTCCAGCTTCCTCAGCCTCTCCTGGTGCTCCAGCCCCTTCCCAGCTCCGTTCCCTGCCCTGGACACACTCCAGCCCCTCCATGTCCTTCTTGGAGTGAGGAGCCCAAAACTGGACACAAGATTTGAGGCGTGGCTCAGCAGTAGGTGACAGTCACTTCTCTATCAATCCTTCATAGTAATCACTTCATATGTATCAAAAAAGTCAGCTTGAAATAAACTCCTGTGACTAAATACATTCTATTCACCTGTTCAGCTTGTTTGCATGAGCTGTAAATTTGATTTTTTTACGTAAAATACAGTCCAACTGCCCTGAAGCCCTTCAGAAGGAGATTAAGTCCACCCTTAACAGTAAATCCTCTTGTGGATTTTACTCAGACCCTACAATTCTTGTGATTGTCCATTATTTTATATACTATATGATCATTATAGATTGCTAGAAGAGACCCATCTTTAAGAACATTCGAAATAAATGGAAAGGTTATTTTCGAAGCTGGTGGCAGGCATTCAAAATCTGCTTGTAAATGAGCGTATTTTTAAAATCAAATACAAAGAATCCCTTTAAGTATATGTTTTCTTACCTTGAGGCTCAGACTGAAGTTTTTGTGTATGATTTGTTGATACAAAGGTTAGATCTGGCTTCAAAAATGGCAAAGTATCTTTACGTAAAGTCCAAATACGTCAGTGTCCACACAGTGCAGCTTTCTAAGACCCTGCAGAACCCAAATCAAAATGTTTATTTAAAGCTGTTCCCTCCCTCTAGAAAGCCAAAAAAAGAAATACAACAAAATTTAAACTGCAACACCTCGGTTGGATCTTTTTCCATGACGGTCGGTCCAAAAAAAAAGCTGTTTCCAACAAATTTTTTACAAGAAAACAGAACTCTCAGCTTATCTTGGTGCACGGTGTATTTCCATGGAAAACTGCAGCCCCTGTAAATTGGGGTTATGCTTGGCTGGGTATTTGTAAAGCTTCACTTGATGTGAGCAACGCTTGGGTCATGACCCAATGGTCACCGTGCCGTGGTTCAGGTTATTTTATGGAATCCCAGGAAAAACTGGGTTGGAAGTGACTTTAAGGATCATCCTATCCCACCCTGCCATGGGCAAGGACATCTTCCACTGTCCCAGGTTGCTCCAAGCCCCATCCAGCCTGGCCTTGGGCACTGCCAGGGATCCAGGGGCAGCCACAGCTTCTCTGGGCACCCTGTGCCAGGGCCTCCCCACCCTCACAGGCAGGAATTTCTTGTCTATAAGAAAAAAATTGCCCAGCTGACGAAAATTTTTTACAGTTCCCCTTTTTAAAGCGATAGGAAAAACTCGCCTAGGAAATTAAAATTCCTCTTTAAAAAGTATCAATTTATATTTGTACTTTCTGGGTGAATGTAGGATCTGTTACAATGCCACAGCTCTTTTCATAAAGGACATTTTCTTTATTTTCAAGGAAAGAATGGTATTTACATGATCCCCCTAAAAGAAATAGAAAATTAGATTAAAAAAAAAATGCAGTTATATATCAGTTTGAGTCATTCTACCTAAAAATTATATCCACGAGTTGTGAACTAATAAACTTGAACATCATCCTATATTCACTTATCCCAAAAAAAGTAACCAGTAGAAACCACCAAATCCTATCTCAGAGCTCTGCTGGGAGGGATGTCCCTTCTTCAGAGCTCTGCTGCAATCCAGAGCTGTTCACATAGTGTGACTCAGCTTTTAAAGATAATAACAACCTGGTTTTATCTGTCTTTAAAAAAAAGACCTTTTTGAGGGGGGCAGAGTGGAGTGGTGGTGTTTGGGTTTTTTCTGAAAGGATTTTTTTTATATTGATTGTGGATGCTGATTCTCATTTCTTCTGAAGAAAAAACTCCATATTCTAGCTCTAGATCTCACAGTTAGGTCTCAAAGTGCTGAAGAAAGGTAGATTCTGCTTTGGTTTGGACCCGGCTTTGTCTGTTATTTTCCGAGAGTGCAAAATATTTCTGCTTTTAGGTTTTTGCTAACTCCTTCCAGAGCTGATTTATGTAAATAACTTATATCTCCCCTTCCCTGGCTTTGCTGGCTGCCTCTGTTCTGCTGCTGGTTTTAATTCAGGGTGTAAGTTCTTCAATTCAGAGCTTGTTTGCTTGAGGGTCAGTAGAACTCCCAATGAAGTAATTCACTGATAAACGGGAATAAAGTTCTAATTTGGGACCTTGGATTCTTTAAATTTCTAATATAAACTAGATTACAACGTCCTGAAAGGCTGGGTTTCTGAGCATGAATTCTCTTTGTTCTTTGCATTTGTTGGGTTTGAAATTTGTTCCTTGCATTTGTTGGGCCTTTGAAAAGGCCAGATAAACTCCTAAAGTGGGCGCTGTGTAATTGTTGTCAAAATCAGCTCCTCTGATCTCAAAAGAGATGAGATTTGTGGATTTTCCAGGCTCAGCTAAACCTGCTCAATAACTGCTGCCACAAGCTGCTCCTGCAGTGGGCTCTGGGAGTGCAGGGATTGCTCACACCTTCTGGTGGGACAGCAAAGGCCAAAAACGACAGTGGCTCCATCCCCTGAGGAATATTCAAGTCCAGATCCCCCTGACACACGGTGGTGTAACTCCTCTGCTGATACAAAACGTCTGGGAAGGTCAACACACTTTTGCCCATCGTGAAATTTCTCCTGCATCTTTCCAAAATCTGATTATTTACCAAAGCGGGCTGTCCTCACGCCGGATTTTTCGAGCCTCTGTGCCTTAAGTCCTGAAGTATGTGGAGTTTATTTTACTGAAAAGAATACTTATGGTGCATAGTGAAAGCATTTGGCTTCTGACTGCTGGCTCTCCTTCCAGCAGTTCAATCATGAGGTGGTTAAGGGTTATTTATAGCTCTTAGACATTCTTTAGGGATGAACACATCGACTGAAAAAACAAACAGCCGTGGTGCTCGTGGGTAATTTATAGCAATTTTTAAGTTAGGAGAAACCTGTGATCTCATACTACAGGCTGAAAACCTGTCCATTCATTACTGCACGGCGATGGAATTTGGTTGGGACGCTGACATACTCTGAGGAAACTGAGATCCACAGCATCCAGGTACCCCTGGGCTGGGACAGGCTCAGTTACGTGTCCTAAGGAATTACGTAACTTCTCCTTCTCTCATCCTCTAATAGCACAGACATAGAGATGAAAAAAAGATTTTTTTTTTCTCAGTACGCTCCACTTGTTCTTTAATTTAATTTTAGAAATGAATCCCACCAGTGTTGGAATACATCATTTTACAGAAAGCAGAAACTCGGGGTTTATTTTCAGCAAGGCGTTTCTAAATCCTAAATCATACATTTAAATCAGCAGTTGGTTTTTTTGTATACCACACTTCATTACCTGTGATTTAGGTGCACATTTACATCACTCTGGGTGCGCAGTGAAATTACAGTGCAAAAAGCCATCACTACAAGACTGAGAACTCATCACCTCTCCTGTGAAGCTGTGTCACTGCTGAGATGTTTCCTGGCCTCAGCATCAATGCTGGGTTCAGTACACATCTGCTAATTTAAAAAAACCTTTTCTCCCATAAAACTGAATCCTGCCACTGTAGGTTTTAGAGGATGGCAGTGCACCTCTGTGAGCAGCCTGCCTGGCTCTAAACAGGTACTGCTGTGCCATGCAAGAGCCACAGATATGCAGGGGAGGGAAAGGAAATACCTTTATGAGCTCACGCTATCCATTTATACTCTGAGTCATTGAAATGATTGCTTCTTATAAAAGTTATCTTTGCTAGCAGAGGAATATGTGGGCAAATGCTCCCTCCGACAATCAGTGTGCTTTGGATCAGACTCAAAACACACATATTATTCAAACTTAACTTTCCTTCGCTCCTCCTGAAGGATTTGCCCCCAAAAGAAAACATCTGACTCTCCATAAAACTGCAGGTGATGGCGAAATTCCTGTCAAGCACTGGAGGTCCAGTGTGCTCCTCAGGTTAATTGTAAATTACTCTGGAACCTGCTATGCAAAAATGAGATTTTGTTCCACTCGTGGCCCACCAGTGAATTTGGAACAAGAGTCTATTGTCAGTAAATCAGATTTATTGCACAGTGTCCTGTCATCAATGGAAAAAATTAGGAGATCTATAAATCAAAAAAAAGATTTGACAACACTCCACTGTGTCCAAACATTCAACTTCTAAACACGCTGCCTTTCTGTTTGTCAGTTTTAGTTACAGAATAACTTATAGTTGAATGTCAGTTATTTTCTGTTAGTGTTAAGGGACTTACTAAAGGAAAATGAAGAGCAATGGAAGGGCAGAATGAAGGACAGATGAATTTCATAAAGCTGTGGCTCAGTTCATGCACACATGTTTAGGTTTTCTTTCGATGGAAATGAAGTTGCAGGAGGGGGATGATTCGGAACAGATCTTACTCTGATGTGGCAGTAAGGACTGAAGTCTCTGACCAAGGAAGTAGGAATTGCTCCCAGGTCCTGCAGTTTAAATTAGAAGAAAATATATCTTGCTATAGCAGTTAAGGCAGCAAACTCCTCCAGCTCATCCAGTTAAATCCACTTTTGCTCAAGCACTCTGGTGGCTAATGCAATTCAGACCGTGTGTCATTCTGTTTCTCAATCATTTCATTTCACTTAACCACATTTTGCTAGTCACTATTTGTTTCTGCAACCATAGTGATGAAATATATTTATTGGCCACATAAGCAGGTGCCTGGCTTTGTCAAATTTCAATAATTCAGAACATCTCCTGTCCACAATACTAATAATTGAAATTTAAACAATTTTTGTTCTGGGATCAAATCACAAATCTCTAAATTTGGAATTAGCTAAGAAGATACGAGACTATTTATCCACAGTTCAATATTTCTGCCATATCTTGCTAATAATTTTGTCTGATTTTTTAGGTTATTGTCATTTGGTAACTGCAGTTCATATTTCCATTCAATTTGTGGCTTCTGCTGTAGGACAATATAAGCGTAATCTGTTATTATATTGTTATGACAGTGACATTGGATACATGTTGCACTGACAATTGATACTCAGAATATATTTATTGGCTAATTTTTAAGCTGGCATTGTCCTTCAGTGCTGTTGGAAATATCCTTATAACCAAAGAATTCTCAGGTTCAGAGAAAGTTGCTTTCATTACAAAATCCAATTACCCCCTATCTTTTATTATAGGAGACATCAAATCTTACTTGGCTTTTGTTTTTAGCTTTCAAATTTTTTTCATCATTCTTTTAATTATATATTTTTTAATTCCCTTCACTTTTTTACAAATAATAACAGACTCATGAAAATTCACTAAATTTTACATTTCTCTCAGCTATTTCAGTGTTGCAAAATGCTGTATAAAATATACTCTTAAAAACCCTGATAAGGCACTTCAATACTTTTAAACTGTGTTCCAGAGGAGAGAACATTTTGTACTCTGCTCTTCATACAACTTAATCACCTTTTAATCCATAACAGCATCCCACCCCACAGCTACAAATATCTTGAACTACCTCAGGGGAAAATGTCCATCTGATAAAAATTCAGGATATTTAAAATCAATAGCATTGCTGATGACAGAAATTTATCCAGAAATAGATGCTGACTTCTCAGAAGGAGAAGGAAGTAGATTTGCTGATATATTTATATATTGCNTTTCTCAGAAGGAAGTCTGTATTAAAAAGGAAGTGGCTTTGCTGATATATTTATATATTGCTATAATTTTTGGACATTATCAGTCTCAAATGCCACCATACTAAGAACATGTTTGAAAAGAGAGATGTGCTTGAACTTGATCACCTCAATGCTAAGATTGAGTGATTAATTATCTGATAAGGCTGAATGTTCAGCCATAGAAATAACACAGTGAAAATCGAAATGGCAATAATCTGCAGGACTGTTTGATATGTCAGTGGCAAAAGGAAGATTTTTAACCAGGTGGGAAGCAGTGAGAGGTAGTCTTTAGTTTTTATCTAACTATTTTTACAGTGGGTACCCACAGCTGGCACTCTTGATTCTGGTCCTTCACCTCCCTCCCTCCAGCTCTGTTTGCAGCTGTTTTATTTATCCTTTCCTAAGGAGACACTGAAATGGAGCTAGGCTTGGAACAGGGGCTGAATATCATTTCAGCTTGGTTTCAATTTTTGGCAGCTGAACCTGAAGACTTCTGGAAACCTTGAAAAAATCTATGTGCAAGGGAGGCTACTAAAGCCATCAGTCAATTGGGAAACATCCCCTTTTCCCAACCACCCAGGGTGGAATGATGAATAACATGGACAAAACTGTCAATGATGTCAATTGTTGTCACTGCATCGAAGTTGATGATGAGACAGTAACTCAAATTTATGATCTGAACTCTTGTTCCTCTCCATTTCCCATAAGTAGATGTATTAAAGGTCTTATTAGAGGACATGGAATTTAAAACGAGAATGACATGTGCCCGTGGAATTGACTGAAGCATATTAAAGGAACTCCATTTGTTATTAAAATTTAATTGGAAAGATAAGATGCCAGCAAAATGACTGGAAAAATGTCATTTTCTTTCTCCCCAGAAATATTATTAAATACTTATAGCATAACAGTCCACGTGTTAGATTCCTAAAGGACAATTTCCTTTCTCTGCTGCTCTATAGCTCCTTCCATTCCAAGTACTGCATGTTTCTTTTATTTATTTTCCTTTTATACCATAAAACTCCCTTGTCACTCGCTATATTTTGTTAGGATACAAAACAGCCCACTCAGCAATTGTTTTGCATTCACACCTTGCATTTGAAAAGAGGGAAAAAAAAAAGCTGCAGTACAAAGTGCAGCTGAGGACAGGCAATATAATCTGTCTTACTTGTGTTTCACTCTATGGAAAATAACTGGCACTGTTAATGAAGTCAACTGCACTTCATCCTAAGCAAAGATGGCAGAGCTCAAGTGCTTTTAAGGGGGAGAGAAATGAAACTGGATAGATTTTAATTGTGAACACAGGAAGAGGTTAAAGAAGAATTTTTCCCTCTAGTTTTGAAAAATGTTTAGCCTGGAAAATACAATAGACACATGATTTCCTATCTCGGGGAGTGCCACCCTTAAGGCTTATATGTCCCTGGATCAGGAAGGTGTCATTGTATGCAAGAATATTTCAGTTTAGACATCAAAACGGAGGAGATTGGCATCATCCACGGGTACTTTATATCTAAAACATCTCTCCTTTACCTAAAGCAAAGTCTTGCACACCTTTTTCATTTTCTACTGAGCAATTACCAAGAAATCATTGATTATACTGATCTAAAGCAGTAACAGTGATGTTTTTATAGAGAGCTTCTTACTGACTGCTCCTGAAACCACTGACCTTTGCAGGTGAAAGTACAAAGTGTACAAATGATGCAAGTTGATGGAATTAGTGCCAGAGTGACAGACCCAGGACCCCCTGGTAGAGAGGCCCAGAATTTCTCTGTTCTCCTTCTCCATATAATTCTCCTATAATTCCTTATAGGAATTCTCCTTCTCACAGAATTCTGTGTTTCATCCCTGAGCAAAGAATGCTCTGTAACTTCTGTTAGGAGCACCTTCCATCCCTCCTGCTCTGAGCTGCAGCTATGTTTTAGCATTGTTTAAAATGATACCAATCTATTTTTGTGCTCCTTGGCAGGGCCAGCTGTTCTTTATTACACAGAGAGGAGTAGCAATTCAAATGGTTATTCTGTCATTGATCTGTGGCTTAATTTTAGAGGTGCTTCATTCACCTCATCAGTTCACTTACTCCTAATTAATTTGCTCAAACCATCAACGAAGGATCTCCTTTTATTAATAATCTCACAGTTGAGATTTATGGCCAGTATTGCTATCACAGCTATGGAGATAAAGGATTAAATCTGTCTTCTATGGACATTTAGTTTGCCTCATCTATTTTACCAGCAGCTTTTATTTTTCCAGAGTATTTTTTGTCCCTCACATTCTATATAATTACATAAGCACCAACTCATATTGCAGTAAAACAACAGAATTAGCTTTAACCAACAGAGTCTCCACAATTAAAAATACTTCATTAAAATACATACAAATAATGGATTGAAGTAAAGGAGAAAAAAAGGCTTGAAATAGAGGCTGGATTTGAGAGATAATGTATTCTTATGTCAACCTCAGGAGATCTGCCCAGTGTGGAAGGCCCTGCATTTTAAATGCCAGATTTGTTTTATGCATTGTGACCAAGTATTTTGAAAACTTAAGTAAAATAACAGCTTCAGTCACAGATCAGAATTCATGAAGCCCCACTCTTGTGCTTGGTCTCTTTCCCACTGGCATCTCTTGGCCTGTGTGGATTTAAACGAGGTGGTGCAAGATTGGAGCTTGCCTGGGAAACCAGACCTCACTCAGCCACGCTTTAATAATGTTGATATTTTAAAAAGTGGTATTTTTTCAATGGTGAACAATGGTTTAGAGAAGAATAATCTTTGGTAATATTTTCTTTTTCAACAATGTGTTAAGAATCATTGCAAGGGAGAAAGGCAGTTTGGTTAATGGATGATGATGGAATTGTAGTTTCCTCTCTTCTGCAGTGGGAAATATGAGGTGAGTGGTAACTATTGAAAACAGAGAGTTTGTTAATGGGAATAAAAACACAAAAAGCACAGGAGAAACTGAAGTCATAAATTTCCTGCAATTTCCAGACTTACTTGGCAGCTGATTTCCTTGTGAGTGCAGTGATCATTGGTTTGTCATCACTCAAATTTGAGAGAGTAATGGAAAGCATTTAGTGTTTATAAATATAATTATTTACAGTAGCTTATGTGCGCACACAACACCAAGGTAATGACCTGCTACTGGGTTTTACTGGATTCGAAGATTAGCAGAATGAGGTGTGTCAGAGAGTTCAGTGTTTGCAGAAACATCTTTATCAGCAGAGACAAAAATGTATTTTCTTCTTTTGGAAATTACAGTGCAAAAAGCCACATATAAGTTGCTTGTAAACATCAGGCACTTTGGAATTCCACAGCACTGTGCTTGTTCAGACCTGGGAATGGCAGCCAGACATGGATTAGCAGGTTTAGAAGTGTGTATTATGTTAATTCATATAGAACATGGGGAAGAAATGCTATGTGTTGTATTTGCTGCCATGCCGTTTTCTTGTCAAATTCATCAGTATTAAAGCTGCTCTGAAGTTTCAGACAAAATCATATAATCGTCTCTCCCCTCCTTCCCACCATAAAATCCTATGGGATGAGGGAAAAAATAATAGCCCGTCAAAATGCTCAAGAAATAGGGTGGGGGAAAGGACTCCGACATGCAGGCAGCCATTCCCAGTAGATGTTTTGCCCAAAGATGGGATCCTCCGAGGCAGAAACAGAGGTCACACAATCTTCCTCAGGCATGGAGTTCTCTCTGCAAGACAAGATTTATGGTTTTGTTGCCTGTTCCTCTGACGAGATAATTCCTGTCAACATAGCAAGTTTGAGGGCGAAGCAAGATCCCAGATTAAATATTCTGCTCCTGTGCCAGGTGGGAGTTGATCCTGGGCACGTGGGCTCTCGGCAAGAGGTGTGCACCTACATCCTGCTCCAGCCAAACCAGCACCGGGGCAAAGCCTGGTCACAGCGGTCAGGGCAGTGTCCTGTATTTTGGATAAACAAATACAGAAATAATAACAACAATCTCATGATGCAAAACTCCACACAGCAGCAAGAACTCGTCCTGGTTCAGTTTCAGGGAGGCTGCTGCCGAAACTGAGAATCATGGAATTATAGAACCACAGAATGTCCTGAGTGGGAAGGGACCCACAAGGATCGTTGAATCCAGCTCCTGGCCCTGCACAGGACACCCCAGCAACCCCACCCTGTGCATCCCCGAGAGCCTGGGCCAAACATTTCCTGAGCTCTGTCAGGTTGGTGCTGGGACCATTCCCCGGGGAGCCCGTCCCTGTGCTCAACCATCCTGTCAGCGAAGAAACTGTCCCTAAAATCACAGTTGGTCATTCCCAGCCCTCTCCTTTGTCTGGGTCTCTCTGCCTTGGAGGGAGTCAACATCTCCTCCCAATTTAGCAACCTCTTCTCTCCTGTAATTGCACAGTTTATTCCTCCTGAATTTGTTACTCCAGATAACTCTCACTGTGCCTGTTGAAGCCATTTGTAGCCCCTACTCTCCCTCGCTGAAGGCTGATTCCCCTCCACTGTAAAGGGTGCAGTTGAAAACACGAAACAGATCATTCGCATCACAAATGAGCCCGGGCTTTACTGAAATACCTGTGAACTGCACAGGTTGAAATGCAGAAACCTGGTCTCTGCTGTCAGCTCTCACACGGAGGCTGTTGCCACTGGTCATTTAGACGGTAAAACGTGGTGGGAGGCTGGGCTCTGACTTGGTTTGAGCGGGCTGGGTTGGAGCTGGTGTCCAGGTGAGAGGCCAGCGTGAACTGGGAGAACACCTGCTGCTTCCCAGCTGGACCACAGGACAGCATCCTCTGCCAGGACGGCCGGGGCTGGAGCAGCACAGCTCTGTGGGTCCCTGGCTGGATCTTTCTTAGGAGGGCATGAGTCAGACCAGCCTNNNCCTTTTTCAAAAACAAAAAAAAAAAAAAAAAAAAAAGACAACAGAAAGCCTTTTTTAAGGTTAAAACATTTGAAAAAGCCAACAAATCCCAGATTTTTATATACACATGCATGTGTTTATGTACATGTATTATTCATCTTGTGAAGCTTTTTCACATGTGTGCTTGTTTTGGCTGAGGTGGTTTTCTTCCCAGTGGCTGGTGTGGGGCTGCATTTTGGATTTGTGCTGAGCACAGCATTGATGATATAGAAATGTTTTTTCCTCACACAGAGCCAGGTCTTTTCCTGATTTTTTGTGGCTGGCAAGGAGGTTGTACTTTAGCAGCAGGTAAAAGAAGGTGTCGAATACATGTTTTCTGCCCCTGAATAAAATCCCCCAACTAACTTCTGTGAGGAGATTCTGGGGTTCATGAACTGTAACCATGTCTTTTAAGATGGTTGTGTTAAAGCTGATCTCGTCAAATTAATCCTTTAAAAAGAAAAACAGAGAGAGAACAGATTTTTGAACTTTCAGTCTAATGTGTTTATCTTTACTCGCAGTTTATGCTCGTGTTGTCACTTGTGCTTCCTGGGAATCTTAGAATCTTACTCAGGACATGCAATAAATTCACTGATTTTAGAATTCTGTGGGAGGATTATTCATGTCCTTAGTCCTACGAAAAATTTCCTTGGAATTTTGATTATCTGCTGCCTGTTAATTGCATCCTTACATGTAGCAAGTTTTCTAATTGTGTCAGCTCTTATCCATAAGAGGAAAACATTTGGTTGGTCTGAATAGGTGTGGTGCACTTAAAAAGAAAATACCCAGGGACTTCAGAACTGCCTCACGTCCTTGTGAGCTGGCTGCAAATAGGACACTTGGAAGTGAAGCATCCTGGTTGAACGGGGTGGCTTCAAAGGATGCCTTGGCCACTCTCCTCCTCCCAGTGCAGTGACATCAAAGAAATCCCATTTCTCCTGGAGAGTTTGCGCTCTCCAGGGACTCTGTGGCCTGGAACAGGACTGCACACTCAGATGATAGCTCATAGCAGTGAGCGATGAAAACATTTTACATAACTTGAAACCAATCTGAATTGCAGGAGGATATGGACAAGTGATGCAGAGGAGGAGGAGAGGGTGGAGAAAAGAAAATCGTGTAAACAGAAATGAAAACTTATGTAAGAGCTCAATACTGGGTCAGACTGAAGTGTCAGATCTTCTGTCTCAGCTGGTACTCGGTTCTTAAAAAGGAATTCATGTGAACCAGGCAGGCTGAGAGTATTTAAAGTAAGGGAAAGTTCCCAGGTTTTATTCTTCCCCCTGCACTTTGAGAGGTGAGAAGAGTGGTGTTACCAGGGCTGTGTTCATGCTGCAGTCTGTTCTCAGATGCTTCTGACAAAAGCATTAAAACACACTGCTGAGCTCAAGCACTGCTTGCAAACACTAAAAGCTTTGCCTCAGCTACCTGAAGACCCTGGTGGAGCAGGTGATTAACCCTGAAGGAGCTCTGGGCATGGAGTGGGTGGAAGCTGCTATTTCAGTTTGTCTTGATTTCTCTCTGTCCATATCAATTTTATTTGGCAATACATTTAATTTTCCCCAAGTTGTTTTGCCTGTGATGGTAACTGGTAATCTCCCTGTCCTAATCTCAGCCCAAGAACTTTTTCCAATTTTTTGTCTCCCCTTTTCATGGGTGAGGAAGAGCATGGTGATAGAGTGGCTCAGAGGGGGAGGCACAGGGTCTGGAAGGACTGTTCCAAACCCTTCCTGGGGTGGCGTAAAAATGCAGAATTATAAAACAGGGAGTCCTGGTTCCAGCCAGGACAGGGTTAATTTTTGCAGTAACCACGAGGGCTCATGGCCAGGACCTGGAGTTTATTCTCTGCCACCCCAATAATTCCTGGGAACAGTGAAAGGGGTCCTTGGGAAGGACCCAAAGGACATTGTTGGGATTTTGGGAGAGCTGCTGTGGAGACAGAGGGAATTAAAGAGCTGAATCCCAAGGCATTATCCAGACGGTAATATTATACTTTCTCATAGCTGACTTGGAAGTTTAGAAAGTACCTGTCGCTGAAAACCAGCAGGATAGAATTTTAAAAATATTTTGATGCCTTTCTTGCACGATTTTAATGACAAGGAAGATCCTACTCACCCAAAACTAATTAAAATGTGAATTATGCGTCTGAAAATTGTTTCCTTTCATTCAGACACATTAATCTTGCCATTTTTGTTTCAAGAAGCTTCTCCCTAGTTCCCGTAAGAGATATTAACTATCAGCAAAAGAGCAAATCATGTCTTGATGTGCAGAGGTGTTCCTTTGGAGGCACTGCTATTATGGGATCAAGACCATTAAGTTCAAGGGTGATAACAATAGGATGAGGCAGAGAGCAGGGAAACCTGGCAGAAGATTGAATACATCAGGCCCCACAAGGGCACGCGAACAAAAGGAACAGAAAAATCCCGCTCATTCTTTGTCCTCTCTGGCCTTGTTTTCTTCCCCAAGTCACAAGGTCTCTGTAGATACCTCACTGTGGATCAAGGTCTCCCCCTTCCCCAGGAAAGAACGGAGCTGTGCAGCCCTTGGGTCACACCACTTCTGTATTTTACTCGTCTCTCCACCTTCCCCATCCTTGAATCTGCGAGGGCTGGGAGCTCCTCTTTGTGGCTGTGCTGAAAAACCCTTGGGAGTGAGATAATATGATCAGTTCAACAGGAAAAACACCACAACAAAGAAAAAAACCCCAAAAAGCCAACAGAAATGCCCAAACTAGCTGAATTTCATGCATTGTCAAATAAAGAATGCCTGTATGTAACACCAAAACCCTGATGTTAACCAATTTTAGGCAGTTTCTTTGCAAAGAATGGTATTTGGAGAAAGCAGAATGTGAGGTGGTTTACAAGACATCCAGAAGATTAAAAAATTATTGGAAAAAGCAAGCAAACAATAGATAGGGAAAAATACCACTGACGCCTGAATAAAATCAACAATTTTATTTTATTTTATTATTTTGTAAATAAGGCCTGAATAAGAATAACAATTATAAGGTATAACATAATAACTTCATATAACATGATATAAAATATTAACAAACCCTATTTACCCTTACTGCATACAATTCAGTTAATCTATTTTGCATCTGTTTAAAAAGAAAATAAAAATTGTTCTAACTCTGGTGGCTTTGGAGGTGAAGTGTTAAAACACTTCAAAACCATGCTTTGTGCATGAAAATGGTAATTCCAGTCCTGTCCTAAACAGTGGGATTGAAAACCAGCTCAGAAAATCGTTTTTTGTGATATTGCCAGGCCCTCTTTGCAGACCAACAATATGTTTATATGCTGGAGTCAGGATAAGATTCAGATAAGAGCCCATTTTCAGTTACTTGTTCTGGCAGAAGTGACATGTTTTGCAGTTTGCCAGTTGCTGAAATGCTTTGTATGAAGATCAAGAAAGAAACATTTCTTTTGTATGTAGGGGAAATCTTTCTTTGTGAATATTTGGGGCTTTTTTCTTATGTGAAATGATTTTTTTTTTAATGGAATTTCTAGAACTCTCTTCTGAATGAACCAGTATCTGTTATATTTTTAAATGTTTCTAAAATGAAAGACAAGCCAGGCTGTTATGCTGGCTCTGTGTTTGCCCTCTGTTTATAAACAGTGTTGAGGATCATCCGTCATCTGCCCTGGACTTCAAAATGATGACATCTGCACTTCATCCTCACAATGCTGTAGCACTGACACTTCAAACAAACTCAGAAAACGCTAAAAAAAAAGAGCACTACTTACAACCATTCCACAAGCATAATATCTGTGTGCAAACAAAAGGCCAAAAGACTCGTTTTGCTGGAAATAATTAAAGTTTTGGGGTTTTTTTTTGTCTAGGTTTGGTTACCCCCCCCCCTTCCTTTTTCCTGGCTTTAACTTATTGAACTTTTTACTTAAGGCAGCCTGAAGGCACGAAATTACAGATGGTGCTCACTCATCCTAAAATTGAAAACTTCCTCTTTCCAAAGGTAATTGTTTCCAGTTGATACTTGCCACTTGAAGGGGATAAGTCAATCATTTCTAGAATGAAAATAGCTCTTATATTCCTGAGAAGGGAAACTCCCCGGAAAGATCTCTGTCCTAAGAAAAGGGATTGCATCTTCTTTCCTTCACCTATGATCTAACTTAAAGCATCAAACCCACACACAGAAACTTTGGCAGAAACAGGTAAAAGTAGCAAGAGTTCCTTATTATTTATAGTCTATGATTTCAGAAATTAAAATGAAAAAAAGCAGATTATATATTTGAAAATACTGAATATCTCAAAACTTTCTTACAAAGAATGGTCTTAGAGATTTAGAGCCTGTAGCCTTTTTGAAATTTGGAACCTTTTGAACAGCAGATCATGGAAAAACTGCAATATATAAAGACAATGTACCATTTACAGTGTGCATGGTTTTGTTTCCAACCCTCATTGAAAAAAATCCTGGATAATGATTTCTATTTAAATAAGTGTTTTCACAGTCAGAAATATAAGTTAGGTTCTTTATATGACTTTTGATAAGCTTCTTGAGGGCATGCTGGCTAATAAGGATGTTCTAGTTATCTAGCAGCTCCAGATCTGGAGTAGGAATCTCTGGTTTTTATCTCTACTGCTCAGCACAGATGTGAGCACAGACCTTCGAGGGAAAGGAACTGTGCCTTTCCTCACTGGGTTTAGAAAATACACACAGACAGTAAAGGCCTGATGAGTTTTCGGAGTCCTGCATTTATTTCAGCTCTGGGTATCTCTTTTAGGGTTAGAAATTCCTTTTCCTCTGCACAATCCCCTTTCAGTTTCCTCTCATTGCCTTTTTCTCTGAGCCTCTTCTCTCTGACCCTTACCCCAGGCTGGTATTGTCCCTGTTGGCCCTCTTGTAAATAAACAAACAAGCAAACAAACCACTGACAGCTTCTATTTGCGTCTTTCGAACACAAATTTGACAGCTTTTTTTTGTGTCTTTGAGCTTCTTCTGAGCTGTTCCTCTCTTCTGACAAGCAGAAAAGCTGCTCTGAGTGCATATTTGCAAGAGATGCAAGCCAGCTTGGCATGCAAGCTCTCAGAAAAGTTTCTGTGACTGAGATCCGAACATCAAGACCTAAATCTGGTGCTTAATTTGAATCATCCCAGTGAGCTGGACTCAGTCAATAGCTGCCTTTGCTTTGTTCAGGAACAAACACACTCCAGGTTATTCCTGTTCCTGTCAAAACAAGGCTGTTTCCTACTGTCTGTTTGCTCCTTGATTTACTTCAGCCAAATCTGATAAGGGTTGCATTTTAGCTCGTGAAATTTGCAGCAGCTACCTAAAATTTGTGTTCTCTCAGGGAAACCAGGTGCTTGTATGTCCCATTTATGACTCATTTTTTCAAGGGGAGCAAGGAGGGATGAATTATGAGTCTGGCCCAAAGTACAGCTTTGTAAAATTATTGTAAAATTATTATAAAATGTTCAAGGGAAGGCATAAGAGCTGTATTTCTAGTAAAAGGGAGGGAGGCAAAGGGGAAAAAAAAAGAAAATGAAAGAAAAGGAGCTGCAGAACCTGCTCCAGTAATGGGAGAGAAGGACTTCACACACAAAACCTCCAGGTCCATCGAACACCCTGGGGCTCCCGAGGTATTACAGGATCTGTCTCAATGCCTGACTTAATGAAACTAAACTGAAAAACTCCTTATGCTTTTCAGAACTCCTGTTTTGGAATTGAAGAAGGGTTTGAGGCTGGAAAGCTTGTTCATTATTTTTTTTCTCCTTCTGTGCCAGCTCCTCAAGGAAAAGTTGTTATGTCCTACAAATCTTTCTCCTCAGAAAAAAAAAAGTGCTTATGTTGTTTGTTTTGGTTGGGTTTTTTTCACTTTCAGGATTGATTCACGTGAGTAAAAACCTTGTTTCTGTTTTAACAGAACTCTAAGGGATATAAAACCACTTGTAAATCCCTCTGCTTTCTGAAAAAGGAGTTAAGGGCTAACAAAGTTAAAGAGGCCACTTTAAAAAGAAAATAAAAGATAAAGCACAGCATGTGCCTAAGCATTTTGCTGACTATGATGAAATTAGGCATATTCTTAAGTGAAACAGCCAAAAGATCCTCGTTCTCCCTGCTGGAAGGTTCAGGGGGGATGGAGGTGCCAAGGGAAGGCTTTTAAACAAAGCTGTGCTAAGTGAGTAATTCCAGTTTCCAGGCACAGTCTGTTTATGAGAGAGGGAGGCTGGCCCATGATAAACACTCTGCAGAGGAACTCTTTGGAATTATTTCATGGTTCCACTGCCAACTTTGTGAAGAATATCAATTAAACCCATGAGTGTTAAGAAATTACATATTGCCATCATTGTATAGCTTCATAATATAATTTAAAGTGTTCTTTTAAGGTTTCTTGATGCTGAAATTAAAAGCATAATTTTTAACATAATTTAAGCTCAAAGCTGAAGGCAAAAACCTAAGAGTTTTACCTTTTATGCCTCCAGTTCTCCTCTCCATCCCACCCCGGGGAGGAGGGAGGGGTTTTACTGGGAGAACCGAATTGGAGAATACCATTCCCAAATCATGACACGACCCTCTAAGAAAGTGAGGGCTGAAATTTTGCTTTCTCCGCTCTATAGTTAAAGACAGAATAAGCAAAACTGCATTAACTGATCAGGAGCTGTTTGTTCTTTGTGGAAATTGGGGGTTTCAAAAGCATACACGGAGCAGGTAGGCAGTGGGATTAAGCAATATACAGAAAATTTGCCCATGACTCTCGGAATATTTGCAAAGAAATTGAAAATCACTTTCAAACAATCCAATTTAAAAAGTTGTGGTTATGAGCAACTTGGCACTCAGCACCTGTAGAAAGCAGATCTTTCTCACCATATTTTTTTCTCCCAAATTTGCTTATGAAAAAGAGCGCTTGGAAAGAAGCAAAACAGCAAGTACACTTTCCTTTTTTCATTTATTTTTTTTAAGTCCCAAGATGCCTCCAGAAACGGATAATTTAGCAAGACACAAAAGTTAAACTTTTTAAAAATGTACCTCTATTTAGTCATTGTTCTTATGCTGAGGAAGAGAGAAATAATGATAAAAGTGGCACTAAAATCAGTCTGGTAGCTTGAAAAAGCTGCCGAGTTCAAGTCAGTGAGGGTGGTGAGTGGAGAGCAGAGAAGGTGATCTCATTAACGAAACAAAGCCTGGAGTGTCTTTACAGGAGGATGGATTATGTTGACAATCAAGTGAAGGATGCACTTGAAAGGCAGAGGTGCCGCTGGGATATTTGACCGTGCTGCCCTGAGACAAAGCTTGATTAAAAAACCGAGAGAACAGTCAATCCTCGGTAAATGCAGGATTGTGTCCTGCTGCTCCCCACACAATGCCTCCTTTATGGGCTGCCTCCTGCTCTCCGTGCCGAGCCCCAGCTCCGACAGCACAGGTATGACTTGGGCCCTTGAAGATTTTTAATGTTGGGTTGTTTCTTTTTTTTTTTTT
>VZTG01004160.1:0-139912 GCA_013397845.1 Melanocharis versteri
AAAATTGTTAAAAGAAAACACTTGTTTTGAAAAACATGAGTGAAAAGGTAATAATGAGAATGTCTAGATTAAAAGATACAATAAAGGGGGAAGAACTATCTTTTCCTTCAAGGGAGACCAGAGGAAAGAAGAAAAAGAATGTAGAACCTAATTTTCATTCTTACAGGCAAGATGGTGAAGGAGTTTGGGTTCAGTCATATTCTCTGCAAGGTGAAACAAAGGTGCTGCACTAGGATGTCATTGCTCTCTAGTATATTTTATATAGATAAGTATGTGTATATAAATATATACATATTGAAAATGCAATCTTTTGATGAGTGAGACTCTCTTCAATGAGTATGTTGTGCATTTTGTGTTAAGAAGTATATCCATCTAAATGTAAATCATATTGGAGACAAGGCATTTTAAACCTGCTAGGTAACCATTGATAAAGGTTGTGTCCTGTGTCCTGCAGAACTTTACATTAAAGCAGCAAATTTGTCTTAGCTCATTTAAAATTAGAGCACATCTTTTGCAATGAAGATTTAATGTTAAAGATGATAGGACTCCAGGTAGCATGCAACACAACAGTAGCTTGGTGACAGTTAATCAGGATGATTTAAAAACATTTTCATGAAAGCTTTGTGATAGGAAGTCAGGGTGAGTGATTAAAAAAAAAGGTGATTTGATGAAAAGGAGGGAAGGGAAAAGCCTGCGTTGTCAATATAATTTTTCCTTTGTTTCTTTCTTTACTTGGCTGAAAAGAAATTCTGTTGCTGTGAGTGGCCTTTTTTTCATTAGAGTTTAAATTGAACGCAGTCTCTATTTACATTGCGCTTTTCTTTTTGTCTATCATTTTTGTTGGTTGGAAACTCATATTTTCTGGGAATGAGTTCAATTTTCCATGACTATTGGCAGATGTTTCTCTAGGATCTTTAGTGACAGTGATGTATTTGTTGATAACCCAGTGCTTGCTAAAAGGGACTTTACTTCCCATCAGTGAGTCTGGTTTTTTGTTCGAGAGCTTTAGTCAACATTTCTTCCAAAAACGTCTAGGGGTAGTTTCACTCATTTTGAATGCATACTTCAATGAATTTTTGTTTGGTTCAGTTACTCTTTTCTCTTTGTGGTAGGTGAAATACGTAATGCTCTGGTTTCACTTCTTTGGTTCCTGTTTATGCAAGCTATATATTTGAGCAGCTTTATTAGTTGAACCTAGTGTTCCAAGATAGTAGACATTATAGTTTTGTTGTGAATGGATTTCATTCTTACATGTTGTTACTGTTTTTGTGTTCAGCTTGCCACTTCACTACCCTGATAGGAACATTTGAGGAGTTTAGTTCATAGTCCTGCAAGATGGCTTATAGCAAGAGTGTGTCAGTGTCTTCACTGGAAAAATGGGGTTTACAAGCAGGTTTTATTTATTAGAGGAAAAAATTGTAGAGGATTCTGCAGTTTCTGTCTTACTGACATTTTGTGCTACTTTCTCTTCCTCTACTACCATCTCAAACTGTGACAGCCTGTGTTACAAAGCGTCTCTTCCCAATGTCTGAAAACAGCCTCGATACAGCAGTGTTCTCAGCCACTTTGTATACTTAACACTGACAGAAACTCTTGCTTTTGGAGTTCCTCCAAAATGAATGCTTTTTCTTTGCATTTTTCCTGGCAGGTTTGCCTCTTTTTTTGAGGCTTGGAGGGATTTTTGGGGGTGTTTGGTTTTTTGGGGGTTTTTTTTGTTTCCTTTGTTTGCATTTTGTTTGGTGTTGTGGTTTTTTTGGGGTTTTTTTTTGTGTTGGCTTTTGTGTGTGTGGTTGGTTTTTTGTGTGCTTCTTTGCTTACTTAGTTTAGATTCAAGTAGAACATAATGTTTGGTAGAACGTTACATAGCTAGTTTCTTTCCGTCTTTTGTTAAGGGGTAAGCAACATAAATAGCTGCAAATTATTAAAAATCTGTGATGTTTTATTACTGTTTAAAATGCGTGGTAGGACCCCATAATTTCTTTTTCACTAATATTTTTCTGCTGTTCTCTTTTTTGTTCTGTGATAGAATTTGAATAGTAGGAAAGTCTTGGAAAAAAAAGTACTTTAAGAACAGAAAAAATTATTATCTTTTCCTCTTTTCAGTTTAGAAATCAGGACTTACATCTGGAGCAGGAAACTGAAAATTGAATATATTCCAGTGTCAGTTCTGACTATGACTTGCCTTGTGACCGTAATAAATAAGCCTTTCTTTGGTCTAGTTTCTTCTTCTGTATTACGAGGAAGAAACACAAGTATTTGCAAAGCATTCTGAAATTCTTGGAAGGAAGTTGTATAAAACTACACATTTTTTCATTATTTATTGGAAGATACATAGGTTTTCTAAATACTGTTCTACTTTGCTGAGCAAAAGTATAAATGAGGTGCTTTAAACTTAATGGAAGAGTCATTTTGGCCCAAAAAAAAAAAACCAGTAGATTGAGAATCTAGAATAAATCTGTTAGGTCTTAATTTTTGTTGTCTTATCATCTGTAAATTTTCAGTTATGAATAATGCTTACCAATTGAAGCAATGAGATTATTGATGTATAAAGAACACTGGTTAATTCATCCTGCTGTTTGACTCAGCATTTACAGAAGCTACAAAATATACATAAGTGACAAATTCTGGACATCTAAGTCTTGAAAAAAATTAGCCAAGCTTTTGCAAGAATGAATCACGTGCCTTAGAGAACCTTAACACAGCAGTGTGCCCTGGTGGCCAAAAAGGCCAGCGGCATCCTGGCCTGTATCAGCAATGGTGTGGCCAGCAGGACCAGGGAAGTCATTCTTCCCCTGTACTCAGCACTGGTGAGGCCGCACCTTGAGTGCTGTGTCCAGTTCTGGGCCCCTCAGCTTAGGAAGGACATTGAGACACCTGAAGGCATCCAGAGGAGGCCAGCAAGGCTGGCAAAGGGCTTGGAACACAAGCCCTGTGAGGAACGGCTGAAGGAGCCGGGGTTGTTCAGCCTGGAGAAAAGGAGACTCAGGGGTGACCTTATCACTCTCTACAGCTACCTGAAGGGTGGTTGTAGTCAGGTGGGGCTTGGTCTCTTTCCAGGCAGCAACTGACGGAACAAGAGGACACAGTCTTAAGCTGCACCAAGGGAAATTTAGCTTGGATGTTAGGAAAAAGCTTTTGCTGAAAGAGTGATAAAGTACTGGAATTGTCTGCCCGTGGAGGTGGTGGAGTCACCATCCCTGGATGTGTTTAAAAAGAGATTGGATGTGGCGCTTGGTGCCATGGTTTATTTGAGGTGTTAGGGCATGGGTTGGACTGGGTGATCTTAAAGGTCTCTTCCAACCTAGTGATTCTGTGATTCTGTGATTAATGAGTATGATGGAGTTTTGCACGCTTCACGTGAGACTTGGCCAGAACTATTCCCTCTGATTGGAATTTCATTGCATTCTTCTCCTTCCCCCAGACAGAAGTAATTATGCATTGTGATTTAGCATTGATAATATTAATTTGCTGGCTTTAGCATCCATTAATACAATGAACTAGATTGTAAAAGATGAAACCTGAGAAAAATGGGAAATTAAATTTTAGAACATCTTCAAAATACTTAGAAAAAATATTTTCTGTACGTCAGAAAGTAATTTATAATTTTATTAATATAGGGACAAGTCACTAGTCCATTTTTTGTGCTGTGTTTAAGACGCAGCAGTGAAGAATGTCCAACAGTTCTAAGGTTTTTACAGTAATAGTATTTAATTTTCAACATGATCAGTCTGTCAACATTACGGTTGCATATGTAAATGCAACCATGGTTTTTAATAGTGGCAGCTGGACTTGGAGCTCTCTAAAAATTTGAGTTGTGTGGAAAAAAGATTCCATATACTCGTCTGGTTATATTGCCATGAAACTTAAATTGCTGTTAAACCCAAACCTGAATTTAAAAATGACTTCTGAAAGTCCTGACAATAATTTGACTTGCTGTATCACACTAACTGGCGATGTTAGTTGTGATACACATACTAATTGTGCCAGAAAATGGCCTTAAATAATCCGGTGGAGTAGCAGTTTATTTTAACTGATAAATAGCTATCCAAAATAAAAGAAAATTTCCTGTTCCTCAGCCCATTTACTCATACCAGGTGTATATCTTCCCCTTTAATCTGCAATATGTCGAGTTCTAATCTGAGGTTTTCTCCAGGTGGTATGTTTAGAATGGAATTTTAAAATTGATAGCCTATTGATTTTCTTTTGATTTTTTAGAATGGGGAAGGAATGTTTCCTTACTAGGTCTCCTGTTAGATTGTCTTCTTACCTTACAATATGTTACAGCTCTCCCTTTGCTGTAACTAATGAACTAAGAATAATGCAGTTTATCAGAATTGCTGTACTTGGGTCATTTGTGAATTCCTTTTTATGTTTGATAATAGTAAACTTTTTGTTAGTAAATCCATGATAATGACTGTAATGTTTGTATGAACAAGATAAGTGACATAGTAGTGCGTCAGTATTAGGTATTGCACAACTACAGGTTATTGCTTATAATTATATATATACATTTAAAGATATATACACAAATGTTGTTGCACAGACTGTTTTCTTACTTTAGGAGCTATTAGAAAATTGCTTAATTCTGGTCTGCTGCAGATAGAGATTAATTTCTTTGAAACAAACTCTTATTTTACATTTTCAGAATCATTCAATTGTAAAATACAGGAATTGGTAGGCAGTTCAAGATATGGGATAGAAGCTGTCATTTTATGGATCTGAGGAAGTGAAGTCCAAAGGTGCTAAGAAAGGAAAGAACAGAGAGCTAAGAGAAGAATGGAACAAGAGCAGTTGACACACAGCAGAGAGATAAAGGCTCCAGGGAGGGAGTTTCTGTTGTACAGACATCAGGGATGGACAGAGAAGTGAATGTGAGTGAAGGAGGAGGAGGATTCAGGTTGGAAATACAGACTGAAATCAGAATAAAGAAAAAAGGTTAATAGCAACTTAAATAGTGGCTTAATCTTTCAAGGGGTAAGAGTAGTGCTGTTAAAGATACCACTAAAGGATAAAGAGAGAGAAGGGCAGTGAGATGGAATACTTAATAAAATACGGCGTTCCTTTAGTTGTGTCTTGTTACACTGATTCTGTTGTCCAACTTTCAGGGGAATGGGAGAAAAATGACCACATTTTTGCAATGGCAGCTGATGCTGATGGAATCAATTCTACATAATACAAACAGTCTTTTTTCTGTAGGAATGTGGAGGTAGCATTATGTGTAAGTGTAAAATAAACTAGGAATTAAGAAAAAGAGCCAGATATTTTGTAAGACACTATTTAATATTGAGCTATTTAAAAAATATTGCAGACTGTTTGCTGGTGCATATATGAATACAAATAATGAATTTAATAGGATTATTGTTTTTCTAATATATAAAAATGACCTTGAAGAGTGATGTTTTGCATTTTTATTTTTGTTGTGTGTGACTGGATGTGTCAGAGAAAAGAGTGTACTGTCTATGTTTTACCAAAGGAAAGCTTGCTTTCTCAATGCTTGTACAGATGGCTAACTGCTACCAAAGGTTTCTGCAATACTGCTTACAAGTTGCCAGAAGGTTAGTGTGAAAATACATCAGAGCCTGATTCCATAGCAAAGGACAGTTACTGTTACCAGGATTTATTAAATCCTGTCCTCCTAGCAAACATTACCTATCAAGCACTTCTACAGGCACTCCACAGGAAGCAGTTCCAGTCACAGCACCTTTAAAATGTTTTTTATCAAAATGCATTTTTACATTGTTTGGGCATGGTTCATTTAAAGTGTTGCAAGAGTGGGATATAGTGCATGAAATAATCTATTGCGTGTAGTTGAAGCTGGTAAGAAGAATCTAAATTATTTAAAATGTTTTTCTCCAATAAATACATCATTGCCACTGTTCTCTGAAGAAAGCTTTAGTCATTATAAGCAGTTAGGAAGGAGTATCACTGAAAAATAGCTTGATTAAATAATTTTAGGGCATGCTTTGTAGATTGAGACTTACACAATGTAAGGAAGGTACCAGCCTAATGCTTGCCTCGTCCTGCTAATTTGTTGCTTTTGTAACTGTCTTGTAAAAATGCATTCTCTCTTTACAAAGAAGAGAATTTTCCTTGGTTTCCTGTGACTGTTAGCCTCCACATGATGTCCCACAGGTGTGTAGTTTACCTACATCGTGCGGTTGCAGTGTGAATTAGATGATGCTTTGTTTCTGAAATAATTATGTAAATGAAGGAAAAAAAACAGCCTAATGAAGTACTACTATTCTTCTTCAAATTAAAACTTTGGAAGACTTTTAACTAAAATAGATTTCAGATATAGTGAAAGTAACATTTTAATTAACAAAATGCAATACTTAGGGCAAAATGTTAGAAATCCTTCAGATATTTTAAGCTTAGTGTGTTTAATATTTTAACACACTAAGTAGTATAACGACTAATGTTTTGGAGGAGAAGATGCTTTTGTGAACAAAGACATCAGTTCATATCTTACAAGGTACATCAGAGGTATACTTCATTGAACTAGAAGATAAAAATGCTAATCACAAAGACTTGACTCTGGACATACATTTCTGTGCTTAAAACTGTGGTTCTAAGAAATACTACTCCTCTACTATAGTCAAAAAATAAACCATCTATTTGCTTTCTGTTGCAGCAAAATCTATTATCCTCTACAGACGTTTTTATGTTAGTTTTAAAAATGCGATAATTCCTTTGAGGAAAGAGCTTTTCATCATTAAATATTAATATTAAATATTAATAATGAAAAGCTAGAAAGACCTGTAAGTCATGCACTTTGTTCCTAATGATATAAAAAATGTTTTACAAAAACTGTTCTTAGGTACTTGAGGTATTGTTTAATATATATAAGTTTAGAAGCTTGTTGCATATTCTTTTATATTTTCCTGAATCAGAGTCCGAAATGGAAAAAATGAATTTATTTATTTATTTATTTCAAACTATAAAATAATTGTTTTCTTTGCCATGTTTGTTTTCTTTGCACGTGTTTGAAAAAAAATTTTTGGCTCCATACATCTCTCCTAGGTGTTTTTCTCATATCACAAATATATCTCACATATATTTATGCCAAGTAGTTAAAGTTGCTAAAACTGTTTTCTTCCAATTAATTCTGTAAAGTTTGCCCTTATTAATAAATTTTAGTTGAATTGCTTACCTTCAAGCTGTATATATATGGCAGGATAAATAATAATTATAGTAGTGGTATCATTCATGATGTTAATAGTAAGAATTGTGGAGGAGTTTCATTCTCTTAAATATTCTGATTGTCATACTAGTCTTTGATTGAAGAATAAGTATCAAACTAATTCTATTGCATATAGAAAATAATTGTTTCCAGTACAAAGGTTGTGATATTTACCTATGGTAACATCAGCTGCCTTTTACATGGTAGTCCAATTACTTTGATTTTGCATTTATTTAAAAAATATTACAAGTTTTTCCAAAAAAACCCCAAAAACCCACTGACTACTTTAGTAGACAGGGACATGTCCATTTTCTGTTTTTCCCGGGAGCCTTCTTCAACAGAATCACAGATTCTTCAACAGAATCACATTTAATTTTGTTTTGGAGAGAATCTTCCAGTCACTTTTTCAAGTGAGGAGCAGGAAGCAACATAATTGCCAGCTACATGCCACTCAAATGAGAAACGAATTAAGAACAGTAAAAACCATCACCACCACTACCAAGAAGAACGAAAGATCCTCCCGTTTATTTATCAAAGCAACAGTTTTTGTGTTTGTGGTTTTTTTTTTTTCTGAATCATTTGAGTAAATGTGAGTAGAGATTATTTTCAGAACATATCTGCTCATGTCGTCTGATATGAAAATTCCAAGTATTTCCACCCTTCAGTGCCTAGAAGCCTGTCTTCTATTTTTTCGGGCAGTGATACTGTTGAGCAAGATCTTACTCCATTACTTTTTACTCAAAAGTGTATTTTAAAAGTTTGAAAACTTCAAAAAATTCTACTGTATTTCTAATACCTGCCTGGGTTTGTTAATTCTTTTGCAGTAGTGCTATTGAAATGAAATGAAATGGAAACTGATCAAAGATTACTGAAAGACAGAAATTGATTCCCATTTAGATGTGATTTGAGTATTTTAATATCTTATTATCATTCCATTCTAGAATACATTTTATTTCTTGATGTAGTCTTGATGTATTTTCTTCCTTAATGCTTCAATGCTTACTTAAGTAATTATTTTGTCTCAAGGCACTGGAAGTCTTGGTGTTTGACAGCAAAATTTTGGCTTTAACCATCATTTCTTATTGGTCTGTCACAACAGGGCTCAAATGTGAAAAGATTTTGTGCGTTAAGGGGAGAGAAGATCCACTGTTGCTTGTCTTTACAAATTCAAATTTTAAAAGTTAAAAATACTACTGTGCATTTCTATGCACTTTTCCAGTATACTGAAGTGTATTCATTGCTTTTTTTTACTGTTCATTGTGACCAATCAAGGACTCTCTGAATGAAACATACTGTTTCAAATATGTTTTGATTTTTTACAGAGTGTGTGTGTAAGTGTGTATATGCATGTTGTTTGAGAAGGGAGCATTCAGATGGTATTTTGGATAAAAACTATAATTAAAGGCAGCTGCGTAAAATTACAATTTCTGTGTTGAATTTTTTTTCCTTCTTTCCATTTCATCCTCCATTAGATGGCAGTGTTGTGAATATGCAGCATATCAATGTTGACATTGAAAGGAAAGCAAGCATTTTTAACACATTTCAGATGCTTTTTCTTAATATATGTAATGAATTTCAAGAGGAAGAAAGGTGAACTAGGAATGATAGACGGAAATAATAGGTAAAGAAATTTGCATTTAGTGCACAGAAACCTAACTAGTAGGAAAGTTGCATTCAGTCCTTTGTGTGTTTCAGCTTGTTTTAAAAAAATGTAATGAAACTAGTTGTAGTAAACCGTAAAGCCAGTCTATGCTTTTACCAGGTTTTTCTATACATCTCTTCTTACCGGAAAGAAAATTCTGTCTCAATTTTGTGCTTTAACAGAGTTATTTAGCTGTAGCAAAGTTCTTTCTAAGTTTTTTTCATGTAAGAAGACTATGTTTTAGCCTATCAATTTGCTTTTGATTTGAAAAAAAATTGCTAAGGTTTTTGTGGCAAGGTTTTGGTAGTGTAGGGTTGCTTCAGCAGTGGCTAATACCAGAACAGTTCAGGAGCATTCCCCACACTGGACAGAGCCAAAGCCAACTGACTCCAAAACAAACCTGCTGCTGCCCAAAGTTGAGCCTGTCAGCGACTCTGGTGGGATTCATGTGGTAGCAAATTTAGAAAGAATAAAAGTCACTCTGCAGCAGCAGTGAGAGAAAGGAGTGAGGAAAATGTGGAAGAAACATCCCTGTAGACACCAGTCAGGAGTGAAGTAAAACCTGAAAAATGGGTGTGAGGGAAGCTGGTTTTAGTTTTGTTCTCATTTCTCACTGTCATAATATCTTATTAATTGGCATTAAATTAATATAATTTCCTCAAGAGAAGTCAGAAATGGTAATTGGTCAGTGATCTGTCTGTCCTTATCTCGACCTGTGACATTTTTCTTCTTATTTTCTCACCCTGTCCTGCTGAGTAGGGGAAATGGGAGAGCAAGTTGATGGACACCAGGCAGTCAGCAAGGATTAACCCACTGTGATAGTTTATGTTCTGTAGACATATTGCTTTACTTAATGTAGTCTCTTACTCCTAAGTATTTTTAAGTACTGGGTTCAATGACTTTAGTCTGAGAATAGACTCAGCATCTGCAGTATTTCAAGTGGAGGCTCCTTTGCATTTTCATGACCATTAAGATCCTATTCAAATAGGTCTAAAGTATTTCGCTCAGATGCGTAAGAAAAACAATGCAAAAATTCTTTGGGGGACTAAAATCAAGGATTAGATTAAAGTTGATGAGGAAAGTATTACATGGGATTTTAGGGTCTGCACTGTACAATGGATTGGATTACATGGACATAGCACACCCTAATAGACCTTAGACATGATACTCCTCTCTCTTCCTTCCTTTTTACTCTTTGTAGAAAAAAAATTGGCAAAACTGTGACTTGATATGGTACTTGTATGCATTTATGTTTTGAAGAGTTAAGTGCTGGGACTGTAAATGCCTGTAAAGACCTTTTGGTCAATAGGATACTACATGAGTTATTTTTAAAAGTAAAATTGTGATGTCACTTAAGATATGTGCAGTCTATGGATTCAGCATGGTAGTTTGCTTAAAATTATCAAACCTGGGTAATAGAGCACAAAGAAATGCTATCATTTCTTTTTGGTCTTAACCCATAGGAATTAATGAAACAATGAAGTATCCTTAGGTACTTTTGGGAATCCTAGTGTGACATTTGTTCAGATATGTTTTCTCTTGAATAATCCTTTTCTCTTGAAAATTGAGGAAAATGGAAAAAGGAAAATATTGATTAAAGTAGAACTGGTTTTTACATGTGGGATTTTTTTCTGGACTTTTTAAACTGCAAACTGTGGCATATTCTAGCACTTACAAATTCCTCTCTTGTCTTGCAGTGCACTTGTAGAAGAGACATGGTGTCAATATCCATGGATGTCTTTGTGAGGAAGTTTCAACCAGACAGATACCAGCTGTGGAAACAGGGCAAAGATTTATATACCATTGATCATACAAAACCAACTCCTGAATCAACACCTGAAGTAAAGATCTGGCTACAGAGAAGAAGGAGAATACAGAACTTCCCCAAGAGGTATTTGTGTCTCTTTATTATCTATTTAATTGTCTGTAATATGATGCCAATGTTTGTTTTGTTTTGTTTTGTTTTGGCCACTTCCTCTGATGTTGTCTTAGTTTTGGCCAAACAGATTTTATTTTCTCATACTAGCAGAGAGGGGGTGGGGCTTGGAGCTGTGTGGGTGTGTTCTCTACCACACACATCACTGCCTGGGGACTGAAGTAAGGGAATCTCACTTCTGAGAAGGAAATGGGTGTGGTGTGCACCCAGGGCATAGAGGCCGTAATGTCCTTTTGTCTTGGAAAGCCTTATGGCTCCGGGTTGATTGGACTCCAAGAGCATTTTGTGTGTAGTCAACTGCTTATATATGTTGTTTTTAGTATTGTTGGTGTTACTGTTAATCTTCTTATCTTATTGATCTTTCCAGTAAATTGTTATCTGAACCCACAATCTCTGTTTTTTCTCCCTCTCTCTCTCCCTCTCTCTCTCTCTCACTAGAGGGGCTGGAGGGAGGGCAATGGCCACATGGATTTTAACTTCCAGCTGGGCTTAAACCATGTCACATGTTTTCTTTTAATTCATTTCCTTTAGGTGAAAATGGATTTTCTGTTTTCTGTATTAAGATGAACAAGCCAGTCTTTTTCCACAGTGGCTGTGAAAAATTAACTTACAAGTTTTGTGTGTACCTAAAAAAGTTAATGATTATGGAGAACATCAACATGCATTCAAGTGTTGCACTTAAAATCTCGCTTTAGTAAAGGTTATTCCAGTAAAATTTTCAAGGTGTGGATGGTTGCCATTGTTTCTAGTGATCACTGAAACCAAAAAACAGGGGAGAAGACTCCTAAGAGCTGAAAAGGAGGTTAAACCAGAAAAACTTATCATAAACCTGTGGCAGAATCCCACCAGCTGTTTGAAGTCTCTGGTAACAGTCTTAGCCCTCACTGCCATTTAACTTTAAGGAGGTACTACTGCCTTTTTGTCACACTCTCACAGTGCTGCAGCCAAAACCTGTGTCTTTGTCTACCACAGGTCAGTGGCTGATCATTGTTACTGAAAATATAACAGTGAATTTGTTCTGGGCGAGGGTGGTTTGTGAGGTAGAATCACTTCTTGAAGACAACCAGTGAAGCAGCTGTAGAGCCGATTTGTTAGTACATGTGTAATACTAACCTGGACTCACAGAGAGTAATTCTGTTGTTCACCTAGGTTAATGCCATTTTTCCCTGTAGTAGGTTTCCCTGTATCTATTGTAGAGTGTAAATACAAATTCCCACTTGGACCAGCAGTGATTCATTGGGTAGTACCCTTATGGGTAGCTGGTTCTGTGTAAAAACAAAGACTTTCTAGTAATTGTGTTGAAAGTTTTATCACAGGAGCACGTGGGCTGCTTTACGCACTGTGCTAAGCTAATAAGCACAGTTCCAGTGCTCTTTAAATCTTGAGTCGGCTTTGTTCAGGTATGGTAACATTGTGCATTGCAAAGGAGGATAAAATGTTTATTCAGCTTCATTTCTAGTGTAAGGTGTCACTTGAAATTATCATTTTGATTATGGGAATAATACAAGCTCCAGCAAAGTGAAAATAAAAATACCATCTATGGGAAACTTCATGAATATAGCAACAGGGAGAGCTTAACTCTGACATTTATGGCTGAAATCCATTCCTGCTATAAAACATCTGATGACTTCATGTAAATAGTAATAATACTTTCTGTTATTTACAATGTGAACTGATGGTTGTCTCACACTTTGGCAAATTTTCTGGAAATTACTATTTTATAAAGAGTGTGTTGAAAGATACACATTTGTAGACACAGAATAAAGTGTAACGGGTAGCAAAATGTTTTTCTGGAGATGTGTAGAGTGTAAGAATCAAGACCTTTGGAAAACTCACTTAAAACTTTGTAAAATTCATCTGCAATAGTTGTGCTTTTATCTCTAATGTCTTATGAGCTTTGAAACCTGCCGTATGATGACATTAAAATCTCCTCTTGTGTCACATAGTTGAATCTGAAACTGGGCTAATTTCTTATTATATTTTTTCTGAGCACATAAATTAAGAACCTATTTCTGATGGGTTTGCCATTTCTCCTGCCTTAAGCTTTCCCTTATACTTCAGAGAGTGTGAAAACTTATGCTGAATCTTTAATTTGAACTTTATTTTTTTTTAACATGGAATAATTGTATATATTGCTTGATATTGTAGCTTTTCAAAATGTTTGGTAAGGATAATTTTTACCTTTTTCAGGTGCTTGTTGCTTGTGTTAAAACTCATTTAAAAACTTCCAAACAGATCAGCTTTTTTGAGGGTATTCAGACTAGTGTTTTATTAGCACTAGGGTTTGGAAGTATCACCTGATTTTACTGCTACTGAGAGAGTTTTGTCTTCATTACTCTTGTAAAGGTAGTTCTTTTTTGGGTTCAAAAGAATGATTTATTAAAAAGTTAGTTTGTGTGCTAATTAAGTAATAGTTACTTAAAGACTGTTTTACTTTTAGGGTTTTAACAACTTTGCCATAGAATGGTTATAAAAGATTAGAAGGTTAAATCCAATCAATTGTTAATCTATCACTTAATAAATTGTAGCACTATCTCAACACAAAAAGATGAAAAATTGTCAGTTTTTTACCACTTTAAGCAGGTGAAAGGGATGTATATTGGTAGATGTTTTATCTTATCCAAGACAGACTTTCTACTCTGACAGCGATATCTCCTCTAACAGCTTCCAGCACACCAGATCTCGATCTAAAAAGCTTAAAACTCCAGAGGACAAGAGAGTATCTGCTACGGTAGCTGATGCAGAAATCATAGTGACTGAAGCAGCAGGCTTCAAGGTCAGTGAAGAACCTGAAAAAAAAGGGAGAGTGGTAAACACAGGAGTGCCTTCTGGGGAAGAAGAAATCAGTAGTAGAATGCATCTGGATCAACATTTATTGGATCATGTAAAAGTTGCAGGTGAGATAAGGACTGATTATGTTTCATGTGTAAGTTGTAGGCTGTTTATACTCTAATGCCACAAGTCAGTGGATGTTAAACTAAAGTATTATCCTAGAGTAGCATACTAAAATACTTACACAGGGAGTTGTTTATGCAGAGGAGATTGCTATTTGGTAAGAAAGAGAAAATACTGAAGTTAATATTCTGAATTGAGAGTAATACCACCTGAACTCTTTTAATGAAGTATTTTTTAAAGGAGCAAAAAGAATGAGGTTTTGTAAATTATATTTCTTCAGTGGACTTACATGTGTTAGAGCAAAATGTTTTTGGTATGGAAATGATACGGAATGTCTTAACACCAGTCAGACAGTACAGAACATATATGCTTGCAAGTATGCTACATGTGTTTACATGATAAACCTGCAAATTAGAAGTGTTCTATACCTGTACAAAAAAAATGCTCTTATTTTGCGACTCCAGATTTCTTTTCATTTCCTCTGGAGCTGTCTGACAGTGCAAGTTATAAAGGTCTTGTCAAGGCAAAGATTTTTTTCCCCCTCCACAACCGTTTTTATACCAATGTACTTGGTCTCTTCTGGACTTAATTTATTCTGTTTCACATTCCATTGTAGTTCTGATTTAGTTCCTCATTCGTGTTCATAAGGCAAACTGCAATTTTAACTTCACCTTTAGGAGCGGTCCCATTTTGTTTTATATTGCTATGGAAAATTCACTTTCAAATTGCATATAGAGAGTATTTTAATTATTGCGAATATTAGTGGTTATGTTAGTGCTTATTTGGAGGTGATAATCACCATGATTGGTTCACATAAAGATAGCAAGATATTGCAATATGGAGGTTTAGAAATTCCTCTGCACAAATTATCTGGTGCTCTATCAAAGCATTTCCAGGTCTATTCTAATAATATATTTTTTAAAGGTGCTATTGCTTTACATCTTCCCACAACTTTTAATAGAAGTTTGGAATGTTCATGACCACAGAGAAAACAGTATTTAGTTAGCACTCATTCTGTGTTTATTGTCAAGGGAAGGAAAAGCAGAGAAGAGTGGAGATCTGCCCTCTCTCCTTTGTCCTCTTAAAGGGTGGTGCCTGGACCTTTTTAGGAAAATGGACGTTTTTAGATATGATAGAAGCTCCAGTACTCATGTTGAACAAGATAGTTTGTTCTGCATTGTCTCTGGCTAGTATGTCCATTATACTCAGTTGAAGCAGTACTGTTTGTGCCCAGAGATTACTTTTTACTATTGTTTTTGTGGTTCTAAATTTTATGTTCATTTGACCTGAAAAGGAAAATTTTCTTAAAAAACAAATTCATGTAACCTTTCTAAGGAAAGAATGGCAAGGGTCTTAACAGAAACTGTTTTCTTTGATATCATGGCGGTGCTACTGAATGAGAATTCACTGCAGTGTGCACCGGAGTTCTTCAGATTTATGTTTTTTGAGTGACCTCTCTAGCCCATTGTTCTGTCTTTCCAATGCAAGCATCAGCATTGGAAGACTTTTTGTAAAGTAAAATCCATGCAATTTCACTTTTCAGTATCACTAGAATATACGATTATGCTAATTTTTTAAAAATAAAATTATGCTAATTGCTTTTCATTTTTAGACTGATGCTGTTGTTTTAAAAATATTCTTGGTATCTATTTGAAATACGTCTTTGTAATTATAAACCATTAATCTTTGGTTATTTTCATTTTTAAACAGGCATAATAGGTGTAAAATGCAGGGTATAAGGTTTAATATACCAGCTTTTTGTATTTTTTTCCATTGACTCAAAGTGCATATGGGCAATATGAGTAAAGACTAAGGAAGCTACATGAATATTGATTATTTTGAATTAAATGAAGACCTGCTATAATTCAAATGCAAAATACTGATTAAATGATCAAAACTATATTTCATACTCCAAACTCAAACCATTTACATTTAATTTATTCTTTGATAAAACCTATGCTCCACATTTGTGTATGCCCTTCCACCAAATGTTTTTCTGTTTGATTTCTAAATGAGGAACCATGCTTTGAATTTGAATAATTTAGATTGCTGTGAAATTCAATATGGTAATGTAAAGTGAGATTTATTAACAAATCATATTCTTGATTTATAGGAAGCGTCCCTTCAGACTCACTCTTGAGCCCTGTTCCTGTACTAGAGAAAACGGAAATGGAAGATGAGGACAGGATAGATTCCAGTCATTCTTCCTTTACACTTGAAAATTCTGTGGCCAGCAAACCTACTTCTGATAGCTGTAGAAAAGAAGAGAGTTTGAAATCTCAGAATCAATATGTTTCATCCATACCATACCATAAAGCAGAGGGCAAAACTTCTGAAGCAGAAAATCCAGATAGAGAGGAAAGTGTCTCGACAGAGGACAGTATCAGCAACCTAGAAAGTTCTGGAAGCAGTTTGGAACATGGAGAAATGCCCATTGTAAAACATGATGAAGAAGACAGCATGGAAATATCTTGTGTATGTGAAGCAAATTTCATCATAGTAGTAATATATTCTTGATTTAATGAAATTTGAATGAGCATTTTTCTGATGAGACCTGATATCCATGTTAAAGCATTTAAGAATATGCATGATTTTAATCTGATGATAATTTGAACATGTTTTGAAGTATTCAGGCAAGAGTGGCAATTTTGATCTGAAATCAAACTGTTTTTGGAGTTTGCTTATTGGCATATTTTTCCCTGTTATTTTAGATGTCTAGTAATTTCACTTTATATTTGTGAATCTGAAGTGTCAGCAACTATTCTGAAAGCTATTCCCATACTCACTGCCTGCCAATATGAGCAGGGCAGTGAGCTTCACCTACTTACTTTTCCTGGATTTTGGAAATGAACTGAAATATCTAAAGGGAACACTTGAAGGAAAAGGTCCCGCTATTAAAAGGAATATATATTTTTAATTTTTAAATAGTGGGTTTTAATAATGTTTTCTCTTTGGGCCATCTACGAAAATATGGTCTTTTTTTTTTACTCTTGCTGTTCTGCTATGACGCATGGTCAGCTTTGACTTTGGGATGCAAAATGAAAAATTAAGCTGTGGTGGTTGTCACAGTAGCTTTCTGAGTGGTGAGTTGAATCTTGAATTGGCAGAGAGGAAGCAGGAAATCCACTGCCAAGTTGAGAGACTTCATGGGGAATATATTTTAGAAGCCAAACTGAAAATCATGCTGACCCTTCCACATATGTGAACTGTGCTCTAACGATTTTTTTCAGTGTTGTGAGTTTTAATAATCTTGGCTCCAGCCTTTCCACCATAATAAGGAGCAGTATAAACATCTCAGTGTTTAATTAACACGTATTAGAGATTGTATCTCTTCCTGTGCCTTTCAGCCATTTATATATTAGGTTTCAGATTTTCTGTAGTATTATTGCATACTCTTTCTTTCTCTTTTAAGTGAAGAAGTGTACTGTACAAATGCAATTGAAAAAGCCTGACAGTCCCGTTTTTGCTTAATTGCTAACTGTTTTAGACCATAAACCTGTCCTGTGCATTGACCACATCTTCTGCCCTCTGCTTTCCATGGTGAATATAATGTTGTTTTGTAATTTACTTCAACGGGAATATGCATAATCTGCTAGGTTGGATTCAGGGTCTTGAGGCACAGAATGCTGTGGTCCATAAGAATTGTGTGAAACTCAGTCCTTCCCACGCCTCTGCCAGTGTCCTTGTCCTTTCTCTGGTCCTGAACCTCCAGATACTATCAGTAGCTTGTTTTCTTTGGGATTCCCCAAGTGGCACTTCAAGACTTTGAAGTGTTTGCCTTAGTTCTTGAAGCTTGGATAACTTTAAGCTGAATGTACATAGGGGTGTTTGGGGGAGGAAGGAATTTCTTCATATACTGAATCAACATGTTAATTGTATATCAGGAACTCTTGATTTCTTATCTCAACTCCAGAGCTTTCTTTTTTTTTGATTCCTGAAGAATTTTGGATTTTTTCACAACTTAAGCCAGTGGGTTTCTGCTTTCATTTTTCTAGGCACAGTTACTTGCTGTGTTGTATTACAGGTATGCAGAATTATTTGGGCTGATCTTCCTCTCAGACATCACCTGAGCAAAACAGGATTTATGCTCCGTAAGTTGGGAAGGGCTGCAGTATATTATACCTGAAATGATTTGTGTATGACACGGATTGCACTTTTTAAATTAAAATATACATTCTTGATTAGAGACAAGTGTTGTATTGGTGTACTAAAGGTCCTCCGAGTATACTGTGGTAGTATTTACAGACTTGACATCTGTGCTTGTTTACAGAAGAATGTTTTTGTTTGTCATAATTAATTATGCAGAATTACATACTAAATTATTTGCATTTTTTCCTTTCAGTCAGAGGAAGTTGAAAGAAAGAAAATATCTAAGAGTTGGCGTCATCCGCTACATAAACCCCCAGCTAGATCTCCAATGACTTTGGTTAAACAGCAAGCAGCTAGTGATGAAGGTGAGTGGACTATTTAATACATTTTTCTGATGATAATTTTATGGTTTTATGAGACCATATATATTTATAGGCATTTAGAGAGTCACTGCCTTGTGCAGACATGCTACAAAATCTAAGAAGTGTACCCAACATAGGAGTTTCCTTCTCTGAAATAAATATAAGATGTAAATCTGCTTTACCCAGCAATCACGTATACAGACACCCAAAGTTGATGAGTAAAGCTACTTTATTCTATCAAATGTGACTTGTGAAGCTTGTGGAAACATGCATCAAAAGTATAGATCAAAATGGAAAACAAACACATTCCTTTTTCATATCACAGTACCATTTTAGTTCTGTAAAGCACAAAATTTTCAGGCGCTGGTTTCCAGAATCTCCTCAGTTAGCAGAACTGGAGATTAGTTCTCGCACTTCCTTAGACAGTTTGATAACCTGGAGCTGATGCCATGTCTGTGACTATGGGTCTAATTCCAACATCACTGCATACTTCAGTGTTTACCTGCAATTTTTACCTGATTTTTTTCCCTCTCAATTGCATTTCATTAACAGTAGCTGTTTCTTACTGCTGCAGTTAAATTTTCTTGACTTCAGAGACAGCATGCCTGTTAATTGATTCTTCTTCTTGTAACTAAGCAATATTATACTTTCAGTTGGCAAGTTAGGCATTGCTGAGCTGACTGCTATAAGTTCAATTGACCTTTCATCAATACATCTCCCTTCTTGTTTCAACCCTGAAGTAATTGATTTGTGTCTTCTGTCTCACTAGTTTTGGAAAGCTATACTGTCTCTTTCAATTGTTATCTGAGCTGCAGCTTTGCCAGGCATGATACTTGAATTAGCTGTTAAGCATCTTTCTGAAAATTAGAGCCAGCTTAGACCCATGATCTATATCATATATGAGTATGTTTGGATACCTTGAGGGCTAGACAGAGCATATTTCAGAAAATGTTATGGTAATTTACAAGACGATATTAATATTAAGTTTCATCTAGTAAAGTAATTAAAGATTTAATATGTGGTAGGTTGCAGTAAAAGTGCTCTTTTTTAAATTAGACATTTTATTCCTTTTGCCTACTGATGCTTTTTTAACATTATGTTGAAACACATTGTGAGTTTCCTATTTAAGCATGGATTGTGCATGATGTAATCTGGCTGGATAATGACGTGCTGACAGTTTTGAGTCTAGGATTTTTCTAATACCAAGACATTTTCCATCTCATCCAATAGTTTTCCAACTTCCTGTTGTATCAATTTTACTTGAAAGTAGCAACATCCTGACAAGAAATCGTATACCTTAAAGTCTTTCCTCTTTGCATGATCATCATCCTCCTGATAGATAAGGGTGTATTTTTGTTAGGAAAGTAAGAGCTGTCTTAGAATCAGTAGCCATTAAGCACATGTCTGCTTACTGATTGAAGGAAGTAATTAAGAGTTTTATTTGACATGGCAGTTATTGGTATTTCCTAGCTGGAACTGGAATTATTATTATTTTCATGCATCTGTTTCTCACTGTAATCTAATCTATCAGCTGGCTTTTGTAGGAGCACCAGAAGAGAAACAGTAGTGTTTAGGTGAGCAGAATGTTTACATCCAAGACAAAGATGGAAGAACTGCTGAAGGAGACTGGCAAATTGTAGCCTCATTAAGTTGCGTGACACATGATGGCATGTGGGTTAAAGATGTATGGGTAGATGATTTTCTGATTTTGTTCAAGATTGTTTGTGTCAGATACCAGGGAAGTAATCAGTATCAAGGTGCTGATGACTGCATTTGTCTTTATGAAGGTGCTTCATCCATATTCCGGAATTAGTAGAAATGTAATTCAGCATTCATACTTACTCCGTTCTTGTTCTCTGTGTTTTTGGGCAAAAATGGTACTAGCTGAGACTACGATAGTATAGTCTCTTGGTACAGTAATTTCTGAGTTAAGCTATTCTTTTACACGGGGGATTTATGTATTTTACACTAGTTTATATTTTAATTTATCTGGGTCTAGTAAAATAATAACTGCAAACAAAATGAAGGAAGAAGATCGAGACTAGTGCTGTTGTGAAAAGTTTAAGAAATTGAGGCTTTGTATTTCATGTGCAACTTGTATCACTTTCCACAAGTTGGATAGTCTGTAGCCATTTCTAATACAGATAATATATATTCAAATTAATATATTTGAAGTCTTTCAGATACTAGAGTTCTATGAAGAAGTTTCAGTGAATAAAGGTGATCAGAGACTGTTAATAATACATAGGCAGCATTCTTTGACACTGTCAGCCGTTTCGGAATTGTAATTTTGCAAATAGAATACTATCGCATTGAGCAGCATGCTTAAATCTTAGCAGAGACTTTCTGAATTCACTTTTAATACGAAGTTCTTTAGCAGAAGTTAATTTTTTTCACAGGATCACTTGGGCATTTGCGTTTTGTGCTTTCTTTTTATCACTGTGTATTCTTATATATGTGTGTATTTCTTCATGAAAAATAATTGGGTTAATTGTTTATTCGTTGTGTATTGGTGTTATTTTTTTTCACTCTCCCCGAAGCCTTTCCCTATGTATGTCTGACTTCTCATTAAATTAATGCCTAAAAGATCGAGCACTGAGAAATACTATGGAGTGGGGAATCAATCCTAGAAATTGTAGCTCGAGCTGCCAGTTCAAGAAAATAAGTGCAGCAGTACAGTGTGGGCTGTATGTCACAGTCAACATACTAACAATTTTTACGTAATGAACCTTGGTCTTATACTCAATGCAGTGTATTAACTTGTGGTAATAATATTCTGTTGTATTTAATACAGTTGTATTTCTGCTCACTTAAGCAATAAAAAAGCAAATTCAGCAGAAGGGGCAAGCATCCTAACTTTGCATACACATTGATTGGTCCCAGAGATTTCTTTCCAGCACTGTTTGGTCACGCAACATTAGAAACTGTTTTTAGATTCAAGTTGACTAAAATTTCCCATTTCCCTATATGATATAATTATAACATATAGACTGCATTCGGTATGGGACTCATTGTGTATGTTTTTTAGCATTTTAAGTATGATTCAGAATTTCAAAGTAATTTTGCTTTCATTAGTTTGTAAGATAAGGAAACAGAGAGAACTTTTGTAAATGGAAACAGTGTCTTCTGCTATGACATACTATAAAGCCTTGGTTTTTATGTTCACTGTCAGCATCCTGTGAGATGTGCTTGATTCGATATTAGAAGTTAAACCATTTAAGGCATGTTCAGTGACATCATAAATAGGCTGAGCATGCTTAAATACATGAAGGGGAAAATTACGCTTGTAGGTGCAGTTACTATTCTTTCATTTCAGAGCTTAAAACGGGAGATTTTGCTTGAAGATTCTCACTTACTTCAGAAAGAAATGTTAACTTTTTTTCCTGGTGTTGCATAGGAGGTAGATAAGAATTTACTAACCAACTGATAGAGGCATGTTTATATTTACCACATTAGTATTTCAATTTCCAGTATTGCTTTCCTTTGCATATTGTTTTGTTGAATGAAGTTTTACTTCTTTAAAATACTTTGCTTTTGTGTGGGTATGGGTTAATCAAGTACATAATTTATGTACATTTTTCATATGTCATCATCATTTAGCACTGAAGAGTCCAGCACTATCTACCACTTGCAACAGTGTAAGTGTGCTAGAAAAATGTGTTTTCTGTCCTTTCCTCTGGTACCTGCATTACTTCTGTTTTGTTTAAATTCAATTTTCAAGGTATGATTGCCATAATTACAACAAAATTCTGAGACTAACGAAGCATGTGGTGTTCTGAAGACCCCAAGAAACCTTTTATAAAAATGTGGTATAATCTTTAGCAGGTATTTAGGAAAGGGATGTGTTGAAAGGTCAAATAAAAGCTTTTCCTGAATTTCCAGTACTCTTGTCAACCTTGTGGACTAGCAGCTGATCTCCAGAAATGGCAAGAACTGACAGCTTTGATTATTACCACTAGCAGCTCTTGTCCCTTGACATATTTCACGAGTTGCAGTTATCTGTCTTCTAGTGGACACCTACAGGATCTAAGATTAGCCACTATTTTGATTAAGAGTAGAATAGGAACCAGTTCTTCTAACATTTATCCTCATTTGCTGACAGTGGTATATGTTGTGATCATTGAAGAGTCACTGTTTTCTAGATGAACCTTGCAGCTCTAATTGTGCTGCTTTCTTAGCTTTAAAATATGTTATTTTACCTCGTAAAGGACTGGATAGATTTGCAGTCTTGTATAGAAAAGCATGTATAATTTCTCTTTATCAGGTGTACCAAAATGAAAATGGATTTCCTGCTGCGTTAGTGCAGCCTCTAAGTTGCTTTCTCAAGGGTAGCAATAGAGTTGGTAGGCACACTGGATGTGACGTTTGCCAAGGAGACAGATATCCCTTCTGTAGGGTGATCTTCTAGAGCTGAGCTTCTGTTTCTGTAGTTACGGTCCAAAGGGAAACACGAAAAACATATAACTTGCATTTATAAAATATCAATTCATTGACATATCAGTGCCGAATATTGCCTAGGAGCTATTCTAGTAACAACTTTTGTTTTTCAAATTAAAAAAACCCCCTAGCTCATAGAATTATCATTGCATTTGTCAAAATCTGAAGCTGCATTGTAAACCATTAGTATTGAAAGTGACTTAATTTTAGTAACAAAGGGATTTTGCTAACTGTCTTTTCTTGGCGGAGAAGTGTATGTAGTATGTATTTCTTAATGTACAAAATAATTACACTTAATAAATTGATTCTTGAAGGAGTTTAAATGCATTGTTGTCTAGTGTATGAGGTTTTTATGGGATATTTGTTTTAGTGATCTGTAGGAACTGTAGCTTGAACATATAAATTTATAATTCTAATTTGGGCATTGATTTGTCATTAATTTGGATCTGTGATTGAGTCTGTTTTGCATCTTCTACGCTTAACTTACAACTTACATACATAACTTACGAAGAGGACTTGGTTCAGTGAAGAACATCTGGACAGTCTTAACTGAAGTCATTCAAGTAACCTCGTTCCTCAAATTTCACTTGTGTTTTGCCCAGAGGAACTTGTGCTGGAATAGTATATTGACATAGGTTAGATTTGTGCTGCCTGAGAGATACAAAGTAACCATAAAATTTGTTTTCCCCACTTGGTTTTTTCTCTGTAGAGTAGGGTAAAACAGGAGTATGTTGGTGATTCTGCTTTGTAATATTTCTGAAACACTCTAACAACATAATGATTGAATATTTATTTGATTGTGTAGTATTTGTCAGTATGGTCAATGATGATACATTTTAATTTCCAAAATAAGGAAGTACCACCAAGTAATTCTGTTGTGTCTGAGAGACTCGGTTTATTAATAGGCAAGACATGCCTGATGACTGGGGAGAAGGCTTTTTTTTTTTCCACTTTTGTACAGATTCTGTAACCTTCCAGTACCCTGGAAGACTATGGTGTTTAATTAGTAAATCAGTAAGCATGTATATTGATGGCAATATCAGTTCCTAAAAATTCCAGTATAATTTTAGTTATTGATCAAGTTTTTTTGTGATAAGGGCATTGACCACCAGGAAATTACATTAGAATGCAAAATATGAATTTTGTTCATAAGAAGTGTGAAAAATTACATGAGGGAATGGAATTGAGAAGGCAGCTGTTAATAAATGCTATGAATTAAAACTTTTCGATAGAGCAGATATCTGCTAATCTTTAGCTTGTAGTGGTTTTGCACTGACAACTATGTTTTCTGCTGATAGGCTGTGCAGTGGATTCCAGCAGATCTTTTGTTTCTCTTTTGATTTTGCTGAGATGCCTCTTTGAACAGATTTATAAATACAGAGGCTATTATTTAAATTTACACAGTGCAAAGACAGGTGAAATTACTGGAATTGCTTTAATATATACAATGTATATAAACATATATACAGTAATTACAATTCCAAATTGTAATACCAATATGCTGTAAATACTTCATGTTGGCAGTTCATACAGTTATAAGAACATCTCCCTTTCTTATGGCCTCCTGTCCACGTTTTAAAAAAGTTGCCTGACTAGTGGGTCGCCTTTGAGCTTGGTTTTTGAACATGGTAAGTAGCTGTATTTCTGGAGACACTGGATAGTTCATGGACTTCAGCATCAGTGAGAATGTGTTGCTTGTGCTTCAGCTTAGGTAGCCAGAATAAGTAGACATCTTTGACAACTTGAAGCTTAACTGCTAGGGTTAAATTTTTCATTCCATGCGCACAAAAAAGTTGTGCATGCGGAATGCAGCTATTTAAGGAATGCAGTAAATGAAAGACTGATTTTTACCCCTTGTAATTATTGGATACCTTTATGATCTAGTGTTTCAAATAGAGAATTATTTTGTTGCAGTAATTAGTAAGCAAACAAAAATGGTAGCTTTCAAAAATAACAATGCTATATTTCTATAAAACTAGATGTAAACTGAATCTTTATGCTATGAGTCCTCAGAGCTTTCTCTGAGTTAGTTTATCAGAATCATAGCAATGTAAATTAAATACATTTTAGTTACTTTGCAATTTGTTAGAGAGAAAGATTGGGGTCCAGTACAGCCTGACAGGGTCATTTTACATATTCCACATATTGAAAATGCAGTGTAATAGAAATTTTACTTAGTTTAAGTTATGTTATTTAACTGTTTACTTTACTTGTTCTAATATGCTGTGTTAATTTCTCCTCTTCTAACTTATTCACTACTGCTCACAAGTAAATACCCAGCGACCTGTGAAACCCTGCATTTCTCTCCTTGCTTCAGCTTCTTAGAACTTTTCAGTTTTTCATATTCATTCTAAATATTGGTGGGATCAGTGCTTTATCCTGCTGTCCATGAAAAATCATAGTTAGGGTTTTCCCATCCCTCCGTTTCAAAGTTATTGGTGAGATTTTTCCAGCCTTTGCTAGTATGTATACTAACTTTATTTACTGTTTTAAATGGTAGTGGTCCTGTCTGTAGCCGGTCTTAATCACAATGAGATTTTTCTTATAGGTTCTTATTTGTGACTGATACCAAATCAGAAAGAATGTTTTTCCAAAAGTAATAGTTACTGTTTTAGTGGGTACCACTCACCCTCAGGAAAAGCCTGCTGACTATGCCAGCTAATGTAGGAGTACAATACACTCTGACCAGGTTCTTTTAGATATTCTGTGTGTGGATGATTTAGTGAATAATACGGAAATTTCGTATTTGAAATTACTTGAAATTACATGAGATTTCGATTTAGCAGAGTGATACAGCAATGCACTTAAATTACAGTGAAGTTACAAATTATGTTTAGCAGGGTGTTGAATTGTCATATACAGTTCAGTCACAATACAAGAACAAATTACATTGAGCAAAGTGTAGCAATCACAATACATGGTTCAATCACAAAACAAATGTGAATTTCATTATGGCCTTTAATAGTATGCTGAAGGAAAATCAGAGTATCCCAGTATCTAATCTGTCAAATCTGTCAAATTGTCTTTTAAAATTTTTTTTTACCGCTGAATTTTTCAAACTTTTCAAAATATTTTGAGATTTGCCGCAACTTATGTCTTATACTTTTTTTATATTTAACTTTTTTTTTATTAAAGCACCCCATTACTTTGTTTTGGGAGCTAAACCTGATTTGATCCAGGAGCTCTTCGGCTTAACTTCTAGAGCTCTGATTCAATATGGTTATTTTTACATGTAATTTTTATGAGAACTGAAGTATTAATAGCTAATTTGGCAATTAGGCTCTGTAACCAAAAATGTATACATAGTTCACAGTACTTTTACTCAGTGGTCCCATACAAGAAATGAAATTTCTTGAACAATACAATAAATTTAGAGGTTTTTATTTTCATGTTTTGCTATGAAATCTATGTCTTTCATTAATGAAAAAGAAAGTTTTTGAAACTGAGTTTGCTGATACACTGCTGGAACAGTAAAGTTTTCAAGTACAAGAGCTTTTCCCAACTGTCTTTTCTTTTTTATTTTTAAAAAAATTTATAGTATTACTATTTTCTCCAGGACATTTGGAACTATAGATAATGCCTCCCAGGGCTGAGATTATGCTCAACTACCTGAAAAATAACAGATGCTTCTGTGCTCTTCGTAGTGGAGAGTGCCGCTGTACAAAGCCAGGAAACATCAGTGGAACATAACCCCAAGCAGCAAAATCATTGTCGAGATTGGCAAAAGCAAATTGTACTGTATTAGTGTCTATGGCTTTTCACATCTGCTGGGTTAAATCAGCAAATGCTGGAAACAGCCCATTCTGCAAACGGCCCAAATGTTTTCTGCCTGATAATTTGAGTTTAACTTAGTAAGCAAAAACCATTCAAAGCATTAGCATTGTGTGTTGGAGCAAGTTTCCCACAAACTGTTAAACTAGTAACATTAGTGAAAACAATTCATTCATTCACTTGCTACTTGGAAAGCAGCATAGTGACTGTTTAGAAGCACTTTGCTATGGAAGGAGTTTCCTTTGCATCGAAACAGATTCTGGGATATAATTTTCTTTTTGTCTACAGAGTTTGTTTTGATGAATTGTTCCACTTTTCTTAAATGTGTGAAGGGGTACAGATGCATATGAATACTCACATTCATGAGAACTGGTATTTCTGGAATTACATTACAGAGATTAATTGATCCTATATAAATATTCTTTCCTGGTACGAATATGATAGCAGGAGCTATCATCATTGCTAATCACCTTGCACTGTCAGTAATACTTCGGCTAAATTATGTGTGTTGTGGTTTAAGCCCAGCTGGCATCTAAGCACTACGCAGCTGCTCACTCACTCCCCCACCAACTGGATGGGGGAGACAATTGGAATATTCTTGTACCACTCACTGTCAGGGTGGCACAAGAAGCAGGAAAGGCCTTGATGCTGTGCAAGCACTGTTCAGCAATAACAAAAACATCTCTATACTACCAATACCATTTTCAGTACAAATCCAAAACACAGCTCCATACTAGCTACTGTGAAGAAAATTAGCTCTACCCCAGCCAAAACCAGCACATTATGATACAGTAAGGTTTATATCAACTGTTATGCATTTGTTTAAAGTTGTGATTGTATCATCAAGTGTTTCTGCTTTTCTGTTGGAAAAAAGAGCATGTGGTCTAGCCCCTCATGAAACAAAATACTTAACCTAATTATGAATTGTATCTGGTAAAGTAATACTACAAAAAAGCATTTTATTTGCAGTGAAGTAAAAATGCCTAGGTGGTTTAGGGGGATTCAAAATCTCTGACCACTGTCAGTGGTGGCAGTAAGATGTTTTTACATACTTAGGAATAGGCTGCATTACATCATCCAGTTAATACATTTTTTGACTGATATTAATCCATTTTAGACTTCAGCATGAGTATGTGATATATTTACAGCCAGAAACATAACAGAAGTTACAAGAAATGGACTTCATTCATATATGAGTGTTTAAAAACCATGTGCATACTAACAGACTTGGAAAATAAGCTTTCCTTGGTATTTGTCAGTGTGTCTATGTATTATGCATGAGTGTGCAGTCTCTTAAACAGTGCTGTCAACTGAGGTGCATATTTCCCTGTCACGGCTAGCAGGTTCAAATCCTGTATTTTTCTTTTATTCTCTCTGACAGCGAGATGTATTTTGTACTGTAGTTGAGTTGAAGTTTCTATTTGAAAGAACACCAAAGATGCTATATTCACTTTTGATTTGATTACCTCTTAATTTGAAATGTATGTTTTATGCTGAAAAGCTGAAAAGAAAGGCACACCAGAGTTCACACCACGGGGTTCTGTTGCACACCTGTGCAGAGTCGTGTTCATGCACTTACTGTCAGTGAATTGCGAGGAAGTGTCAGTGACTTGATCTGAGTTACAGCAGGCATAGAAGTCAAGGTAGATTCCCTAGCTCCATTTCATGTGCTGTGTAAAAAAAAAGCTTCCTATAGACATACATTATATTTCATATCGCTGCATTGGCTGACCTGAATCTTCCGAATTGCTTGTCTTGGGCCGTTGGTAGCTGTTCTTAGAGCAAGGCCCGGTTATCACAATGAAGGTTTGATTGCATAATGGTGCATATCGTAGAGTGTTGTTGGTTGGCAGCATTGCATAAGTGACTATTCATCAAAACTTGCTCTACCAGAACTGAGAGCATTCTCATGCTCTTTCAGAAAAATGCCAATATGTAAGATAATGAGTGAAACATCATGTTCATAGCGCTTCTTGAAACATTACATACTGGTCTTATAAAGTATATGTTTGTTTTTTGGTGGGGTGGGGGTTGGTTTGGGGGGTCGGGGCAATGTATCTTTTGCCATAGGAATAGGTGCTTCTGCCACAGGTTTTGAAAGTTTTGAGTACTCGCAATTGTCACTGATACACAGTTGAAGTAAAAAGTATGCCTGCTTATGACAGTGGAGTTTCTGAGATCTTTCAGTCAGTATGAACACTACAAATTGTTCTCTGTTCTTACTCTGAGAATCCTCAGTTAAGGTGGATTTTGAATGGAGGCTGCATTTGTTTTGTGTCCTTCTAACAAACACATCTGATCAAAGAGACACTGAGCTCACATGAGGCCCCTGAGTGTCTACCCTGAAATTGTATGCAACAATGTAGGTTAGGAAAGTAAATTTAGGCTGAGACACTGATTTCTCTTCAGCTGAATAGTAAGTAATGAAAGGAATAATTAAGGAAAATAAAAGGAGTGAGAAGCGCTGGATAAACAGAAAAAAAATCTAAAAATCCCTCAAGTTTTCCAAGGTGTTTTTGGACATAAATAGGACATTGGTATTATCAAACAAGTGAAGAAAGGCTATAAACTGTGCCAAGACAGCAGTGTTTGTTACATCAAGTAATTATATCCTCTATGCTTTCTCTCAAACAGTTGGAGATCTGTTTTTTTTTTTTAATTTCCTTGCCTGTTTTGGTTAGCCAGATTCTCAGTGTTCATTTATGGTGCATAACTTCTCTGACCACATGGAAATCAGGAAGGTGCCTCCACTTGCCCTACCAGAGAAGCTTATGTAGAAATTCTTCCTCTCACTGATATTGGTGCACACACACAAAAAATAAAGCACGCAAAGTGAAAGTGCCCACGTTCTACTGACGTGGAATAGTTACACAGAAGATTGCATATTGTCTCCTGTGAGGAAGTTAAGGCAGCCCGGTTGTCATGTTTTGTAATGGGGTCATGTACTCTGTTACTTTTTTTTTTAATACTAATTTCTTTTGACATTTGATTATTTCAGTGTGGGTGGGTGAATGTTGATTATAAGAAGATGAACTAATATTTCTGAAGCCCTTGAAAGATGATAATTTAGGCTCAAGGTTGCCTAGGACATTCCTGAGGAGAACTGAAATTTATTAGGCTTAAAGTAGTGATAACAGAGTATCAGACAAAGCTTGTAATCCTGAGGAGCATCTATTCTGTCTACTCTTAATTTTGTATCCTGTTAGCGAACCATTCCTTCAAGTACTGGATTAGGCAGCCTCTCTGTGAAAAGAGGATGGATATTTTTCCTTTCTTGTTATGGTGGAAAAGAGTGAGGGATTGCGTGGTGTAATATACCAGAAGATCATATCAAACAGCTTGTGGTTCATGCAGAGACAGAAGACTGCAGTAAGGATCATGGAGAAGACAGTCACGCCTCAAAGGACATAGAAGGACATAGAATTCAGAATTATAGACGTTAGAGATCAGAGGCAAGTAAATGATGAGTGTTTGCTTCTAGTCGATAGCTAACTGGAAGTGCTCTAAATATAATGTAAAGAAGAAAATAAATTTATTAAAATAGTATTAAATTTTTATGAGTTTGTGAAAGATGGAGTCTGGTACATATGCATATAACACCTTGTCCCAGGCTTAATTTGGAATGAGGTTCAAAAATAAATACAAAACTCTTAAAAGCAATGAAAGGCTGTTAAAAACCAGTTTTTTTCTTGTCTCTTGCATTCTTTTGAATTTCTTGGTTGGGAAAGCATTTGTAAAGATCACACAGGAGGGAACTGAAATTATGGAGTTTATATGGAATTAAGATATAAATGTTGTTTTCATTAAAACCAGAACCAATATAGTCATGAACTCAGCAATCTGCTGTAGGCGGTGGAAAGCCAGAGCACTGTGTGAGGGAACTACAGTTATCAACCCAGAACTGGTTGCAGGATTCTAAATCTGAAGATAGATTTTTGAATAAAGAAGAGCATTATAGGCTGAGGTTCTGGGCAAAGGCTTCAGCTGTCATGGTAGAGTTACTCAGTGGTGATAAGGAGTGGTGCAATCAAAGGATGTCAGTTTCAGAGTGGATAATAGGTATAGGAGATACTACAAACCTTCACTACAAATTCTGTGTGCCTCTTTGTTTTCTTCATAAGGGAGGATCAAGCTCTGAATTTTCTGTGAGGTCACAACTATAGTGAAAATATTTAAAATAATGGGTACAAGCTCCTAAAGGAAAATACTGTGAAAGGAAGAGTTAAAAGAAAAATCTATAAGGTTGAAGCCACTTGTAGGATGGCTCTTTAAAGGAAAATTTAAATAGATAGGAAGAGAACTAGAGAAATAACATTCAGAGCTGTGTGCTTTACAATTCTTTAAAAGTGCAAGTGATAGAAAAATATGATTGGACAGAATGTTTTTAAACAAAAACTTTGTTAAGCTTTTAACTTAAAAAGTAAGTAATTAAAAAAGTTATAAAAGTATTGCTGGCATTTTATATTTTCATCTTCTCCTTGTGTTCAGCTGTTTCTTCACTGGTGTTCTTTCAAAGCAAAGTTTTTCACCAGAAAGCTCTGCTGCTAAATATTGACAGCTTTTTTGCAGTTGTTTTCTTTGTGCCCTTCTACCCAGATTATTGGCAAATGTTTATTGAATCGATCTTAGTTCTTTTGAGAAACTACAAAAAATGGATTAAAAATCACATGCAAGATGCATTTATTATTTATTTTTATTACATTTGGCTTGCTTGTAGACAAATATTTTAGTCAATATTTTATTCAACACTGATAAAAGTGTTGCCAACTTAATTGTGGTTTTGTAGCAATGTGTGACATTTATCATAGGAGACTCATAAAGCCTCTGCTTTTTCATAATGAGAAGAAAGCAGTCATGGGCTGAAGGAATGTGATGAATCAGCTTAATGTACTTAAATGTTTCTCTGTGTTGGAATTTTCTTCTTCTGAAGTGAACTGTTTTTCTTAAATGCATCATTAGAAAAGGACTGTATGCTATAGACCATTTTTGTTATCTGAAAGTTTTATTCAAAACTGTTCACATTTTCCTTTTCACATTCACATTATAATTATTCTGATTGACACCTACATGCCTTCTCATTGATTGTGAAAGATTTAATAGGCGCTGTCCATATGATCTTGCATGCATGTCTCTCTGCTTCTTAGATCTGATTGTTCCCCATTACTCCCTGGTATAACATTTGCCTTTTTTTCCCCTTTGGAAGATGAGTGTTACTCTCCGTGAAGAGTTTGTGAGGTGCCATCCTGTGTGAATGGAGTGATTTGTCTGGTGCTGCTGCCAGGATGCAATATGTTCCATGCATAAGGAATTCAGGGCAAAGTACATGGAGGGACAGGGGATAGAGTTTGGAGGGATTAAGGAGACAGTGAGAGAGTGAGACATAATGTTGTTGATATGAATACAAATTGTAAACAGTAGAACTACTTCCTTATGCTGTGCGTGAAGCAGTCAACTCATGACACAGATGTCAAAGCACTTAATTGTGGGTTTTTCCTGACACGACATTCTTTTAGACTTCTGCACCCATATTTGTACATAGACTTCTTGTAACGTTGTTTGATTGTCTTTGTTAGCATGCATGACAGATTCATGGTTGTTTATCTTCATTCAATGACTACAATGTAGCCATTGTTTGCTTTCTTTCAGAACTGCCTGAGACTACCTTAATTGAAGAGAAAGTTCAAGAGGCAGAGGCATGGGCCAGGCCTCTGGTCTACCTGTGGCAGACAAGACCACCCAATTTCAGTGCTGAAAAAGAGTACAATGCAGCTTGTGCAAAAAAGGAACCTCACTGTGCCATTTGCACTCTTCTCATGCCATACTATAAGGTAAGAAAGATTCTCACAGTCTCTGGATTAAGTGTGAAATAGTTACCTGGCTTCTTATTTTCCAGGAAATTATAAAAAAGATAAACTTACGCATTTCGTTTGTAAGAGAGGTAAATAAACTCACTGCTGTTAAAATTAGAACTGATACTTTGTTCACTTGCATCTACCCTTGGTTGCAGACAGCGTATGCCTTCTACTACCATTTACGCTGGGTTCTTGTTAGTGTGTGTGTATTTTCCCTTGAAATTACACTTTTTGATATGGTGAATCCAAATAGATTTGTATCTTCTAGCTATTACCTAATATGTCCATCTCCAGATACTTTTTATCCAAGCCTCTTTTACACAGCCTTCCTTCAGAGTTGAGGAAATAAGTGTTTTCACAGTACTTAGGCCTTCTCAGGAAAAGTATTCGCTCGGAAACAGTCTAGTGCAGAGCACTGTTTGGTACGGTCTTGTGGAATTACTGTGTCAAGTGGCAAGTAAAAATGGTGTACAATTAGTATGTTGCTAATTCTGAAGTAGCTAAACTGGAATTTCCTCAGCATGGGAACCAGAAAAAAGCCTTTATTGCACTGGGCCCAGTTAAATGGCCCGAAAGGTACAGTACTATTAAAGACTGCTGCAATAACACTGGTTTGCAGGCTGAGCGCTATTCTAGATGTCACAGTTATTTGGAGCAATCAAGGTAGAATGACCGTGATAAATACCTAGAAGCAGGTGATTTTCTCATTAAACTGTTACACTTAGTACGAGAGTTGGGAGGGGTAGAATAGTTTCATCATTGTCAAAAGGAAGAGTAAGACTCCCCTTTTTTTACTTTAATATAAATTTTGTTTCTTTTCCAGCCAGACAATCATGATGAAGAAAGTCCTACTTTCAGTGAAGCAAACTCAGCAGAAACATTGATGGCAGAAAATGAGAAGACTAAACCTCTTATTCCAGAGATGTGTTTTATTTATAGTGAAGAAAACACTGAAAACTATCCATCAAATGCCTTTGTTGAAGAAGATGGAACAAGTCTTCTGATTTCATGTGGAAAGTGTTGCGTACAGGTTCATGCAAGTAAATAATCTAATTGTTCTGTTGGCAGAAATGTAATTTCAAATTTTGCTTTATTGATAAATAATGGTTAGCTAGGCTTCTAGCATATCTTTAGAAGTACTTGAAGAACATTTCCATTTGTAATGCTTCGATCACTGGCTAATTTTTTTTGAAAACTACATTATATTTTCTGTAGCTTTTTTATGGTTGCTATGAAAATATTGAAGAATTAACTTGCTTGTAAACTTTCAATAATCACAAACTTCTGGTTCTGTTTTCTGTTCTGAGTGATTGAATTACTCTTTTGCTTCTCTATTTTAAATCACTGTGCAATGCTAGTGTGTCCCTGTTAAGTAGTTAGGGTGAAATTCTGCTGGAGGACTTTTGAATATTGCTATTGAATTTGGGGATGCAGTATATTCCTTCACTTAGCATTCTTTTTTATAGTAAGACTAACTGACGAATGCATGGATTTTTCTGCAGCATCTCCTAAAGGCTGTAGAACTGTAATAGTTAAGTCTAAGAAGTCCATGAGACATTTGGAAACACAGTATATTTGCACAGAATAAATGTCAGTACATTAAATCATATTTTTACTTCAGGGAGAGTTGGTGATATGATGTTGCACTGATAGAAGTAAGAAATTCAGTGTAATTTGGTTTTTTGGGTGCTTGGGGTTTTTGTTGTTTGGTTTGATTTGCTGTTTTGTTTTGTTTTTCTTACGGGGATTTTTGTGGGTTCTTCTTTATTTTTTTTTTTTTGAGTTTTGGGATTTTTATTTCATAGACTATGAAATTAGCAGTAAGCCTAGATTGTAAAAGTCTCCTTTGTCACAGGACAGACATGTTTTACTAAGGTTTATGTATAATTGGGTTGTATGACATCATTGATAGAAAGGCAGAACATAATAATCAATCCAGCTCTCTTATTCTAGGTTGCTATGGTGTTCCTTCTCATGAAATCCATAATGAGTGGTTGTGTTCTCGATGCAGAAAAAAAGCCTGGACAGCTGTAAGTGTCACTCGTTGTTTAGCTGTCTAACACACTAGAGATTAACGGAGGAAAAAAAAGGTAGCATGTACATTATTTCATGTGGAATGCAGCCTGCATATTTTTTCTGATCACACTTGCTGGGGAGAAACTATTTGTAAACTATGAGTAGATTTCAATGTAAAATGTAATGGCATTTTGATAGACTAACTTGGAGTAGTTTCATAGACTCATTATAAGGATTGACTAACCAGATACAGTTTTGTGAAAAACATTGCTCAAGCAAACAACTGAAAACTAAAATGCATATGAAAGAGAGAAAAAGTAAGATTTCTCCTAAATAGGTATAATCTAATTTTCATCTTTCGTTGGTTACCAGAATACCCTATTACAGCTTCCTTTTCAGACAGTCATGAATTTGAGGAACTTGTGAAATACTTTTGTGACTACTGTTCTATATTCAGGGAAATATCAAGGGCAAAAGTGTGAGTCTGTTACTTTGAGCTCAGAATTTGATTATCAGTTAAACAAACAGGGTTAGAAAGCCCCACTACTCTACGAAAAATTAAAAAATGAAAAAATGTTAACTTATTTCAGGGAAATTACAGCTATGATGTGCGAGTATGGAAGTTCTATGGTGAATATCCTTATTCATGAAATACCATGTATGACTAAATGACATATTTTTTGTTAAAAACACTGAAAAATTTAAGATGTTGCCTTGGGACCTGATATTAACTGCAATATAAAAATAACACATTTGAGTGGAAATTAGGAGTCTTTATCTAGGAGGAAGTAGGTAGCAGTCAACGTATCATAGGTAACAAGAGAAATACTGAGCAAGTGCCGAATCTATAAATTTCTGAAAACCTAGACAATAACAGAATACAAAGTGATATCTATTTAAGAAGAGGCCACTGGTTTTTTTTGCTGTGGCAAATCATGGGAGTAAGGAATAAGCAAAAGATTTCATGCATCCTAACTTTCAGATGCGTTTGATGGTGTTTTTTGAATTCTGGTATTGGCAGTGACAGAAGAGAGATGATGAAAATAATAGTTGCCAAACTCACAGCAATATGGATTTGCTCTCAACCTTAATATCTCAGACCACCAGCCATCATTCTCATAAGACTCCTAAAACCACTAAGAGAATAAATTTCTGGGCATCATTTGTTGATTACTTTTCATGTCGTTGTGGAGCATATGTGGAAATTTAGACTGGTCTACTGTAAGCTGTTTAAGATTATTGCACAGGAGCTGGGGAGTTTATGTAATATGAAGCTACCAAAGTGTTAAACTATATTGAAAAAATAAATCATACGGAGTTCAACAGAGATAGGGAGAGTACTTAGTAGTTGTCAGCTATGCACACATAATATGGCAGACTCTACCTACGCAGTAGCTCCTGTTGCCAGCTGCAGTTGTGACCACTCTTGTCACAAACTGAACATGTCATCAGTTCTACAGAATCTGAAATATCACACGAGGATGCTTGAGCTTTGTACTAGAAGCAAAGCCTGAAAAAAAGAAACATGGAACAATCTTCCTGCTCTCTTCAGCTTTGGTGAGAGTCCAGCTGAAGAACTGTGTCTAAAAGTGGATATACAATGTTCAAAAAACCATGATGGAAGAAAATAAGAGTTGCAACTGAAATTGCAGTAAACCAAAATTCTTTTAATCATTCCTGATAGATGTCAATCATTCCATAAGGGAGGATTGAAAAGATTTAACCTTCGTAGTACAGCCAGGGGAAGGCAGAAAGAAAAAAAGTCACATTCTGTCATGTAAAATTATGTGTATATGATTAAGAGTAACATAAACAATTGCCATTCTGAAATTTTTTCCTCTTGTGTCTAATTGATTGTTTAGGGGAATAACTTGTACTCATGACTCCTCATATTTTCCATGTGAATCCTTGAAAGAAAGGAAATCTCCATCTTGTCTTTTAGGGACAAGATGACTTGTAGAGGCTTTAAGCTGCATCAGCAGAAGTTAATATTAATACCAATAAATTTTATTAATTTTTGTTTTTAAAACAAGTGACCTACAGGGCTAGGATATATAGAGATTTTATAGAAGCTACTCTTTCAAGATTTTTAAAAACATGTTATGCAAACATTTTTCAGGAACAGTTGAAAAAGACTTGATTGTGCCTTGAGGCAGAAGGATAGAATAGATGCTGAATTTTTTCTGTGGTTCTCTTCTGCTTGTTTGGACAGTATTATTCATTGCAAGCAATGTGTCTGTAGTTGTCTTTGGGGAAAAATTTATTAGTTTGGTGTCCAACTTAAATATACTAGTAAAGTTATGCCTGGAACCTCAGTCCTGACATGGTAATAATTACTGATACTTGCTTCACCCTCTCTGCCATTTTACGATAGTGTCCCTTCAGAGTTTGGACAATAACCTTAGATTATGCTAACAGCTTTCAGTTCAAAAGAGTAAAATACTTTTGTCTAAGCTTAGAATTATACTTAAGATAATATAGGTCTCTTTTAACCAATCTTCTGTACATTAAAAATGACAAGTTAATATATATACTGCTATCCCAAAGTACTTCTTTCCCTTTTAAGAATCAGCAATTCAAGTTAGTCGTACCAACCTGCAGCCTAAAGTTTTATGCTTCTGTTGAATGAAATGCATATTTCTTTTATGAATCAGTTAATAAATTTTTATAATTTTTTCATGTAATCATAGAATACCAGGTTGGAAGGGGACCTCAAGAATCACCTGGTCCAACCTTTGTTGGCAAAAGCACAGTCTAGACAAGATGGCCCAACACTCTGTTCAGATGAATTTTAAGTGTCCAATATAGAGAAGCTCAGCAGTTCTCTGGGGAGATTACTGCAGTAGTTCTTGCTGTGAAATTTTTTCCTCTTGTGTCCAATCAAATTGTCTCCAGGAATAACGTGTACCCATTACCCCTCATATTTTCCATGTGACTCCTTGTAAGAAAGGGAATCTGAATTTTCTTTGTAGCCGCGTGTTATATACCTTAACCTGGTGATTAAGTCTCCCCTAGGCCCTCTTTGCTCATGGCTGAACAAACTCAATTCTCTCAGCTTTTCCACATGTGGCAGGCTTCCCAGTCCTTTGGTCATTTATATGGCCCTTCTATGGAACTCTCCAGCCTGCTCCCACCTTTTCGGACCAAAACTGAACATAGAATGTGTTTTCTTTACATATAATATTTTAATTGTACTTTAAATTGCTGTGTAGTACCATAAGTCACTCTGGAGAGGAAGATGAAATTAAAGAGAATTCCTTATTTGCACAACCTTTTTTTTTTTTACTGTAGGGAATATAGAGTGAGGGTACTTTACATTCCAACTGACACGGTTCAGACTTCAGGTTTCTACATGAGTTAAATAAAAAAATAACATTCGTCTAAATTTTTGTTCAGGATAATCATTCCTAAAAACTGCAGCTGTTGCAGAAGATCTGAAACAGATTTGGCTCTCTGTGGGAATTATATATACACATGCCTTCCAAAATTAATGGTTTTTTATCAGAAAAGTGCACAAAATAAGAAGATTTAGTTATTAGGAAATACCGATTCCCTGAAACTCCAGTTTCCTGGATGTTCGAAATTGTTTTCCCTACACTTCATATTGATTCCTAGAAGAAGGAGATTTAGCTGAAGATGACCCATCTGAGAAATTCCCTTCTGGCTAAGGCATTAAATCCTGAAGAGAAAGTTGATTGGAAAACAAGGAGAAAGAAAATTTCGCGTAATGAAGAATATAATGGAAGTTATGAAACATTGGTACAACCTTGTTTCAGAGTTCATTTCTTAGGAGGGAAAATTCCTTCTCATTCCTGTGCTTACACAAAATTGTTTTAAATTCTGTTAAATTATACTTTCTTAAAATCACAGCAGTTATGTTAACTTTATGGAAAATTTGGTCTCTGTTAGGCTTCTGTATATCAGTATGACTTTGCAAAGCAATGAAGCATGAGAGCACTGTAGGGATGAGAGTTGTCTTAATAGCTAAATCAAACTTTATTATGTGTGGATCCCAACTATGAACATCATTAAAATACAGAAACAGAAAAATGTCTCTGTGGATTTAGATTGACAGAGCCAGACTTTTCCTTGATGGCTATTCCATTTTATATTATCAGAGGAAACTGATCTTGAGATTCGGAAGCACACTGTTTTCTTGCAGTTTCAGCGTCTCTAAGTAGCTGAAGTATTATGCTTTACAATACTTTATGCCAAATTTTCATCCTCTAGGATATACCTGCATTCATGGTACATAATACATCTTCATATTCTACTAGGCAGTAGGTCCTGTTTGATAACAGTTATTGACAAAAGAGAAGAGTGATATGTAATGGTCTGTGCTAATGGACAAAAATAGCTATAAATCAATCCCCCAAAACAATTTAAAAAAATCAAATAATATTAAGTAAGTCATCTGCATGGATCCTGAAAGTGTAACTGTATTCATATAAAGTGCCTTGATTGAGAACAAATGCCTCATTAATCTTAAATGCTTCAGCTAGAAAAAGTTAGTGAAGTCAGGAAGAATAATGACTGACATTATAGAGAATGCAACGTACTGTACAATGAGCAAAGATGTGGTCACCTAATAGCTATAATACATAAACATGGAGTCCCTTTGTTATTTAGAGGACAAAGGATTTGGGACAGGAAAGAGATAGAAAGAAGAACAAGTAAGGAAACAGGTAAATACACTTAAATGACTTCCTTCATGATCAGGTAGCTGTTCGTAAGGCTACTAGGGAAGCTGCATGACTTTTCACAAGTGATTCTTGCATTTTTCTCCACAGCACTACAGAAACTGTTAAGTACCTAATCTGGTTAGCTGGCACTGATTTTGAGAACAGATCCTATTTTTAAATAGCTTAGCCGAATTTATTTTTCTATAGATGAGCTTTTTCATGCTTTGTATATTACTTATCGATAGCGTCTTTGGGTTTATTTGCATTTTGTGATTAGAGTAGCCTTTTATGTAATTTGAAGGATTTTTAGTTTCTTTTTCCGAAAGGCATCATAAAAATGGCATGTAAGAGCTTTCCACCTTCCAGCTCAGAAACTGCCCTATTTCACTCTACTGAAAATAATGATTTTGAATGTTCTTTTTGTAGTGGTGTCCTTCTCACTGATACAGTGTCAGCATTTTCAATATAAACTGCTGTTTTCAGAGCCTGGTAACTGCCAAAATTAACTCAACACATGTGAGTTGGTTATACAGTGTTTTAATTTTCAGGCTGATTTTTCTACCAAGCTTTAAATGCATTTGAATATTGTTAATAAAAGAAACAATTGGACAGGAAAATCTGGCTATAATAGAAAAAGTAAAAACCTAAATGTTTCTGTGATTTTTGTTTTCATAAAAAATAAGACCTGATGGTTATTTTTTAAAAATACTAATTTTTAAAAATTTTTTGGATCTGGATTTTCGCAAACCTTCTCTGCAAAAAAGTTGTCGTAGTGGGAGAATTGCTTGTAAATGCTGATGGTAACCATGTGTGGACTCAGATGTGGGGAGCATTGTATTTCTTTCTGATTTTGGTATTATACTAGTAACAGGATATTTATTGCTTGAAAAACTCAGTCTTTGAAACAACACATTTTAACAGGTTTGTAAATAGGGGATTTCTCTGATGCTGTCACAGAAACCAAATTGAAGACCATTAAACTCAGAAAATATGTTTTTAATGTAAGTGCCATAAGGCTCAACCCAAAGCCCATTTTGACCTTTCATTCCCTTCACTGGAGTTTGCCAAGTCAACCTTTGCCACTGATACCCATGTCAAAAGGCTTGACAGCTTTGGTCACCAGCAGCTGTGTGGGTATTCTCATATTACAAGGAAGGGATTCCCTGCAGGGTGGATTATGATTTCAGTCAGATGCAGTTTTGAATCTGGCCCTGCTTGGAGATGGAATTGGAGAAGAGAACCTTCCTCAATCTCATCCAATCTTAATTTATCCTCAGAGACCATATCTGATCTCTAGAAGTACTGCTGCAAAGTCATTGAGAGGAAAAACGTGCTATAAATAGCCAGTAGCAGGATATCCTGACCTGCCCAGCTGGTGCTGTGCTGCTTTTTTAAAAATGCAGATTTTCTTCTGAAGATACTCAGGTTTAAATCTAATATTTACTGTCTATAATAATGGGAATAAGCCTACACATTTTTTATCATATATAAATATATATTAGGTACACCATCATTCCTGTTTTGTTTGCTAAGCATTTAGTCTCAGTGTTCATAGAATCATAGAATAGTTGGAAGGGACCTTAAAGATAATTAAATCCAGCACCCTGCCATGGACACTGTCTTTCACTAGACCAGGTTGCTCAGGGCCACATCTGATTTGGCCTTGAACATTTCCAGGAATGTCTGGATTTTCCAGGAATATCTACAACTTCTCTGGGCAACCTGTTCCAATGTCCCACCACCCTCATAATAAAGAATTTCTTTTATCTAACCTAGAACTACCCTCTTTTGGTTAGAAACCTTATCATCTTTCTTGTAGCCCCCTGTTGGTACTGGAAAGTGCTGTAAGGTCTCCCTGAAGCCTTCTCTTCTTCAGGCTGAACAACCCCCACTCTCTCAGCCTGTCTTCACAGGAGAGGTGCTCCAACCTCCTGATCTTTTTCTTGGCCTTCTGTGGACCCAATTCAGCAGGTCAATGTCATTCTTTTGTTGGGGTCCCAGAGCTGGATGCAGAACTCTGGGTGGGGTCTCTTAGAGGGCCAGAATCGCCTCCATTGACCTGCTGGCCACACTGCTTAGGATGCAAGCCAGGATGTGGTTGGCTTTCTAGGTTGTGAGGCGGCTCACACTGAGCTTCCCGTCAACCAACAGCCCCAACTCATTCTCACAAGGGCTACTCTTGATCAACTCTCCACCCAGCCTGTATTTGTGCTTGGAATTGCCCCAAGTGTTTTCCTCTGTGTAAAAGTGATTTTTGCAGTATCTCTGTATTTTTCAGGAAGAATGATCAGTTTTGTATTTTCAATGGCTAGCTTATTAATGTTTTTGAAAAGCTAATCTCATTCCTTTTGACTCCTCTTCAAAGGGGAAAGTGTAATCTTTCTTGTTCAATTCCTTGGGAACAGTTGCTCTGTGTACTATAAGGATTTTCTAGATCTGAATTACCAATAACCACTATGATAGAAAATACTTCATATTCAGGGATCTAACAGTCTCCATTTTTTACTTTATGGATGTGTTTTACTTCATGTATACACATTCTAGGGAGAAAGAACACATAGTCCGCCCCTGCCAAGTGTGAGAGTTATTTTTACTCCAGTTACCTGAATGAGTATTTTGAATCTCATTTCAGTCTCAGCCTCAGTTCTCATTCCTTCTCTGGCTGTATAATTCTCTCCATATTCCCATTTTCCATCTCACATCTCTTTCCTGACCTTTTAAAGTCTTCTTATCCCAGCCAGCACTCTCCTGTTCTTTGCAGTCTTGGAGATCTCTGTTAATAATGCTGTGGACAGTGTGATGAAACACTACTTGCTCTTTATACTATTGCTTTAGATTGGCATGATATGGGAGCTGCAACTGCAAGGAAGTTTTTGTTGATACCTAAATCAAGGGCTGGGCAGACTGAATGTTTGCAAGATTAGGTTACTAAAATGTGGAAATTAAGTAGCTGATTATTTGTAAACTTTAAATTCCCAAGGTGGATGTCTTGGACAGACTTGGATGCATCTGAAAGAGTAAAATGTTCACTGCAACATTCACCCATGAAAGAGGTGTGGCCACCTTCTGTTTTCAAGAACCTACTTTATGCTTGCAGCCAAAGGTCTTTCTACACGTTAAATAAATATTAGCCTGTGATGGGTATCTCTTTCATGGAATTACTCAGTCTTCATAACCAGTGTGAACCCTAATCACTTGGAGTACAAATGAAGGTTGTGAGTTATACTGGTAGCATCTAGCAGCTCTGTTAAGAATGGTGCTCCTTGTCAGGAAACTGAGTCTTTTACTAGATAAAGATCAATTTTTCTGCAGTTAATTATTTTTTGCTAATATTTTTGTCACTAAAAAACGAAGTTTGTCTCTGAAGGTAATAGCATGAAGTGGGTACAGTAGTGGACTTTGAATTGAAATTCAATAATTTTAAAAGCTATTTTCCAAGTGAAAATTACTCCCTTGGTGTAGAAAGATTAACATATTCATTAGCAGACCGTTGCTGAAAACAACATTTTCAAATGTGTCAAGAGAAACACCAACCCATTTCTCTTTACACAAGGATAAATATAGACACAAATATAAATAAGCTGGGAAAATGAGATAGCTAAAATGCAGCAATGCCATATCCAAATGCACATCTGTGTTAATACTACTAGGAGTGTGACCTTGGGCATTACAACGCAATTGAGAGAAGAGGTGGAAGACTAAGGATATCTATTTTCAGTTTGAAGGTTTCTATCTAAAAAGCCAACCAGAATGGCTTGAAGAAAACAAAATACGTTTAGCAGCCATAGCCCTACAGTTTGTATCTATTTGACTAGCTGTGGCAGAGTTGAACATTAGATGCTTGTTTTAATTAGTTGCTTTTAAAGGAGATGAGTAAGTCGGCATTATTGTGACACATTTTTGGAGCAGTTGACTCTTAAAACTGTTCTGACCTCTTATTAGAAATATTTCAGGGGAAAAAAACCAACCCCAAAACCTTTCCTAACCACTTTTCTTAGGTTTTTAGATACTAGTCAAAGTCAATTGACATGGAAAATAGCTCATGAAAAAAGGGTGGAAATACATTATTTACTGAATAGGTGGTGTCCTACTTGGTGCTTAAGACAGTATCAAGGGGTAGTGACTTTAAATTGTTGGAGGGTTTTGATTAGATGTAAGGAAGAAACTCTTTACTTTGAGGCTGACCAGAGAAGCTGTGGATGCCCCATCCCTGGAAGTGTTCAAGGCCAGGTTGGATGGGGCTCTGAGCAACCTGGCCTAGTGGAAAGTGTCCCTGCCCATTGCAGGGAAGTTGGGCTAGATGATCTTTAATGTTCTTTCCAACCCAAACTGTTCTATAATCAATACTTGCAATGATTCAAACCACTAGCCAAAATGTATTGAAATTACTTGAAAATACTATTTCAGGTAAAATCACTGCTAAAAAAAGCTGTGACAATGCAGCTACCACAATAACTCATTATATGAATAGTAATAATATATTAGTTAAGTTGAATTTTTTTTTTGGGGATCACAAATCAGGAAATTAAGTGTGTATTATATGTTATATGTATTTCAGTGTGTGCTTAGTGCCAAGCATTTGGATTTTCCTTAATATTTAAGTATTGTTTCTCCATATAAAAGTTTAAAATGGCAGGTTACGTAGAACAGTAAGATGTGCCATAAGAATGAAATTGAAGTCTGTTCTAGTCAGTTACCCTCTCTTTCACAGCAAGAAATTAATACCTGATGAAGAATATGTGTCTTGAGCCGGCATTCCTAAAGCTTTCTCAGTCTCCTACAATGTGGAAATAAGAAACTGTCTTAGCCAAAGGCAGTATCTTTCTATTTCCTTTGTAAAAAGTAACCTTTGCAGGATTTCTTTTTTGTGAACTTATGCAGCTTCTTTCTCAACTAGTGTAAAATTTTAACACCCACATCTGGCAAACAGACACGTACTGTGTGAAGATTCTTCCTGGTTTTTTGTTTGTTTGTTTCTTTGTTTTGAATCTGCTGCTAGTTTCCTTCAATAGCAACTACCTACTTATTGGACTATCTAGTCAAGCCCTTTACCAAGTCTCATTTTTTAGTTGCATCTGTCAAAGATTACCCAAATCTTTTTGCTGGCTTGACTAGCCATAAGCTGTGTAGTTATCCCTTGTGCAGAAGCTGTTGCAGGAGATGTTAGATGAAGATGTTTTTGGTTTTTTTTTAGTGAGGCCTGACCAAATTAGTGAGATAACCTGGAAAACAAGAGGTAATTAGAGAAAAGTGCAAGATACTGAAGCTAGAATACAGAGAATGGATTGTGGAGCAGTGGTGTCAGCTGCTGCTCTGGAAGAGGTCCTGAAGATTATTGTTCGTGTGCTACACAAGTCATGGCTGTGTAAGCACATCTTACAGATGTGGGATAAAAACTAACATATTTTGCCTGACATCACTGAAGATCTGTTCTCATTGCATTTCAGAGGGGAGAATGTGGCCACAGGTGAAGTCGTCTAGCAGGAAAAGTTGTGGTTGTTTAACTGACTAAGGGTCTACAGATGGAAAATGTCAAAAAAAGAAAGGGACAGTCTGGGTTTTTTTATGTTTATCATGCATAAAGTAAAAAGGAAAAGGCTTAAGCAGGCAATCTTCATGTTCATTTTAATGAAAAGCTCCCTAGTGGCATGGATGCCAAAGAGCTGGAAGAGATTATTAGGTTGCTTATGGAAACTACATTATAAGAGGAAATTTTTGAAAATGTGTCAGGCACAATTCATTAAGAGTAACATATCTTTTATTTTACCCTGTCTTCAACCGACATAAGCTTAAAGTTCTTTTTCATTTAACTGGATAAATGTAATTCTTTGGAGATGCTATCATAATTTACAGGGCCTTAGTAAGGGAGAAATAGCAGTTTAACAAGAAAGGGGATTGTATGTTGCATGGTCATAGTTTTCAGTAAAAATAACTGTTAGATGACTTAAATATATATCCCTCTGCTATGGCTTGGCTGAATTCTACTGCCTTGCTGTGTCAGACAGCTTCCTGTCTCCTAGGGAGACAGCTATTGCTGATGGAGTAAGTATGGAAATATAGAAGTGTGAAAACTGCTTGTTGTAAGCGTTACTGTGAATATGACTCTGAGTTTTGGCAGACGCTAAAAAAAATACTCAAAGATAAGCAAATGTATTCATTTTAAAATATAAATGAGTTTGAACAGGCTTGGGTTTTGTGTAATAGTTATCCGTGCAACAATAATTAATATGCAGCTATGCCTGAGTAGCGACATACCCTTCTGAAAAAGGTGATCCGTCTTCCGGATGTATGTACCAAAGGAAGCATGGTTAATTCACACTGACTTGAGGTTTTTCCAGCAGTTTCTTGAAGTGATTGAAGCAGAGAAGTGAGATTAGGGTTGCTGGTTGCAAAAATGTTTCCTTGAAAGCAAGGGGAAACATTTAGTCCAGAAACAGTGAGTATGATATGTATTGTTATGAAAAATATGCATCATTTCCACAAAAAAGCTGAAAGATGAATGTTAGTGTATAAAACTTGTGAATTACGTGGACATGTCTTATTTTATACAGATACTGGAAGAGAGAAAACTCTCTCGTAATTCTAGAATGTTACGGAGATTTTTTAAGGAGATCAGCAATTTAAAATGGTCTAAGATTTAATTTAGATATGTATAAAATAATATGCTTTTGGAATTATTATTTAATGCAAATACAAATGACAAAATTACTTGTTTAAAGGATTTGCAAAGTAATAATGAATCAGAGATTGGATACCTTCTAAGGTGCTGCTTTTTAGTGAAATACATTCTTCTCCTGATTTTTACATACAGGCTGACAGCAGGCACACAGGGATGCACAGACATTCTCTTTCTCTGTGAGAACACAATCAGAGAATCATGGAAGAATTTGTGTTGGAAGGCATCCTTAAAAGTTGCCTAGTCCAAATTCCCTGCCGTGAGCAGGGACATTCTCAACCAGATCAGTTTGCTCAGAGCCCCATGTGACCTGACTTTGAATGTTTTGCAGGGATGGGACATCCACCGTCTCTCTGGGCAATCTGATCCAGTGTTTCACCATCCTTATTGTCAAAAACTTTTTCTTTATGTCTCGTTTATATTTAAAGCCATTTCTGTTTCTAAAATGTTTTTCCCCATCTTTTCTATAAGCCCCCTTTAAGTATTGAAAGGCCACAGTTGGGTCTCCTCAAAGCCTTCTCTACTTTTCTCCTTCTCAACTGTCTCAGCCTGTCTTCACAGGAGAGGTGCTTTTGGAGCACTGGACTACCTCAGCAGGTCTATGTCCTTCATGGATAATAACATGTGTAATAATTACTAGACTGCCATCCATGGCATGTATACATTTATTAGGAATATTAGTCTTTTGTAAATGTCAGGTCCCCTGAATTTTCATTAATTGTAGTGTGTTGAAACAGAAGTTAAACTAATAGCCATGTTGCCTGGATAGGCAATATATTGCAATGCAGGCATGATTAACAAAATAGTTTTAATGGGCTTTAAACCTGTGTTCCTACCCACGCAGGTTTGTTATGAACACTGGTGAAATTTACTAGTTCTTAGGGATCTGACTTGTTGCAGCTTGTGTCCAGAAGACAGTGAACAAGTACACACCACCACTTTCTGCTCACCAAAGGTACTTACCGGTGTTTTTTTAGAGGAGGTGATATTTGGTTCCTATAGGTCCTGCATAAGAATAATCTTTTTATAGCTTGTAATGGAGGTATTTAAAGCCACCTTCTCTTTTGTCTGGGCTGCTCTCCTCCCTTAAATTTTGCCTCTTTTTAATTTTTTTTTTAACCTAATGTCAAAGCTCTGTAGTTAGTTGGTGAAGATTATTGCTTCTGTCTCTTCCTGTGCTATTTTAGCTTATTTTATTTGTAAAATTTCTTTAGGGCCTTGGATTCTCAGTCTAGTTGCATTAGGATGTTACACAGCAGATGATCTATTGAAAGTTTTCTGTAAAAGTGAAAAATACCCATTAGAAGCAGGAAAATGTCATAATTTTTCAAAAAAAAATTTTGAAGTAAGGTAACCTAAGAATATCAAAGCTCATAAAATAGGAGCAAATGCTCTCTTTATTTTCCAAAGCAGAGAGTCAGTCAGTTAAAGTATTTTTGTGGCCAATGTTAAGAAAGTGCTCAGATTAAAAAGAATTTAGGAGGGATCCCCTGAACTTTCACATCTGAAAGTGGAGAATGAAGATTTCTCCCTGCAAAGATTTCTGATGAGTCAGACTCATGCTCTTTTCCCCAGTCTGCAGATGTTATTCTATGTCTAAATTGTAAAGGTTCATGCTCTGCTGTCTTGGTTTAAGACAGTTTAAAGAGGTGGACGTTCCAAAATAAGTTACCTCTTCTTAGTTTCAACCAATCCCTTTCCACCCATAAGGAATGAATATGAATAGATAAAAGTGAAAAATTTACTAACATGCAAAACAGCAACAGGCAAAAAAACCCCCAGTAAATAATCACTAGATACAAAATCGCTAAATCTTACGAAACCTTGGGAAACAAAGAGAGACCCAAAGTGGCGAAAATAGCATTTCCAGGATGGTCCCCTCCATGGGTGCCCACGTGGCTTGAAAGACCCAGGGAAAATCTCATCAGCTCTCTACCCCAGTTGACCATGCCATCTGGGAGATAAAGGGGAAAAAAGATGATGGACAGAAAGAACCTTGCTGGGAAAGCAGGAGCTTATGGAGCTACTCTAGTGGCAGATAAGTGCCAGTGCGTGTGGGGTCAGCACTGCCACCCACTGCCTCCTCCTGCTGCCCGCTGGACTCCGCTGGTGTTGGTGCTGATGTCCACCACACTGCACAAGTGTTGGGGGCGGGAGAAGAACCAGTCTGTCAGATGCGGGGTGACCTGGTCCATGAGACAGGTTTACAGAGATCACTCCAAAACAGTTTTTATTGCAAAATGCTGTTTTTACGAGTTTTTATTCCCAAATACTGTTTTTCAGTGGCTACTGTTGCAAGACCAAAGAAAAAATATCCAACAAACCAAAACCAACTGTGGGAAGTAACCTCCTCAGAAGAGGAGCCTCTGCCTTCGGCAAAGGCTGCCAGCAGAGAAAGCTCCCTGCTTCCTGGCTCTGACTTTAAGAGGGACCTTGGCAATGCCCTCCCCACCATTTTCTGGCTGCAGGGTCTTAAACAGACAGTAACAAATTTTGGGCACAGTGACATATGGAATACAATAACATTTTGTGTTACCCTGCCAACTGCAAATGATTTGGGGATCAGATTTGCAGGAGGTCCTGCGTGGCTCCTTTTTTAGAAGATTGTGGTATTTGTCTCTCCAGAATGGCTGTTCCATTTTTGGTATAATTTTGTATACTGCTTGGGTCATTTATTTTGTTACTCTCACGTAGTCATGGACATGTATGCCCATCCATTTTTACTGTTTTTATCTTGCATCTCAAATTTTCATATATAAAATCAACATTTTGGACACAGTTTTTTAGTATCTCACTATGACAGTGACCAAGCTGTGTTTATAAACGTAGATAATACTGGTAACAATGGATGACATTGAGGGTGACAAAATCAGTCAAAGAAAGAGCTGAAGAAACATGTTTTCCCTCTGCTATTTGTAAGCAAGATTCTAATGTGAATCAGATTGAAGATGATGCAGTACTGTAAGGTAACTCTGTGGTTGAGCTAAAGTAGTCTTCAAAATTCCAGGTAATGTTATGGATCTCCATACAGTTTTGTGATGTGTTTTTTATATATAAGTGCTTGCCTTTCAGAACTGAATGCCAAATAGAAACAAATTTTCCATGACTGTAGTAGTACATTACTGGAAGCAGCATAGTTTTGAGCCTTTGGGTTCCCTCATTTAATAGTCAGTGTTTACTTTTAGAAAGGGAAATGTGGTCTGGAACATATTAGGTCCCATCCTAAGGTTGTTGTGGATAGAATAATGAACCTCAATTCTCTTCTTTAAAACTGTACAATAATATTAAGTAATTAAAAGGGTGCTCCATTAGAGGATGTTCTGATCTCCATGGTTTTGGTTGGTAAGGCAAAATTTTTGTACTTAAATAGCAAAGAAGATCCAATTGTCACAAGAAAGCATTTTTTTTGTTAGGAAAGCTGTTTTTCATAGGAAATGTAATATAGCATTCAGTTAAGTTTCTGGCAGACATTTATAGTCTTCATCATTGAAATTTTTAAGATAAGATCAGACTGTAGTATAACATAAAGTTCTTTGGGGTTTCACTTTGTTTTTGTTTTTGTTTGGTTTGTTTGTCCTGCAGGGGCAACTTAAATGTAGGGGTTCAAAAGACATGGTCTCATATAGGTATACAGTCACAGAATATCTTGACTCTATTTTGTAAATTTGTTCTTTGTAGAGACCAGAAAAACAGGCAGGAAGAAAAATAGCTGATGTTCAAAACGCTTTTTCATCAGCTCCTCTCAAGGGACAAGAGGAAAAAAAAAGAAAAAAGGGAAAGAATAGATTCAGAAATGGAGGAGACTGAAGAGAAGGAGTGAAGGGTTGGAAAGAAGAAAAGAGTGTATCTGTTCAAAAGCCCAGTTTTAAGTAGAGGTAGGAAAAGCCATGTTTTTTGGCATATTATCTGGAAACCACTGAACACCTTGCTGAGTGCCCTGAAAGAGATAAAGTTGTACTGAAGATCAAAGCAGTGAAGGTATACGGCAGAAAAAAGTAAAAGAAAAAAAATAATTTGAGCTAGATCAATATCTTATGGGTCAGTTTCTCAGTAACTTCTATTAAACTAATTATGTGCCATAGTACTTTGTTTTACATTTATAAAATGTATGGCAGTTTCCAGCCTTTCTATGGCAGTACTGATTAAAACTGTTGGGTGTTTTTTTGGTTAGTTTTTTGGTGTTGATTTTGTCTGGGTTTTTTTGTTACATTTTATTACATCTGGGTGTTTTTATTACTTTTTAAAATTTTTATTACATTTTATTACATTTCGAAGTGATTCTATCACTTTGTAAGTAATACATAAATACCTTTTTTCTTCAGGTTGTACAAGTAATTTCTCTTTTTGTTACTGTATCCTTTTCTTACCCTGGAAATGCTATGCTTATAAGTAGCAGTTTGTAACCCACCAATTAATTGCATTAGCAGTTTGCTTGTCTTCAAGATCAGATGAATAAAACTGATTTGTAAACCGTCATTAAAGCTCGCTTTTTTCTACTCTATTTTTATTTTTAGGAATGTTGTCTCTGCAATTTGAGAGGTGGTGCATTAAAGCAAACTACTGACAAAAAGTAAGTAATATATTCTTCAGGACTGTACGTGCTTATTTTGAACTTTATTCCCAGTCCATTCTCATGTGCAAAGCATTTGCAACCCTTATTATTTGACAGTGTCCCTTTAAGCTGAATTGTTGCAGAATTAAAATTACTTCTATTGAAATGTGGCACTGGCATTTTGTTAAATAGTTAGATACTAAAACATACATTTGTTTTAGTATTTGCACACACTTGCTTGTTCCAAATTTTAATCTGCTGGCCTTTGTGCGAAGAAAGTAAATGAGAGCTCATTTATCATTGTTTGCCTGGGCAAGTCTTATCAAACAGCAAAGTGTATTTTCTTCTTTGCTCATGAAAATTACAATACCTTTGAACTTCTAAACCCAGTATTTTCAATGAATTAATTTTAATAATACTGAAATAATTTTCAATTCTGAAGTTCGGTTTTTTTTTTCAAATGCACTTCTATCACACACTATCAAAAATAGTTTTGTTGCTGACATCATGCTATTACCAGCATCAGGATTTTTCTCTGTATCTGGGTAACAGAACACTATAGCAAGTAACCCTATGAAGTGGACAATGGTGCAGCTTAATGTTTTTTCAAGCCCAATAGTAGAATAGTCTTTATGCATTTTGAATAATTTCATAAGTAATTAGCTTAACTTCGTAGCTTAGCAATATCGTGTAGATCGCTTTCTTTCATGCTTTGGAATGCAGTGCTAAGACATCATCTAGGTACAATATTCTTTTTCACTTACCAGGAAAGAATTTATTTATCAGTGATTTGCAATTGATTTCATGACCCTTGTAAATCGTCCAGTTAGGAGAACATTTTTTGTTTAACTCAGACCATATCTTACCATCAGCAAACATTATTACTGTAGCCATTAATGGAGATTTTTGCCAGTACATGAAAATTCTCAGCTGATTTTTAGTTCTGTTTTAAATTCTATTAAATTTGCTACTTGCTTTACTTGCTAAATAAAAAGAGAATGACAAAAATACTATCTCGAATTTATCATGCCCTTTTGATATTTCCTGTTGGTAGCTTCCATGTTGCATATTTAAAACCGTGTATCTTTTTTTGTATATCAATTTAATTTTTTTCAAATCTCTCATAAGATATATTAATAGAAAAATCCACAGAAGTTTGCATAAAATCACTTTTCTTGTATAATTGTATATAAGGTTTTTATGTTTACATTTTATCACTCCATAGGTTAGCGTTACAGATTTATAAAATGGGATTTCTGTAAACGCAGTTGAGCTCTGGTTTTTATGTTTCTGTAACACTTTAGAGTTGTTACACATTGCGGAGTTTTTAATCTGTCTTTCAGCATTAGCTATCATTTAAAAATTTCGAGTTTTTAGAGAAGTATATTACAATTATATCTTTTTTCTCCAACAGCTGTGAAATCTAACATGTGCATTCCTTTTGCTTCTTCTTTATTCTGTACATACTAATTAGAGATACAGGAAGAGCATGTCATGCTTTTAAAAACTAATGGATCGAACTGGTGTGTGTGCATGCAGAAAGCAGTTTGCCATATAGGAAAGCTGAGATTCCTTCTTTTCAGCAGAGCACAGCAATTGTTTTGAGTCTGTTAGGTTGAGAGATGTCAGAGTATAAATGTTTAGTTGAAGATTGATTGAAGAGGTATTTTATTTAGAGCATTTCTGTCTCATAAAGCTTAGATGGTAAGGCAGTGTGGTTAAGCAGGTGGGCAGGTCACAATGAAAAGAAAATGGCTGTAATAAAAACTGTTTTAAAAAGTCTCAAAACAAGACTCTTTTCTGTAAGTTAAAACATGAACAAACTGTCACCATGATAGAAGGATGGATCTGCAAGCTTTACCTGTTATTATTTGGGCTGAACTGTATAACTTGCTAATTGATATGTCATCTGTACGTATATCTCTTATTTCACACTTTGACCAATACAACTTTAAAGTCACATGACAGGAGTTCGTTTGGTCGCTGTGTGTCATATTCTATTTTTGCAGATGTTTTTGTCAAAGATGACTTACTGAAATATTGCTGCTCTAGTGCAGGAAAGAGAAATTATTTATGTTTTCTGCATTACCCTCCATCTCCTTCAGCTTCAGCCCACATTCCTGTTAATCTGCTAAGATGCTTCTGTAATGTGTGTTTCTTCAAAATGTACAAGAAATGAAGTGAGACAAGCATTCAGAGCTTACAGAAATAGAACAAACGGGGTAATGGAAACAGATATACAGTAAATGACAGGGAATAAGGCAAATATGAGTCAAAGAATGGAAATGTTTTCCTTGTCTACCCCAAAAAGATTTTAGAAGTAGCCCCAGAAGGCTGCTCTTTGTTAATAAAAGTATCGTTAGCTTCTCTTTTACTTCATGAAATACACAGTTTCAACATTAATTTCAGACTTTTAAAAGTTTCTTTTAGCTTTTCTCATTTTGAGATTCATCTATTGAAACAGGATTTGGAGTGCTTTCTGCTGCATATAGGAAGCATATAGTATCATCTGGCAAACCTCCTGAAGTTGCATTGAAGTCTTAAATGTAACACTGGTCCTAGGCACTTGCAGGTGCTTTTGCTGATAAAGGAGACCTGGTTCATGTTGGGCATTGCACTGGTGACTTGATGACTTTGCTGCTTGTATGCCATTGTGTCTGTAGACAGAAGGTCTTGATAGCATTTGCATTTCATTTTGCATTTTGATAAATACATGATTGATTGTAATCATGTGTGTTGCATAAGAGTAATTTCTCAGGTCTAAGTAATGTTAATAATGAGTAATAAATGCTGTAGATGATAAATTACACATGAATGAAATAGTGTGGTGTTTATGTATGTACCTAAATAGCACACCTACGAAAACTTCTTACTTAAATAAAAAGTAAAACATGCTTAAAAATTGTTGCGATAAAACCTCAGTCTGAAATTTTTTTGACACAAAATGGTAGTGTTACAAGGTTTGTTAAAATGTGTTAATGAAGCCTAAGAAAGCCTAAGGAACTAACTACAGATGGGAACCTTTAAGAAGACCGAACCAAACCAAACGAAAAGCAAAAGCCAAACGCACAGCAAGCGACAACTTAAGCACTTGTATTTCTATGAGTTTTTTTGGTGGTATTTTTGACTTGCCACTTTTCACAGGTGGGCACATGTAATATGTGCAATTGCCATCCCAGAAGTCAGATTTGGTAATGTCACAGAGCGTACTCCGATAGACACTAGCAGAATACCTTTGCAAAGATTAAAATTGGTGAGTAGTATATTAATATATGCTCCATATATGCATTGATATTAAGGTGTTCCAATATTTGAAATGTATTAAAAATCTGAATTGTGATGGTTATTGCCAGGTAAAGAGCAGTAAGTTACGTTTAAGGTAAGAAATAAATAACCAGGGTTTTACCGAGATGGGTCTTTTGAAACATAATGGCAGTTCTTTAACAGTGGTAACAGTCTTTGGTATTCTGTTAAATGTAATTCAAACCTGTTCTTCCCCAAAAGAAGAAAAACGAACTTGACCAGTGTCAACTGTGAAGGCAGTGTTGGTGATGAAACTCAACAGGACAGGGAATACTACACAGTACATATTTGTGAGGTCTTTTTAGTATTGATTTTTACCTCAACTATTTATGAAGGTGAAAGGATGTATGATCTGTTTGTTACATGGTATCTCTGCCGTCAGGGTATTGAAAAATATGCATAAAACAAATCACACATTAAAGAGTGTCATTCAAGAACACTGATGTACTCAAGAAGAGGATATGCACGAGTGCAAAACGTGGTTTTTTGCTATGTTATACGATAATTACTTAATCTGTCAGTGTGTACACGACTGCGATGTTGTCAGATAGGGAGAAAATAATTAGTGGCACATTCAAAGTCTTAGAGAAAGCATAGGTTTTCTGGATCAACCCACACTGTGGGTTCCAGTGTGGTTTTTGGTCTACCTTACCTTATACTCACTTATTTTGAACTATTAATATTTTCATTCTATTTATACTTTCATTTCATTTTATTCCATTCATTATTTTTTATCTTTTGTAGCTGTATGTCTAAATGTGGAAATGCAGCCTGGAGTGGTTTAAAATTGATAGCCTGTCCTTCAAGTGGTAATCTGTTTTGAGTTTTTGTTCAGAACTAAAAAAAAAAAAATTGATTTTCACATGTCCTTTTAAAAATATTTTAAAAGACATATGTGAAAAGTGTATGTATAGCATAAAAACATAAGGGGACTTGAAAATTGTTAATTCGAGGGTTGGAAAGACAGAAGTCATGGAGACATTGTTGGAAACAACCTCCAAGATCATCAAGTCCAACCTTTGACTGAATAACACCAAGCCCACTGGGCACATCTTATCTCAGTGTGCCATATCTGCTCATTTTCTGAACATTTTCAGGGATGGTGACATCAGCCAACTTCCCTGGAAAGGCTGTTACAAAGCCTGACCACCCTTCGGTGAAGAAATTTCTCCTGCTATCGAACCTAACCTCCTCTGGGACAGTTTGAGGCCATTATGTCTTGTCCTACTACTTTTTACTTGGCAGAAGAGGCTACCACACCCTCATTTCAGACAGCTGTAGAGAGTGATAGGTTCCCCCTGAGCCTTCTTTTCTCAGGCTAAACACCCCCAGCTCCCTCAGCCACTCCTCACAAGACTTGTACTCCAGGCCCTTCCCCAGATTTGCTGCACTTCTCTGGACATGCTCCAGCAGCTCAATGTCCTTCTTGGATCACAGGTTTCAAGGTGCTGCCCCACCAGTGCCAAGGACAGGGGAAAAATCCCTGCCCTGGTCCTGCTGGCCGCACTATTGCTGGTACAGGCCAGGATGCCATTGGCCTTCTTGGCCACCTGGTCAGGGTGTGGGCAGGACTCAGCACTGGGCCTTGTTGGACCTCACACCACTGGCCTCAGCCCATTGATCCAGCCTGTGCAGATCCCTCTGCAGAGCCTTTCTACCCTCCAGCAGAACAACACTCCCACCCAGCTTGGTGTCATCTCTAAGCTGACTGAGGGTGCCCTTGATCCCCTTGGCCAGGTCATTGATAAAGATACTAAAGAGAAGTGGCCCTGATTCTTGGGGAACACCACTTGTGACTGGCCACCAACTGGTTTTAAATTCGTTCATTCATTCGTTCATTCGTTCATTTGTTCATTCATCAGATGTTGAAATGTATTCTGTCCATGACTTAAGCACTGTAAGACTAATAGGAGCCTTTTGGAGAAGGCTTGAATTAATTTTAAATTATTGATTATGAAGGTGTGGAGCCAACATTTGTGAAATTACATGATTTACAATCCTGGATTATTTCTCCTGAATATGGAGCAATTATGTTAATCAGTTTTGAATAGTTGAGGAATTTTTAGATTTTAGGTTTTCTTCTATTTTTTCCTTCAGTGGAATATTGCTTTTAGTCCTTAGTGCTTTTTCAGTTCTTGATGCCTCCTTCAATATAAAATGACATTGAACCACTTGTATTGTATAAAGCTGTATGTAAGCCTATGGTGTCCTGCAAATAGATCAGTGTTTAGAAATAGAGTACTTGGCTTCCTTAACACTTTTTTTAAAAGAAGAGTTTGTATATTTGTGTGGAATGAGTGTTGTGAAAAAGGAACTCAGCTGAATACGGTAGAAATGAGAGGCAGGGTAGTTTGTAACAGTCATAAATGTATTGGTGCTGCAGGTGGAAGACAGCCTTTCTGTGAGGGAAGGAAGAATCCTGATTGGCTCATTAAACCTTACTATTCCAAGATTTAGTTTTCTGACATTAAATTTATAATGAAATAGCTAGATTTGTATTAATTTAAGGGAGGTAGGCAGTTTGACAATTTCAAAAGGCTCTGTAATGATGTAATGCCAATAGACCAATAAAATGTTTCTTCTTAGGTAAAGGAGCAGAAAAAATTCTCCCCTAAAACCACCACCAGGCTGTATGCTTTTAAATTTTGACTTTTTTTTGCAAGTAAATTACTGCATCTGATGATTTTACTCTGCTCTGTTTCACAAGGAATACCCTAGCTAAACTAAGTTTCCTGAATGATATGATGTGATGTTATTCTGTATTTTAAAAATAAAAATGAATATGTGTGTATACGTATATGTATACACATACACATACATATAAACATACATAGTAGAATTGCATGGATACTTTTATGTTCTCAAAAACACTTTATATCAGATACTTCTTGTAACATATTTCTCGTTTCCTGAAAAATGGCGTTCCTACTTCTCCAAAGAGTTTGCTGCTGATAGCCTTCTGTGTATGTTCTAGCCTTGTGTATATTTGCCACATTATTCTCAATTCAAAAGTGATCTTTAAGTTAGCCTTCATTTCCTGACTGTTGATGCTACAGAATAACAAGCTCTCATCCCAGCTGGCCCTGGATATTTTTCCTCAGGGGAATCCCAGGGATTGTATGCAAATTTATTCTTTCTCTAGGAATTCCTGCCTCTTCTTTCCTCTACTTGACCTGACTTCATCCTTACCTTTAATTCCTTTCCATTACCATTTGCTCAGTACCTCAGAGTAGACAGTTGATACCATCTGCCTTGCTGTTAATTTCTGTAAAAGCATAGTGAGTGTTTCACACCTGGGGATATGTGAGCAATTGATTCAGGTCAGTTTTGCCCTTTGAAATTTTAGGGACTGTCAACACTGCTCTTCAGCAGCCAATTCCTGCTTCGCAGCTATCCTGTTTGATAGCTTTGTACATAATTTCTTGATATTGAGTCTTTATAAGCAGTAATTAAGAAAAAATTGAGCCTATTTTTATACTCCATTTTGTGATAAAGCATGAGGTATCTAATAAATAAATGTGGGCTTCCCTACTGTGCCATCTCTCCTTTACAAAATTTAAGATGTGTTTTGTTGATTTTTTTTTTAAATGAGCAAAACACAATGGAAAAGAATATAAATGAATAGATTCTAGCATGCAGCCGTACCAAAATTAGGTATTATACTGTAGGAGCAAATGGTTCTAGTTGTTTTAAACATTTTCTATCCCTGTCCTTCCTCTTCCTCCCCTGCTAAAATAGTAAGAAGCCCAAATAAGCAGAATATCTACTGTTTTCAGAGATCTGTAGAGGAGGAGCTGACATTTTCTTTAATGTAGCGTCTACAAAGAAATAGCAAAGGAAGTAAAAAGCCAATGTTTTATTTTTTTACAAATTAAAAAACATCTGTGCAAACATGAACATATTGGTAGGCTGTTTTTTATTGCTTAGCTTGTAGATGTAGTGATTGCTGTTAAATAGTTTCAATTCACTAGAACTTTTAGGCTGAAATCAGTATGTTTCCTGTCAGTCTTGCCACTATTAAATATCCAAGGTATACTAATTTCTTCCAGAGTAAAACTCAGTATTTGTATCATGCTAACAGTAGTTCGTAACTTTAAAATTGTTTTATTCAACTGTTTCGTGTTTGCAAATTAGTGGGTTGTTATAGCATGCCAACATGTTTTCATATTTCTCTAGCATTTGCAATAGGTTATGTGTCATGTACCACCATTGTTGAAAATTTATATGTGACAGTGAAATTTTAATTAAAAATTAAATATTTTAAAATTTTTTCCTTAATGCAAGTGGATAAAATAAATAAAAGATTTGGCTGCTTTGTTTTTCATAGAGGAAGAAAAGAATGTGATACACTCTGGTGAAATCGCTTCTATTTTAGGGGTGTAAACCCATGATATTGTTGGACTTTAGCTGGCTTTTCATGTGAAAGCAAAAGACCTCCTAGGCAACCTCAGTGTTGAGAGCATGCCACAAAGATGCGATAACCTGTAGTTTCTCCACATTATGTCTGTGATGATACCTTTTCTCTTTGTTTTTTTTTTTTTTTTCAAATACATGTGAATGGAGAAATTAGATTGTCCTGGTCTCCTTTTGTCAGAGAGTCAGGCTTGCTTTCTTCGTTTTATGATGGTCACATCAATCAGACACTTTGAGTTCAAATACCCATGTGGAATGAGAATTAGTAATTACCAAGCTAGGAAAGAAATATGTTGAATATGGACATTTAATTACGGGTTCTAAAATGAAATGGCTGAAGGGATATACCTTATCATATCACACATTATAAACCAATATTTTGCATAAACTACAGTATGCTAGCTGTTTTGTGGACATGTAGTTCAGCTGGTTTCTGTTCCAGTGGTCTCGAAGTTTAACAGCAGACGTGAGCTAGTGTGAAAACAGGAAATACACAAATGCTAAGGTAAGTACTTTTAATCACAGTGAAAATGTTAGGAGCAGATAAAAGAAAGGCAGAGTTGCTGAGAAGGGATAGGATGCAGGGGCACCACGTGAAATTTTTCTCAATGTAAATGCAGAGTTTTAGCTGATGACGAATTGGAAGAAGTGTGTAATTCGTAGAAGAATTCATGCTGTGCATGAGTGTGGTGTCAGCTTCCATCCCAATGCTGTTAAACAGCATCGAGCAGTTTACCCAAAGCAGACAGAGCTTAGGCTTGTAGCTGAGTTTAGCTTTATTTATTTATTTTATTGTTGCCTTTTTCCGTTTGTCTGTAAGTCTTCAAGAGAAGCTTGGTGTATGCTTACACTTTTAAAATTCCATTTTTCCTTGACTGTTTGTTTGTATGGGGCTTTGGGTCCTAGAAAATGAACTGGATTTCTTTGTGTGTCAAAGTCAATGATAAAACTCAATTTTACTTTGGGAAGGGAAAAGCTTTTCCCCAAGTACCTAGATAGTCTCTGTTTTCAAAAGAGTGTTAATTACTGAGCTCTAATTATAAATATGAATTATAGCTGCATAAAAAAGTCTCTGGAGATGAAAAATTCAGACTGACCTCTCAAATATCAAATCAGCCTTTGAAAGAAATTGCTCTCTTGTCTGTTTTTCTATTTTAATAAAACATGGGACTTAAAACTAGAATGAAATAAAAGCCCTTGCTAGTATATGGCCAAAGAACTCAAGCCAACAGGAATATTGAGCCTAGTGTCATTCACCCTTGCCAGGCATGTGACTTGTAGTGAATGTAGACCTTGTAAATGAGAATGTTTAAATGTTTCATCTGTTACAATAGAACTATTTAAATAGAATCATTAGCATCTGTTCCTAGACCTATGTATTGTGAGATGTCAACTCTAAAATCATGATTTCACTATTTGATAGTGAAATACCTTGTCTCCTTTTGGTATTTTTTAATGTTTTAAAATGCTTGTGTATTGGATTGACTTTGTCCTTATAGGCAGTCATTGCAATGCTGTACTGAAACATGCACATACAATGCCTTTGTTTCTCTATCTTTAGAGTTTCCTATTATTTTTATACTTGAAATACTATTTCTCCAAGAAAATAGAGGTAGAAAATGAGTTCTGGAATAGCTGAAGTTGCCCTGAAGCTTTTGATGACCTCAGATTTGTATTTGACAAGTGAACCGAGTATAACCACAAGTGTACTCTGACTGAAGAACATTATTTTGAAAAGAAATCTACAGTGTGATGATGGCTGATCTACAAGCCTTTCAGAATTTGGCTGAAGCCATAAAGGTTTTTTAGAAGGCTGTACACTTTAAAATTTGCACCTGAAGGCAAATAATAGTGAGCTTGAAAGCCAAAGATTATAGTATTGAAAAGTACATCAATTCTGAAAATATAGAGGTTTCTCAGTGGTATGGCACTGAAGAATGGAATCAAAGCAAAAATTTGTATGAGTTTTTAAAAGAATGGGCACATATTCTCTGCCTGTCATTCTATTTTAATGATTAAAAGGATTAAAGACATTTGAGGACACTGCTTATCTTCTCTGTTCTAATTTGTAATGAAATTCATTTGTTAAACTACAGTGATGTGGTAGAACTATTGCAGCTGCGTTCATGAAAAAATAAAGAAGCACTTTTAGTGATGTATACCAGTGTTGCTATGCGTTTCTGGTAATACAAAGAAGTATTGATTACTTTTCAGTGTTTCTAAAAATATTGCTGGAAGGGCCATTGAGTAGAATCATTATGCCATAGATACAGTCATGTATTAACTAGATCATTGCACACATTCACAGGCAATGGGACCAAAATAGACAGAAATCTCGGGCCAGATTTTAAGATACTTCCAAATAGTTTTAAAACTATTAATGAAATACCTTTTAGTAATATACTTGATTTTAAAAAGTATTAAACTAAAAATAATGCAACAGTTGCTTACTACAATATATAATTTATTAAAAGTGTAGTGACTCGTTGCCATCATGTACAAAACAGAATTTACTGTATATGATTTAGTCACAGTGTTCATAAGATTTTTCATAAGTATATTAAAAGAATATAGTTTGCTGGCTGTACAGTACTTACTGTCAGAATAATTTGCTACAATGTGCAGATCCTATTGCAAACTGTCAAATTTGTATCTTGCAGTGGTACGGTACTAGCAAGTCTTACAAAAGATATGGCAAATATTAGAAATGCATTACTATAAATAATGTCTGAAGACATGGACAGAAAGAGACATAAACATGTCTGCTGATGTAAGTGTAGTAACTGTCAAGGATTAAATGTGTCCAGTGTATGCAGAATTTAGAAATCTGGGAAGGAAAACTGGCACCAGGTTTGTATCTGTAAGAAAAGAATTTGCAGACACCATAATCCAGGAAAATTTATCTCTGATTATTACATGCACAAGTTATGTGCATGTTTTTTGTTCGTATAGTGGTTGAATACATATAATATTTTTAAATGTAAATTTAAAATTCTTCCATAATTTTGTATCACATCTCTATTCAGGCTAGGGACAATCCCAAATATCAATACAGGCTGATGGATGAATAGACTGAGAGCAGCCCTGCAGAGAATGACTTCGGAGTGCAGGGGATAAAGCTGGACACAAGCTGTCAACGTGCACTTACAACCCAAAAAGCCAACAAGCCAAGTGCATCCTAGGCTGCATGAAAAGCAGCATGGCCAGCAGGTCTAGAGAGGGGGTTTTGTCTCTCCACTTTGCTTTTGTGAGAATACTCCCAGCTGGAGTAGTTCATCCAGCTCTGGGGTTTCCCAGCAGAAGAAAAAATAACAGACCTGTTAAAATGGGTCCAAGACAAAAATGATCAAAGGGCTGGAGCACCTCTGCTATGAAGACAGGCTGAGAAGGCTGCAGCTTTTCAGCCTGGAGAAGAGAAAGCTCTGGTGAAAACTTACTGAGGCCTTTTAATACTTAGAAGGAACTTCTAAGAAAGATGGAAAGATTTTTTTTACCAGGACCTGCAGTGAAAAGACTACCAGGAAGTATTTCATACTGAAAGAAGGTAAATTTAGATGACATGCAAGGAAGACCTTTTTTCTTACACTGAAATGATATAATGCTGCAGCAGGCTGCCCACAGAACTTGTGGATGCCTCATCATTGGAAGTGTTCAAGGTCAAGTTGTATGGGGCTTTGAGCAACCTGGTCTAGTGGCAATGGTGCTGAAACTAGATGATCTTCAAAGATCCCTTCCAACCCAAACTGTTCAAGGATTCTGGAGGACATGAAACAGTGGGGACTTCCAAGGAATAAAACTGTAATGAGGTGATCACCCACTGATGTGTGAGGAGCCATTGGGTTTTTTTAAATTTGTGTAATGTGTATATTGTCAGTAGCACAGCAAAATTTATTCAAAACTGCTTTAGAGTTAAATATAATAAAAAGGGTAAATTTCTAGAAGATTGAATAATACAATGTCATAAATCTAACTGGTAATAATTACAGTAATGCTCCAGTTAAAATTAACTTACCCTGGACACAAAGATGATGCAAGATTATGGAAAAAAATTTCTGCTATAAATAGATATTTAAAAAAGGGTGCAATATTCCCCTTCCTCCAGTCAGTGGGCACTTTCCCTGATTGCCGTGACTTTTCAGATATGATGGAGAGTGGCTTAACAACTACATCAGCCAATTCCATCAGGACACTGAGATGCATCTCACTGGGTCCCACAGACTTGTGTATGTTCAGGGTCCTCACGTGATCTTGAATGTGATCTGCTCTTACACTGGGAATGACTTCAATTCTCCAGTTCCTGTCTTGAGGTTCGGGGACTTGAGAGATGTGGGAAGAGTGATCACTAATGAACTTTGAGGCAAACAAAATTATCGAGTACCTCACGTTTTCTTTAGTCTTCCATTTCTGACCAACATACCTATAGAAGCCATTTTTATTATTCTTTGTATCCCTTGCCATATTCAGCTCCAACTACACCTTAGCTTTCCTAATCCTGTCCCTACACAACCAGACAGCACTTCTCTTTTCTTCCCAGGACAGCTGTCCCTGATTCCACATCCTGTGATTTTCCTTCTTGTGTTTCACTTTGGCCAGGAGGTCTTTACTGAGCCATGCTGGTCTCCTGCCTTCCTTGCTTCACTGGTGGGAGTTGAGAGATCTTGAGCTCTAAGAAAAATGTCCTTAGAGATCTGACAGTTCTATTCTGCTCCTTTTTCCCTGAGTGCAGTTTTCCAGAGGGTCCCATCCCCTAATTCCTTAAATAACTAAAAGCTCAGGCTCCTAAAATTCAGAGTAGTGACTTTAGCCTTTCTTTGGCCCATAACCCTTGAGATCATGAGTTCCACCAGGACATGATGACTTCAACCCAGGCTGCCACTGATCCTGACCTCTCCAGTTGGTTAATCTGTGTCAGTAAGCAACAGGTGCAGTAACACTTCCCTGTCACCTGGGTTAAGAAATTATCCTTGGTGCTCTCCAGGAGTCTCCTGGACTGCTGGCATCTTGCCGAGTTGCTTTTCCAGCAGATGTCAGGGTGACTGTCCTGACCAGTCCCTGCAGCTGGATCAGAACCTGCCAGAGTGATGCTTCCTGCAGGTGAAGTAAGAAGGTTTTGTCAATAGGGTCCCCTCAATTGAGTGGCTGGTAATAAACACAAACCATGAGATTTCCTTTGTCGGCTTGGCCTCTGATTTTCTACCACAAGCTCTTGCTGTTTCTCAAAGACAGGTTTGTGCAGTCAAGTCCACAGAGAGGGCAAATTGCCTGCCCCTCCTTCCTTGCCTGTCCCTTCTGAACAGTTTATAGCTTTCAATTGAAGTGCTTCAGTCATGTGATTTTTCCCACCAAGTTTCAGTGTTTGTGATTAGATCATAGCTTTCCATTTGCACAGTCACTTCTAGCTCCTTCTGCTTGTTACTTATGCTGCACGCCATTTCGTAGATTTGATGTGTTTTAAGGACAGAATGATGAGTAATTGATAAATTAATTATTTGGACATAATTGGAAATAGTTCAAAACTCAGTTCAGTGAGAATTTTTAGCTTTCAGCTGATAAATTTGGGTTTTTAGTACTTTTAGCTAATTTTGTCTTGTTGTTTTCCTCACTTAAAGTTCTCTGCCACAAGGCATTTGTGTGGTGATCCTTGGAACATTACTGTGAGACCTGTTCCCTGAAGGGAAAAATGTCCAGTTCAGGTTATAAGCTTGAGAACTTGTCTGCATGAACAGATACTGGTTTTCCTTTAGGAAGCTGACTGCTATTTGAAATAATATTTGTAAGGAGCTGCTGAAGAAGGTAGTAAGTTGATTTACACAGCAAATTCTGGGGGTTTAAAGTAACTCAAGTTAATGTTAATTTTAAAGAGAAAAAATGATGGCTGAGCTGGTGCCTGGGGTTACCTTTTTCCCCTATAAGCTGAAGTAGCTCTCTGTGAGCTTTCTATATATGCAGGTTCCAAGAAAAAGGGTAAAGTATCAGTTTTAGGTAAAGTTTTATTAGTGGAAAAATGGCACAATTTTTTTAGAGACTAGTGATTTGTTCTGACTTGTTTTACAGTGCAGCTTTTTTAACATTTAATTTATTTCACGCAGCTGTTTTGTTTGGGATCCCACTGTTACCAGAAGAAAGTATGGACTCTTAGACAGCCACCACAGCTTGCACTAGAGATGAGTGTCTTAAATGCCCCAAATGACAGAGAACAGCATTTTGTTTCTGGAGAAGCGGCATATTTTCCCTGTACATGTAGTGATGTGAGATCATTTGCTAGGCTCATCCAGCATGTTTAACCGTGTGGTCTTCAGGAATGGCTGTGTGTTGTTTTCATTACCAGCAAGCATTACATCTGTCTTGTCAGCTCTGAACTTAAGCAGCTTACTTATTCCTAGCACCTTATCACAGCAAGGCACTTGGCAAGCTGAGAGACTACACTGTCCAAGTCTGACAAATATAAGTCTTAAAGCAGTGTCAACATCGTAAGGATGGCACTGCAGCCTACATGATCTTCCAATTTGTCCAGTAGACTATATTTTACAGAGTGACACAATGACAGAAAATTCTCTTGGTGGAAAGTCATTGTTACTGTCTCTTTTATTTGGCAGAGAAGGGGCTGTGTCCAAAGGTTCCATAACAAAATCATGCATAGATTGTCATGGAGCTCATAAAATGAGTAAAGAATATGTTAACTACATAGTTCAGAAAATTTAACTTTATGAAACTGGGCAGATACAAGGGCGTATGAACACAAGCAGAGGTTGTAGAAAATATCCTGGATTTGAAAACTTATATATTCCTTTGCTTTTTGCACATCAGAGCAATAGTAGGAGACATGTTCTTGAGCGAGTTTACATCAACTTGACAGTAAATAAAGAAGCTGTTGCAAATACAAAATTTATTTTAAAGACCTTCTTATCCTGAGGAAGAGATAATATATAGGAGCTTTAGTCCTTAGAATGGTGTCTCATGTTTGTCATACCCTTAATAGGAAGGTAGCCATCTGCGATATCTGTCAATGTTAAGGCAACAGTAGAAATCATAGCTGGAGAAAGAGAGTGGAACATAGAGCAGAAAAATTCATGTTACCTGATACTGTGTGATATTCAGCTAACCGTCTGGTCTATAGCTTGTTGGTTTTCTTATACAGTATTAAAAGTAAATTCCTTGATAATACAGGAGTTACAGTCTCACAGTAGGGCAGCACTTACATGATTTTGGATGAATTCCAGATCTCTGACTAAGAAGGCTTGACTTACATTACAGATGTCATTTTGGTTGTGAGCCTTTTGCTTTTTGATCATCATGGAAGAATATTTCTATCCTTGTGAGAGGTGTTTGCTTTTTGTAACTGATACCTGCTGGCTGGGTATCAGTTAATTTCACTGCTATAACACAGTTTGCAGTGTAGACTTAGCATATTTAGAGCTGCCTATAATGCCTGGGCACTCTCCAGTTCATCATAGTTTCAAGACACCCCATCTATCTGAAAAATACTGTGGTCACTAAGAAAGCTGCCTTTGAGATAACTGTCATGTCTCTTTTTCCATTAGGAATTTTCTGTTTGCAATAATCCCATCTAGTTCTTTAACTAGGCATGGTTAAAATTATCTCATAGCACGTATAAATTTGATAGCTTTTAAAAAGAAATTGAGAATTTGCAGCTCTCTCCTGGATGTGATTTTTTAGATTAGTGGAAAATGTAGGAGGAAGGTTTGCTGAATGTGTCTGCCATCCCTTCCAGAACTTCAGAATCATTTAGGTTAGAAAACACATCTGAGATAATCGAGTCCAACCCTTGACCAAACACCATCTTGTCAACCAGACCATGGCACCTGGGTGCCACATCCAGTCTTTCCTTAAACATCTCCAGGGACTGTAACTCCACCACTTCCTTGGGCTGTGCGTTCCAATGTTTAACAACCATTACCCTGAAAAAAATTATCCTGTTGTTCAACCTGAACCTCCCCTGGAGCAGCTTGAGGCTGTGTCATCTTGTGCTGTTGCTAGTTATGTGGGAGGAAAGGCTGACCCTCACTTGACTACAGCCTTCTTTCAGGGAGTTGTAGAGAGTGGTAAGATTTCCCCTGAGCCTCCTTTTCTCCAGCCTAAACAACCCCAGCTCCCTCAGCCACTCCTCATAGTACTTCCTCTCTAGATATTTCATCAGCTTTGTTCTGGACTTGCTCCAGCTCCTCAGTGTCTTTACCGAAGTGATATCTTCCTTAATACAGGAAATTACAGTTTAGTGTTTTGGGTGCTGTCTTTCAGTCTGTTTGGGTGATTTCCTTGTTTATACAGCTGAGTAATTGTGACTAGCATACAAGCAGGTGTCAGAGGAGTACTTGCTGACCAAATATTTTTATAATTCAGAGCTTTGTGCTGTCCTAGACAGTTTCTTGTAAATTACAAACATTTGTTCCCGTATTTCCAGATATATGGGACTCAGAACTTTCTTGTCATGATTTTCAAAATAAGTGGAACAAAATGAAAGCATAGAGATTACAAGAGCAGGTAAACAACATAGACATAAGGGAGATATACTAGATGTTTATCCCTTGCTATCAGATTACTTTAAAAGAGGAAAATTGAGATCAAAATCCTTGTCAACCTGAGTGTGATGAAATGGTTAGTGAGCAGTGAGTGGGATGGGATTATGGATGAGACTTGGTAGACTTCAGTATATCTGATCTGTATGAAAGGAGGGTTGATGTTGCAAACTGATTTTCTTCTTGTTTTAGATCAGAAGGCAGGGATTGACCTATCAGTCAATATAGAACCTTGAACTGTAGAGCAGTTTGTAAGGAAAGCAGACAATGGGTAAATATTTTTGACCTTAGTGATTATTGTTTGAGAGAAAAGAGAAAACCCTAACGTGCAAATGAACATTGCATCTAAGCAAAAAGAAGAAGATGCATAACATAAATATATTGGGAGGAATGAGTACAGTCCATGTAGTTAATTTGGGATGGCCAGATCCATGATTTTTGAATGGTTTAGTTTCTAAATTTTTGTTTTCTTCAATGCAGCAAAATCTGATCATAAAGTAGCTGTACTAGAAATATTTTTGTTCTTAAATTATTATCATAACATTTTCAAGTATTACTTAGTTTTGTTCATAGAACTAAATACATGCTAATGAATATCATCTATGTGTATGCAGTAAATTGGATTTTCCACTGTCACTATGAGAATAGTAGTAGAATTGGTAAAATGGGGATCTCATAGGTGATCTTCTTGGCTTGCTGTATTTGTCTAACTGTTCGAAATTCAGACTTAGGGAGCACTGTGTACTGATAACACCATAAAACCCTTCTTTGTTTTTTATCTCTCAATAACATTTTTCTTTACCTAGTGTGTGTGATCACCCATTTAACTTAATCTAGGTACATAAAACACACTTTTTGGATCCTAAAGATTTTATTATGCATCATATAGTTGCCTATATGTCTATGACTATCAACTGAAAAACCATTAAACAAACCACCCACTTCTTTTGCTCTGCATTTTGTCATTGTGCATTGCATAATGATAACCCCCTATGGTATATTACATAGCCATTGCTTTGAAGTTTTCTTAGGCTGGTGATGAATTTTGTTTAAATATGGGAGCCATTATGTTCCAGGCGGCTCAAATGTACTGCAAAGACCCTTTCCATTCATATCAGTAAGATGATTTTATATTAATAGTAGGCTGACTTCTTGTATTATATTATCTTTTGCTTGCACGTAGATCTTTGATGTAGATCTCCATCAATCACAGAGCCTCTCAAGTAGTTCTGAAATGATGTAAAGGATGTCCTCATGCTACTTTATCTTTCCTCTGAGGGGTGAAAATTCTGAGTATGTTGTTGTAGTAATCCTTTCCTTTCCTTTCCTTTCCTTTCCTTTCCTTCTTCCCAGAACTTCCCTTCCCAGAACTTCCCTTCTTCTTGATATTATTTAGATTTCTTAGGTATAGCTCCTCTTATAGATTTAAAATTTTCCTGCTTTTCTTAGGATTTGATTGGAAAGTCAGATTACTTCACGGCATAATCCTGAGATCCTTCAAAAGCAAAAAGAGGTGATGTTGCTAAATAGAACGAACAGTTTTGTGGATCCACATATTTAATGATGAAGAAGGAATTATCAGTGGTGATCAGAACAGTCTAATACAGTGAAATTTTAAGAATGAGGGGATTGAAGAATAAACTGTGTAAATCAAAGTCTTTTCTAGACTAACCAACAGTGTGAACATAAAAATAAGTTAATATTTTTAAAATCAGAGCAGCAGTATACAGTCTTTCCTGCTTTTATTATAAGTGCTGGTGCTGTATTATAAGTATAAACAGTAGGATTTATTTATTTTGTGGCAAGGTTATGAAGCACAGAATTTTCTATATTGCAATTCCTTGGTAGATCTTTATTCTAAAATAATTAGGAAGGTGAATCTATAACTCTCCACAGCAGGCTTGTAACTTAGGGAAGGTTGGGAATGCACCACTTAGAGCATTTGGTGAATTATCTGACTTCTATGCTTAATTTGCAATGAAATTGCTTCTTATCTAAACAGAAAACTTCTAACTTTTCAAATGTCTGCTAAATAGCAAATCTTCAGCAGTAAACTTGAAAAGAGAAAGACTCTAGATAACCAAAGTGATAGTTTGTGGGTTTTGTTAAAAAGTCTTACTTCAGTGTTTGATAAATCAGTTGCCAAGGCAAGCTTCTCCAGAGCTGACCAGGTCCTCAGTGGAGCAGCAGATCTTGGTACACAGTGGGGTTTTCTGAGGCAGGGAAATGCCAGAGCATAGAGAGACCCACATGGATCTGGCAGCTCTCAGGAGAGATGCTGACAAGGTCTGGGCATTGCCAGAGGGATTGCGGCCACCTCCATACGTCTACAAAAGAGCCTGGGGAGTGCGAGTTAGCAGGAAATAGTGCAGCAGTTAATGCAGAGGAATGCACAGTAATGGTGTTGACACCTTATCAGTTCAAACAGTGAGTTCAGTTGGTGGTCATCATCCTCCTAGGAGGTGTTTAGCTATGTCATCCTGATGCCAAGATGATTTTTGCTTTTTCTTTTATATATCTTTTACACAGTTCTATGTATCCACAAGTATTAGCATGCATACTTGTAATTCTTTAAGTCTGATAAATCAGCATAGTTCTAGTGTTCTGTAGGGCCAGGAGACCAAACACCCCAAAAGACCCGGAGACCAAACATTTTATTATTCTGGAGAACCAAGGTCCCCTTCTAGAACATAATCTGTAAACTAGAGATTAGCCCACCTGGCGGGGGGAGGATTCCATAGATGGGGAAAAATACTGCGCCGTCCACCCAACCCCCCTTATTGAGTACCCTTATTAGATATGTTAATGTGTAAGATCTGTAACTTATATATGTGATTTACGGTGGGGGTGCATTGCGACGTGTTCCACCTTGGCGAAGTGATGCATCCACAGGATCCTATTAAAGATACTGAGGTAAACAACTGCCTAACCCTTTAACCATGTCTGCCTTTCATTTTCTAAGACTGGAGAAAGGCATCAATCCACCTGGCAGAAAGCTATGTCTTCTGCACTAACCAGAACTGATGGGGCTACCCAGAGTAAGCTCCCAAGAAAACATGCAGCTGTTAAGATCTCAGGGTGCAGGGCATGTGTTGCATTAAGAGTAAGGCAAATTCTTCTGTTGTGTTAAATTTGGCAGAAAATAAACTGCCTTGCATTATAGCTGTTCCTCTGATATCAGAGGGACTGGGAGCTGCTAGGCTTAGATACTAAGTGATGGCCAATTAAACACTAAGCAACAGAAATGGAGACAAGTGATACTGTAAGTCTGACTGGGTTCAATGAGAACTACCATGATTATGGATTTACAAACAGTATGATACACTATACGCCTGCTCGTGCCCAATGAACTTTCATGGCAGGACTTAGAAGTGAGGTCATGTTCAGTACTTCTCATGGCCAGATGCAAAATAGTGTAGTTTACTGAGCAGCAGAAATGTGGGTTCTTATGGGATTGACAGTGAGATATACACTGTCTGCAGAAGCACACGTGAGTACCTAGAATATGAATAATAGAGCCAACAACAAATAAATTAAATTTTGAGATGACTATATAGTGTTAAAAGTATGATGACAAACACAAGCTTGCTTTCTGAATTTCCTGAAGAAGCATTCGGTAGAGCTGACTATTCAAGTCTTACCCAATAGGCATCCCTGTGGGAGAGGAGATAGGTATAGCCTGTAGATCATCCCAGAATACAATGGTGGAATCTCCTGTCATCCATCTCCACTTATGCTACACTTACAGTGGGTTTTTCTGAGGGAAGGGAAAAGGTAAAGTTACAGTTGTTGTAATTTCATGTTTAGGTGGAGTTTCATTGACTTTAGACATTAGCATATGTGAGGGTGTGAAAAGTAGTATGTATTTTGGAGTTAGAGAAACAGAATCACTGAATGGGTCAGGTTGGAAGGGACCGCAATGGGTCATCTGGTCCAGCCTCCCTGCTCAAGCAGGGTCATCCCAGAGCACCTTGCACAGGATTGCTCCAGACAGTTCATTTAACAGCAGGCGCAGCATTTAGCAATGGACCCACTTTATCCTTTGGTTTCCTTTTGTAATTGATGTATTTGAAGAATCCACTTTTGTTGTCCTTGACATCCTTGTCCAGATTTAACTCCACATGGGCCTTTGTTTTTCTTGTCTCATTTCTACTTACTCTGACAACCTCTCTAAATTTGTTCCAAGTGCCCAGACTCTGCTTCCAGCTCCTGTGTATTTCCTGCTTACCATTGGATAATGAGAAAAGTTATTTATTCATCAGGTCTCTCTTCCCCTTTGCCTAATTTCTTGCACACTTGGAAGCATTGTTCTTGAGCCTGGAGGAAGTGATCCTTGAATATCAGTCAACTCTCATGGACTCCTTTACCCTGCAGGGCTTGTTCCTATGGAATTCTTCCAAGAAGATTCCTGAAGAAGCTGAAGTTAGCCCTCCAGAAGTCTGTGGTTGTAAACTTACTTGCTGCCCTGCTTTCTCCTCATCTGGTACTGAATTCCATACTCTCATGGTCACGCCGCCAGCGAGGCCTTCCGTGTTTGTTAGTATGAGTTGAGCAGCTCACGTTCACTGTGGGATCCTCCACTACCTGTGTCAGGAAATTGTCATCTGTGCTTTCCAGGAACCTCCCGGGCTGTTTGTGCTTCACTGTGATGGTTCTGCAGCAGATGTCAGGGTAGTTGAAGTCCCCCAAAAGAACCAGGGCCTGTGATTTTGGGGCTGCTTCATCCTGCCTGCAGATGGCCTCATTTGCTTCTTCCTCCTTCTCAAGACAGCCCGTAGCAAAAAGTTTATGTAGAGTTATTGAAGCAAAATTCAGCTTTCAGTCACCATTTTGGGTCATTTCTTTGTCTTAGTTCTCAAAAGCTGCATTGTTTTCAACAGAGTATGTCTACTCTTCCATGTCATGCCATCCTTTGTTGTATATCTCTCTCGGAGTGGTACAGCAAGCTGCTTTGGTGCTGTGGCTGCTAAGTTTGTCCTTGGTGAACTATAGCAAACACATGCACTCCTTCTTGCTGAACTTTGTTTTTCATTATTTTCCCGAGAGCGCTGCAGGGCCTTTGCCCAGCAAGCTGCTGGCATTAGTGAGAACTGTGGTGTGAGGTGTGACCAAGCACGTATCTGTGCAGTCTGGTGTCAGAGTTTCGGGAGGAGCATTAGGGAGTCTGAGACAGAAACAGGAAAAGCCACCAGAAAAAACTACAAGATCAAGGGGATCCGATACCCTCCAACTACCAGTCAGAAGGTAGTAACTTAGAAGAGTTAGTGGAGGCAAGTGTATGGTTGGGGTGGCAGGCAAACCTCCTGCTTGCCCACCTTGCCTTTCCAGATGCCTTAGTCCCTGGGTACAAGGCTTTGGGTGTGGAAACTCAGTCAGTTGATGATGTGGATGATGGTCCGTCTATACCAGTGGTATTTCCAAGGTCAGAAAGGCCTACACCTCACATCAAGACCACCTTCAAGAGGAAGAAAAAACACATTTTAATTGTAGGTGGCTCTCTCCTGAGGGGAACAGAAGGTCCCCTGGGCTGGATTCAGCCCCCCTCTTTGCAAAATTAGCTGCTTTTCTTGGATGTGGGTTAAGGACATAACTAGGAAACTTCCTACCCTGGTACAGCCCTTGGACTATTAACCTCTTACTGCTCTTCTGTGTAGCCATAAATGAAGCCATAAAGCATAGTCCAAAGGCAATCAAAAGGGACTTAATTCAGAATATTAAAGCTGGCCCTTCCTGTAGTTTTACTTGTGATTGCAAAAGGTTGAATAGTATTTTTTAGAGCACTTTTGCTGCTCTGGATTGCTGAACAAATTGTAACTACTCCTTGAATCTATCCTTCTTCTTACTGCACCCAATGAGACCAATACAGTTTTACTGATCATGACTACTTTTTTCTTTTCAGTCTTCATTTTTATGGGAGACCAAATTCTAGTGTAGGAGGTTAACAATTACCATTAAACTTCTTCATGATTCTTTTTAATAAAAGGAATGTTGGAGTCCTAGCTACACTGCAATTTTAATGAAATAATGAGCTTCCTGACTACAGCAGACTGAGCTTTGTCTGATTCCTACAGTGATGAATTAACCGTGTCAAACTTTGCAATCTGGCCTAGTGAAATATTTTACTGTGAAAGTTTAATTTTCATTCTTTATTTATGAAAGCAGTAGTACTGTCACGTCGTGTTATCATATAAGTGCCATTTTGTGTGATTTGTTTTAGTCAATGTCTCTTGTTGGTATGTTTAGTGATTTTTGACCTTTATTTAATGCTAAAACCTCTAAGTGTTCAAAATATAATGAGTCTGACATTATTTTTTTTTCTTAAATCAACCCAATTTACTTCTTAAATCGACATGTTGGCAGTTGATCTCAAAAGCTGCAGTGGTAGTCTGTTAGATATGGTGGGGCAAAAGAGTGAAATATTTTTGGAAATATGCTTTTTGTGAAATATTTTCTGGAGGACCTCATCCTTACTAAAAGCAAATATAAAATTCTTAAAAATATTCATTTCTCTAGCTTTTCTGAAGAATTTGTGGAAATTTTTGTACTCTAAAAACCTGTATTCATGTGTATTCGGGATTGAAGGATATAGAGGGCATCGCTTTTTTAGAGCAAGAGTCGCGTTATAGGAGGTATCATCTGTACATGCAGAGTGATATTAAAAATGAGCACTTAATAGTATTCTAAGAGAGAGGTTAGGTTTATATTATAAATGAAATATCTCAAGCCAATGACTTAAAAAGGGAAAAAAAAGGACTGCAAATTGTACCATGGGTGACACATATGCACTACATTTTCTTTAATTCAATACTGGGTTTTTGGTTTAACAATGATAATAAAATGACTAAAACTTACCAGTAAATAAAATTTCTTTTTTCTTACATTTCACTCACTCTCTTGAAAGCTGGTATAATTATGCTATTTATATCTTCAGACTGAATAGAAAGCTAAAGGTAATCTGCTAATATAATTCAATCAGTGATTCATATATATCAATCTATGAATAATTATCATTATTATTCTAATAAATGGAGATTGCTGTTTTCAGCAATTTCAGTTTTGCACAGTATAGTTTTCCCAGATTCATAAAATTCTTACAGTCCTTAAAATTCACTGGTAAAAAAAGGAGAACCTTCTATGTATAACATTTAAATGTAAAACATTTAGTAAAAAAATCAGTGAAGAAAACAGAGATCAGACAAGCTAGTCTGAAGGAGAATCCCACAAAAGATAGATATCTGTTCAGCCCTGAGTAGACTGCTCTACAGTCCAGTTCCTGTTGCCTGTTGCTGCTTTGCTATGATCACCTGACCCACTGAGTGCAGGGTCTATTCAAAACTTCTGTCTTAGTGCTTAAGCAAATCCAAAAAGTGTCGTACTTTGAAACTGATACAGTAAAGTAAACTGTGATGCCAAACAGCAGTCACATTCAGGTTATTACTCTGACAAAATATCTCTTCAGATATGTAAAGGACAATTATGGTAGAGACTGTCACTGGAGAGATATCCAGTTCCATGTGTTTGAGCTGTCTGTGCAGCTCTAAGATGCCTTCAAAACCTCCATGATAATAAGTATAATTTGGTTGAATAATAGCTATGTTGCATTTGCTGGGAATTAAGAGAATAATTCTTAAGAATTGCACGCCTTTTGTTCAGAAGACAAAACTGTCGTTAATGGTGTAAATCAATACCAGATACAGCTGGAATCCAAATGAAGACCTGGCAGTCCTTCACAGCCAGCCAGAAAACAGAATGAGATGTGTAATAAAGCTTTACTAGAATTTTTACAGAATGGTTCTAAACCTATTTTCTATTTTTTTAATAAGCTGCATGCTCATTCTAAAATATTTGATTTTTTTTTTCTTCTGTTGTGTGAAATCCTGAATTTGAACATCCCTATGCTTTCTTCTTTTTGCCATGGAATTGGATGTGTAATCTGCAGAGATTATGCAGAAGAATTTTTAAGATTCAAGAATCTGTGCAGCGTATCTTCCTGAATTATGAGGGAAACCTGTTAAAACTGCAGATAACTTTTGTACTTCAGACTTCATAATTCCCCAAGAGAATTGTCACGTCATGCAGTTTCAATTAGCAGATGAAGACAAAAAGCTTAATTGCCTTCTGTACATCTGAGGCTGCTGACTTATGACTTAACTTGGAACTCAGATGATGGATTTACAGAACATTATTTATTTTTTAAAAAATACATCTAGTGACCAGTGGGTCCAGGACCCAAGGGAATGGCATCAAGCTGGGGAGGTTTAGCTTGGATATCAGGAAAAGGTTCTTCACCCAGCAGGTGGTTGGGCACTGGAACAGACTACCCAGGGAAGAGGTCACAGCACCAAGCCTGACAAGAGTTCAGAAAGTGTTTGGACAATGCTCTCAGGCACATGGTGTGATTCTTGGGGTATCCCGCACAGGGCCAGGAGTTGGACTGAATGGTCCTCAAGGGTCCCTTCCAACTTAGAATATTCTGTGATTCTATGACATGTTTTTGGCTTAGTAAGAAAAATAAGATTTGCTGATCATTCTATTTTTCAAATAAAACATTCAGCTTGAAGCAAACTACATATCCTGCAATGCACCAGCATTTTACGGTCATGGAACTGTGTTTCACACTCAATTACTGCAGTGTAGTCTGTGGAATTGCATTATTTGTACAGTCTTATCACTTTCACGTAATTGTTAATTGTTTATATTTGTAAAGTAACCCAACAAAATAGAATGAAAAGTAGCAGGAAAAAAATAGTTTCAAATATGAAAGAGAAAACATACCATGAGTAAAACACAGAGCATATATCAATATTGGTGTTACTGAAAACACAGCCAATTATCACAGAGCATTTACCTTCAAAATGCTACACAAAATGTATGTTGTAGCATTGTTCTGTGAGCATTACCAAAGTTTTTCTTTAAAACTTATTTTGAAGGAGTTTTTCTTTTTTACTGACAATTTGTCTTGCATCAGCTAGGAATAACCTTTTTAAATTTTGACCCCAAGAGCTTTCAGGTATCTTCATGATGAGCATACCAGACATGCCACCCTGGAAGCTCAAAATATTAAAAGTCTATGTTGATGTGAAAAAGATGCTAAAAGACCTTTGCCACAATCATATTTCCTCTATAAAATGTAAAAGCCTGGATGAGCACTATCATTACAAATTCCATATATTGAAGAATAACGTTTAGATGTTCTCTAAGAAAGACTTCATCAATATGTCCTGGGGGGAAGGCATAATGGAAAAGTTACTCATTTAAATGTCTATAAATTTCTTATACTGTTGGTATTATAGCACAAATAAGTACTTCAGCCAAAGTGGCACAAGGGCAGCAGAAAACCTCATGCCACAGAGCCAGAAGTCTTGCAGAACCAAGTTACCATGACTTGTGTCCCATAATGCTGACACTCATAGCTGGATCATGGAGTGTACAAGTTGTTAGTCAATTCCTGAGTATATAGCATAATCATAACATCTGAATGTTGTCTGTCCATGTTTTTATAGCCTTTTAAAGATGAATGCTTTCAACATTGAGTTTTGGTTACTCCATTTTAATACATCTTTTTCACGATTTTTAATAGCATCATATGGATATAATCTGTATTTTATCCATGGCACCTTTTTTGTCTTCAAGTTGTTTTATTTTGGGTTTTTTTTCAGAGTTGCCCAGTCTCTATTTCTTTATGCAGATAGTAAAAATGTGCTATTTAAAATCTGTAGGAGCCCTGATCTTTGAAACAGTAGCATGTAGCACTTCAAAGATTATGACCCCCCTTACATATGGTTTATATTCCATTGGCGTGCTTACTCAATTTTTATTGTGCTGTTACTGCTTACAGTTGCTGCTGAGCTTTTTTTCCAAAACTATCCATAAAGAAATTCCTCCTTTATTTTAAGAAGCTTTTGAATTTCATACTTGTGATAAGAAAAGAAAAAGGTAGATTGTTTTTTCAAGCCATCAAATGCATCCAATCCTTTAAAAAGAGATTATAAATATTAATGGATACATTTTGCATTTTTTTCTTTGTCACAGTGTTATTGGAAATATTGCTATCTTCTAGTTCTGTAACAGTGTGCTAATTAGGAACTTAGGCATGAAGTCAAAATCACTAGTAATCACTAGTATTAAAATTATCCTGAGATCTCTTAAGGCACATGGATTTCATGTTCTATGAGGTGCTACAATACCATGATTTTAGAATACAATTAAGATAGTGTTTTTAAAGGTAGCACTTCGAGAAAATTGGATTTCCCTAAAAATTATTTTTTACATAATCTAAACATATTTCCTACATTTTATAATGAAAAAGCAGAAAAAATAGTCTGTTTTGGCCTATTGCACCAAGTCTTAGAAACAGCTTTACTGCTATCTCACCATCCAAACATGAAAAATAAACTTAAGTTATGAGAGGCACAGTGGTACGAAATTCTGCTTTCCTGAAATTCATGTTACAAATCAGTAGCACTTTAAATCAATGAAGAGCCAATTTTGAATAACCTTGCTTCTCAAACTGGACTATGTTCAAACAGGGGAGTAATTTGCATTATAACAGAGATCTCTTATGCCAGTATTATCTTACTTTGTGTCTAATACTTAATGCTTCTCCCAAGATGTAACTTACAGTAGATATATCTTTAATGTTTTGGAGGGAAGAAAAAGAGAAGGAGGGGAATCGGTGTGGAAGCAGAAAGGGAGTTGTGGTGGAATAGCTTGTCATAGTGTAGGAAACAAGACCTCAGCAATAACTAAACCGAACAGTTTTACAATTATTTACCCTGTAACTCTGCCCCAGCTGTGGAGAGGTGTAGTTTCTTGGGCCTTTCCCTTTCCTCCTCAGGTGGTACCCCTGAGGTAAGTGTTACCTCAGTCTGCTGTGTGCCTGCTGGCTGGAGGGAAGGGATGTACTAACCATAGCAGTGCTGAAGTGTGTACAGCCCTCAAATGCAACTTAGAAACTCACTTTCTCAAGGAGGAGTGGGACAATGATTCCCTACTTTAGCCAGGTATCTTCCCTGGTTTTGCCTGGCCAAGCTACATGGTACAGCAGATCAACAGGTAGGAGTAATTTAATACTTTACTTTCTCCTTACTGATACACTGAGAAGTTGTGAAAAGATAAAAGCCTTCGTCTTCCAGCCACTGCTCCTTGAATTGACAGATCTCTTTGTTTGTAGCTGTATGATTATGTAGCTGTTAGGTATGTGGATAGACTTGTTGGTTGCCACTGATTGCTAAGGCATTTATCTTTGCAAAGGTTTTCTAGATTACTGCTTGTAATTTCTTTAGGTGTTAATTGCTTTAGCTGAAAATTATTTCATGTAGTGTTCTTTGCAAATATATCTGTGTTCTTTCATTGTTTTATATCTGTCCTGATTTCAGCTGGAATAGAGTTCATTTTCTTTCTAGTAGCTGATGAAGTGTTGTGTTTTGGATTTAGTATGAGCATAATGTTGGTAGGACTTTCTGGTGCCCATAGCAGTTGAGGAAGTGCTCAAGAAGCTGTGAGGGAGCATGGCCAGGATAGGTGACCTGAACTGGCCCAAGGGCTATTAATACCATAGAATGTCATGCCCAGTATATAAACTGGGAGAGTTACCTGTAACAGGGGCTGATCACAATTTCGGGGCAGATTTGGCATCAATAAGTGGGTGGTGAGAAACTGTCTTGTGCATCACTTGTTTTTCTTGGGTTTTATATTTCTCTCCTTTTCGTTACCATTGTTATTCTTATCCATTAGTATTATTAGTATCATTATGTTTTACTTTGTTTCAATTTTTAAATGTTCTTATCTGAACCATGTGTTTTCCTTTTTTTCTGATTCTTCTCCCCAGTCCCACTGGGGAGTGGAGAGGAGTGAGCAAGTGGCTGCTTGGTGCTTAGTTGGCAGCTAGGGTTAAACCCTGACAACATCTTCCTAAAAGCAGTATGGGGCAATGGTCTTGATTTCTGGGCTGAGGAACAGTATCAGTTCTGACTCCATAATTAGCAGTTGGGATGTACTTCTGAACACACTAAAGAGAAAGCAATTATTCTAGAAAAAGACTAGAAATATGCATGTGAGGTGTGTCCCGGATAGCTACTGCCCAACTAACAGTAATAGCACTTACCACATGTTTGTGTAGTTGTAGTAAAACACAACACAAGCTTCATTTCTTTCAACGAATGGAAAGATTTCACGAAGTAATAAACATTTTTTGGGACAATTATATTAACTTTTCTTGGGAGTTGTGAATTTTTTTCCTGTTCTTGGATATGCAGAAAAGGGGCATGGTTCAATCCGAAACAGCCGTTTTAGTTTTCTAAAGCACTCTACCACATGCTACAGAAAACATTGTCAAGAGGAAGGTTGTCAAAAGATAAAATAGTGCAGGCCTCGCCTGTTTTCTCAGCTGTTAATAAATATTTAAAAATTTTTTACAGAGATATCTGTAACCTGCTCTTTAAAATTGTTGAAAAGTTCAAAAGCTAATTTTTGGATTTTGTTTTATATTCTAGAAATAATTCTGATTATTATGAAAAATTTGGTTTAAACTGCTATAACTAAAAGGAGCCTTGAATTGTCACAGATTGTGTCTAAACCTGAGAAAAGGTGTATACTTCCAAACTCAGTGTCCAAGTGTGTTCTGCAGCTACTTACAATCTGCAGCAAAATTGGATGCATGATGCCTCTGTTACTCCTTTGTTTTATAAGGACCTGCATAAACATGGACTATAAGAGGACTTCTAACATCCTCTGTTTAGGCCTATATACTAAATAATTGGAAAAACAGGATTTAGGGTGAGTTGTTATGTGCATTTTCTCCCTGGAAACAGCTGTATCATCCTTGTAAAGTAAGTGTATATTAATACATTTATATCTTACTGCATTCTGTTTGAATAAGCTATGCCTATGGATAAGTGAAATCCATCAGTTGCTCTCTGTGGAATAGAAGATGTGCAGAGTTCATATCTAGAAAAATGGACTGATTTATCAAATGTAGGAACTTCTTAATTCTCCTTTTTGATTTTCAGGGGAGATTTACAGGGACATTTCATGAGTCAAAGTTTGAACATATTTTTCTAGAAAAAAAATGGAAAGCATGGAAAAAAAAAGTAAGACGCTTTTATTCATTAACGAAGGCAGCATATTAAAAGAGACATCAAAACACAATGGATGCTTAAAATATTCTCTGCTCAGCCAAAGCAAAAGTAGCATGTTCCTTTTATTTCAATATCTTTTCAAAGCATTCTGTTTTCATGAAAAGCAGTTTTGCTGGAAATTCAGTGTGGCAGAAAACAGCATTATGCATTTGAGCAGATGCACTGGCTCGCTGCATTAAAGATGGACACCTGGGGTCTTGCATTAGACTTGCAGAGAATATGGAAATATTGCAGATTAAAACAGATAGGTAGAAAGTAGGTGAGTGTGCATTTTCAGATTCTCTAATTAACAAACTTTTGGCAATATGAGTGGGTGACTTTACATTCTCTAGAGTTGCTCTTTAAAACTTAGAGATTCTTTTTGTTTCAATGCAGGGCTCTGGAGGGACATGAAAACTGAATTTTTGCCTTAGAGGTCTTCCTGAAGACCTCTGGGGTCTGTACTGCTGGTAATTAGCATCTGTGAGGAATGTGTCATAGTTATCCATTTTTATCTGGTAATTTTGCTCTTATCTTTTAGTGTCTTTCACTTTGTCCTAGCTTTAAGCATAGGTCAGTTATTCTTTACCATACTTGTTGTCATCAGTTATGATGTTTTTGCATATTGACAAGTGCTTGAAAATAGTAATTATGGTTACTCTTGTTTAAAGCTTCACACTTCAAACAAGCTTTCTGTGTGGACTTTTAAAAAATCATTTATCCTGCTATGTGGTTTAAAGTATGCACTTTGGCAAAATCAAGTGTTTCAGATTGTACATGCTTATTACATGAAGGCCTGATTATTTTGCCTTACACATTAATAGTAAGTGCTAAGGCAGTGTCAGTATGAGCAGAATAGACCTCATGAAATCTTGTCATTGAAATAATCGATGTTGTGGTCAGCAGTCTGCCCTGATAAAGATCTTGCTGTCATGCCAAACTCAAGTGTCCTGGGTCAGGTTTCAGATGTGTTGGGTTAATTTACTGAAAACCTCACATTGGAAGAGTCGTGAGGCGATGCAGGCAGATTCACGATATCATGTTTCGAGACTCACAGTTCACGTGCCTGCTCTAACACTTGCCGCACTGCTAAAAGGCAGCTGCTGCTGTGTTGCTTGTTGTCATATCCAGGCAGGATACATGTGCTGCTTTCTTTGCCTGGGGTTGAATCAGTTAGCACCTAAGAACTTTCCATGTTGCATTTAGGGACCTCTCCTCTGCCTGCTGTATCTTCCAAAGGTATTTAGTAAAACATGTCTTTTCTTGAACAAATCCTCTTCTCTTACTGACTGAGCAGTCTGATTCCATTGCAATAGATGTCTGTGAGTGCTAAACTAAGTATGAAGCGTTTTAATTGTAATTTCATAATGAGTGATAACTTAGTGGTATGTAATTCCATGCATTTCCTTCCTCGTACAGCTTGGAAAAATAAGAGAATAAAACTCCCCAAAAGTATTTAAATTCTATAGTGCTCATTACTTCTGGTATTTGTTTATTTGTTTGTTTGTTTGTTTGTTTGTTTCAGTGAGAAATTATTCTGAATTTCTGCTGTAAAAGTTATATGCAGTTGTACTGGATGTATTTGCTACATGTTAGTTTTTTCTTGTGTTTGCTGAATTGAAAAATCAGCAAAAATAGATGTGGAGAAATTGTACCTAATCATGGACAAGCTGTATCATTTGTCTCCAGCAAGTGGCAGGAACAGAAATAATGCCCAGCCAATGCAAGATGAATCATATTTATTCTAAACTTGACATTTCTACAGTATTGAAATTTAAATGGCTTTAGTGAGAGCACTGAAATATGTACTGTCATGTTTTCACTAATGGGACCCACTATAAGCACATGATTACCCTTTTTGAGTTTCTCTCCTTGGATGTTTGGTAGCTAATACTCTGAAATCCACAGGGCATGGAAAGACTATTAGAATTATGAACAATCTTGACCATACATAGAAATTACTTAAACAGTGAGAACAGACTGTATTAAATTACACTGAACTTTGCATAAACGTAGAACATACATACCTCTTCCCAACTCCAATATTTTCTAATTATTGACTGTTTCTTGTACTAGCCAGGCTTTTATTGCTTGCTTTTGGTTACTATATGGTATATCAATTTAAGTGAGAGAACTTGATTAGATATTTACCACCACTTTAGTAGTCTCGGTAGTCACTGAGTATAAAGCTTCAATACATTATATTTTCATACATCCTATTATGTATTCTACCATCTTTTGGGGAGCTTGGGTGTATTTGAAGGAAAGAATAGAAGGTCAATTGTGAAAAACCCAGCTGAAGACAGAGAAGCTACTCAAACTGTTAATTTGCACATAAAGAGTAAATAAAAGATTGTTGCACATACGTAGTCATGTTTCTTTTACTTTTTATTGACAATTGAGAGGACCATGTTGCTTATTTATAGTATTGTCATGTACCATTGAAAAATACCACGTATTTTGAGTTTAAAAGTTCCTAGAAGATTTGCTTAAGTCTTCACTTTTTCTTCAACTGATACTTTTGAAGTTGTTGTGTCTCTGATAAATGACAGAGATCATTAAGTCAAAAGAAGATAATTTTTTTTTTTCATGTTGCCGTTGATAGTTGGTAGAAAAGTAATGTCAAGAGAGGAACTTCAATGAAAGCAATCATCTTCTCAAGTTTAAAAGGTCTTGGCTCTGCTTATAGAGTGAAACGGGTTCAGCTTGAGATGACCTCAAGTAGTGAAAACAGTAAGTGACAGATGAAAATTAGCTAAGAACTCTGGAAATGGTACAGCGGATCATGACTTAGAATGAACTCTTTCAGAAGTATGTTAAATGAAATGGAAGAAGCTAAGAAGTGTCTGGGACTCATTTGCAAACCACTTTGTAAACTATCAGTTCAGTGTGCAGAGTGTACTGTAGTAAATATATATAAGTAGATGTGAAAGTGCACAATTTCTTTTGTCCATCTCAGTGCAATAAAACAAAATTAATCAAACTGATACAGACTAGTCTCAAAATTTCCTAGAGTAGTTCATGATAGTTCATATAGAGTCTTGATTTCTGGCACTGGAAATGCCATGCTAGCCATGGTAGTGGAGATTTCCAAGAAGCTTCAACTGGTTTTGAGTAACTTATCACCAGGATCCCAGAATGCACTTTCTAGAACAAAAACCAAAATTTTAATGATTTTCTTCAAAACAGATGTTTGCCTGATTGCTGATAACTAAACTCATCTCTGCTTAATAGTCATTAATTTTCAGCACTGGATCACACAATTCTTTATATGTAGTATCTCCAGGGTGAGGGGATATAGAGGAAATTGATGTGAGTTTCCACTTTCATTGAACATTAACAAAAAGAAACATAGGATTGATATTTTAAAGAATGAATGATGATAAATTCAATAAAATTTTTTTGAAATTTCACATTAGGAGAAAGCAGCTTTATTTTTGCTTTTTAACTGGGAATGTTCACCTTTTTCTGACTTAGTGATAAGTATGTCTAAGAACGTAGTGTGATCTTCTGCTAATTTCTACTATGTTTCTCTGGACAAACTTCCTTGGAGCTTAAAAACTGGCTGTTAATCATAAATTAAAAATATGAGTAAAGTAATGAGATAAAATGAGAGAAATAAAAAGCCTCAACCAATCAGTACTTCAGAGTGAAGCAGTGAAAGCAATAAAACGTAGACTTTGAATCCTAAATATAATAAAGATTCTATGTCCTTTCCCTTTTTCAGCTTTCCTTTGTTCTTCTAGAAATAGTTCTGTAAAAAGTTTAAACCCAGCTTTTAAAAAGCGTGATTAACAAATGTGACCTCCTCCTTGTTGAAGCTGCTATTTTCAGATGAAGTTAAAAATGAAAGGTGAATTACTGTTACAGAGGTTTATGTCAACCCCATCGGCATGGAGTGGGGAAATACCAGTTTCATCATCTACACACTTGACTGATACACAGGACTTTAAAGAAATCAGTTTTGCTTCCAGAGATCTCTTTGTCTTTTCTGTGGTGTACAGAGGCTCAGTGTTGCCTCCTGTGTGATCTCAGGCTACAGTGAGCTCTTTCAGAAAGGAGTCCTAAGGGTCCTCTCAGAGACTTTTCTAAGGGTGCTGAGCCAAGTACACTGTATACGAAGCTTTATACCGTGTGTGGCCTCACCACAGGAATAACAGGGGTTTATTAGTCTTAATGTTGCACAGACCTGCAGAAATACGTATATTAATAAGTCACAGTTACACATTAAGTTTGGATATCATAAGTGCCTCCATATCACTGTATTAGCTGTTCTATGCTGTGATACATCAGGGATCCAAATATCCAAGTCTTTTTTTCTCTGGTCCTCAGTCACTAGGTCGTGTTTAGCAAATGGACAGTGTATAGGGTGAAGACTTCTCTGTGCTGTATCAGTTCCTGAATAAACATTTAAAATGTTTTTAGGGATCAAGCATAGTATACTGGGTCAATTTGGAGTTATTGAGGAGCTGAAACAAGTAAGTTGTGTTTTGAAATATTATACATGTCTGCTCTAAAAATTTATCAAGTTGCTCAGACAAATGGATGGCATGTTGAAATCAGTGTTGGTTGTTCCAGTCAGACTCTAGTTTATTAAGGGTTTAGTTGAATTCTGGACAAGTGATAAAGAATCTTTTCTTTGATAGACAAGTTTTCAAAAATTCACGAATTACTTGGCAGGGCTATGTTTGCAAATTGTTGTTATATTTCTTTCTGGAAGTATCAGCTATGGCTTTTTGTATGACATGACTTCAGATTGAGAGGTGTAATTCCTTCCTTCACCTGACTTCTGTAATGTATTATGCCATTAAGACACAATGAGGCATCTTTTAGTGGTCCATTAACAAAGGAGTTGGTTGCACTGCGTAGAGAGAAAGAACATCTTCCAGAAGTCTAACTAGTCAAAAAGAAGTTTAGAAAATTGATGTCAAAAGTCAGGCTATATGCTACGTGTTCTTCCTGTTCTGTGATTTTTGAAATGTTGTGCTTTCATACTTTTCTACATATTGTCGCTGGTAGCCTTTGGTAGGGAATTTTTAAAAATTGCCTTTAAAATTAGATCTGTAGTTAGGAGTTTGTTTCCCTGTGAATGAGTCCTGCATTAATGAAAATGTTTGTGATACAGAAGCAGAAGGAAAGAAGCTCACAAAACTGGACAATTGGACCAGTGAACCAGGCTTGTACTTCTTAATTTAATGAAGTTCTGTTTGCAGTGGTAAATGAATTATGCTTTTTGGGAAAGAAAAGTGTGTGGCCAGATGGAAAAGATGCTTAAAAGGGTATTTTAAAATAGAACAAAATAGTTTTCATGCTAAATAGGTCCACTTAGACCAAATAAATGAGTCAGTAAACATACTGAACAGGTAATTAACTTATAAGAATTTTCTTTTTGTAATGCAGTTTTATTGGACTGGGCATCATAGTGGAAGAGAGACCAGTTTGCCCTTCGATAACAGTCATTGCTCACACTATACTCACACTAAATAAATCAATTCCATGTCCATCAAGGATATGAAGTATTTCCCAGAGTGGGAAATCAGAAAATGAAAAACATTGAAGATAAAGGTACGAGGAAAAGTCTAACTTCCTTCAAGCCTAATCACTGCATCTGAAAAGCTAGTTAAAGGAGAAGACACACTGAATAAATTAAAAATATAAACATTAGACATACATATTTCTATATGAAGCAAAATTTGAGTTGTGAAACTCCAAAATAGCAGGAAATAGCAGTACAGAATATACTCAAATATTATCCGTAGGTGGTATCCCTGTTGGAAATAACCAAAACACACATTCCTTTTTGTTCAGGTTCTTTTTGGACTGGATTGTTTCACTTTTCTATTTACTTTTAGAATGGTAAATACATTTGAATGATTTGATACATTCAAACAAATAGGATTCAAAGCCTCTTTATATAAGGAATTAGAACTGATAGTGCAGAAGCAGTCAGTAATTGAAGACCTTTGTAATGTTTGTTCGTTATTCTGATATAAAAGGCTATGTTCTTACTTAAATTTCTATGCACTTCATTATTTGTGGGAAAATTCCCTGTGAGCTTCTCACTGAAGTTTGACATGTACATATCAGGTATTTTTGGTTCTCCTAGGGGTTTCATGCAGTACTAGGCTGCCTTTCTAGGTGTAACCATAGAGTGATCCAAGTTCGAAGCAGGAGGAGGAAACTCATCTTGGTCTGAATTTGTCAGAATCATATTCTTAGGAGGCATTGGAACATTAGTCTGTCCTTTAAGCCGTTTCCCTTATAATGTCTTAGGCTCCAATAGCATCCATGGCAATAAGACATTGTATTACCTAAATATTTAATCTATTGTATTCTTCATCTTGGATGTGTATGGCAGAGTTTCTGAAGCATGTTTGAAAAATATCTATAATCTGAGTCCTTAGGACAAAACAATTTAAATCTAGATGTGTTTGATGTAGTAATAAAACCCAGTGCTGATTCTCGGAAAACTGGAGATAAAATCAAAACCAGTTAAAAACATCTGCTAGTTTGGCTAGTGTTGGGGTGTATATTTTCTAATGAACAAAAGATGCACTGTGTGTGAAATTTAGCTTAACTGGTAATAATTTATATAAAAAGGTGCTTTCTTTCCTCATTTCCTCCCTTTCCAACTTTCCCCTCTTTCCCATCACTCCTTTACCCTACTTTTATCCCCCTTATACCTTTTTTCTTTCTTTTCCTCCACCTTTTTATTCAGCTTTACCCCTGCCTTTTCCTCCTTCCCTTCTTCCCCCCTTCTTCCCTCTCCCTCTCTCTCTATTTCTCTCTTTCTTTCTCCCTGCATTTTTTCTATAAACATGAAAAATTCTCCATCTCTTCCCATGTCTGAGCAAGATAAATGAACTAATTTAAAATATTTTCCATGCCTCATCTGTCCACTCCACAAGCTGTCAATGAGCTTGGATTGGGAGCTTTCATGCCAATAGTCCACAGAAGTTGTAACACAGAAGTTGTAATATTTTGAAATAAGAATGTTGTTTCCATGGCAAACTTGGAACGCTTTGCAACTATGCTGACATCCACATACTTCGGGGTTTATGCAAGAAGGATGATACTATATGAAACTTTCTTGACCAAAAGGTCATTTGCTTACATGTCCACGATAAGACATACTGTTCTTTTTTTTTTTTTAATCTCTTGAGGAAAGTCACAGAAAAAAATTAAAGATGGAGGGGGAAAACCATTTTATATATAATGCTTCTGCCTTTTTTGCCCATAATAATTTTAACCAGTGAGTATATTAATATGTTTGAGTCTAGAGAGAATAATGATTTGTGGAATTTTTATAATAGCTAAATACTCTAAGGCAAGACTCACCTTCTTCTACATCTGATTATTCTGAATATTTACTTAGTGAATTTAGTATAGGACTTAGAAATGAAGGAAACATTTAGAAATAGCTTTCTGTTTCTGAGATACTACAGCTGATTTATTTTAGATTGTAGAATTTTTTAAACTTCTTATACTTAACACATTTTAATGTGTCTTAAAGAATATCATACATTTTCTGTACTGCCTTATCACTTTTGTCTGTTCAAATGACAGTATTTTCTGGTTAGGTATAATCAACTCTGCTGAAAAATAGGTTTTGACTCTTGTCTGAAAGCTTCAGAAATAATATTTTCTTCATAAGCTATGGAATCCCTCAAGCTTTTTAGAACTGAAAAGTAAACTTTCTGTGGTATAGTGCATGTTAAACTCACGTGTGCCTTGACCCCATGCTCAAGCAAAAAAAACCCAAACAAGAAGCATGAAAAAAAGAAGCCCATGCCAAGCAAAAAATACCCCATACAGTTCTAACTCTGAAATAGCTCTCTATTCCAAGTTTTGACTTACTTGGTTGTTTATATGATATCGTCAGTACCTGGAAATGGCATGACTCACATTTGCTCAATTTACTGTAGGGATGACAAGTATTTCATGGCCAGTAACATAAGTACACTAAATGTTTTTACTTATCCTAATTTTCTAGTAGTGTATTCTGTCCACAGCAGCTTCCCTTCAGCAGAGAACAACTTGACAAGCAGCTGTGCCCTCATTCAGTGTACTTCACAAGCACAATGTTTTCCTTCCTAGAGGCAGAGTGCATTCACCTACATAATTGGCCATGACCCCTTCTCGCCCAGAGGACATATACTGAAGTCCATTCCTGTCTTCTAATCTCTTAAGATGTAAAGCAGCACATTACTGTCAAGCTAGTAGGTAGATGGAATTTTGATATGTGTGTTTTTATTGTCATCAGAGGTTTCTGTTTGAGCTTGACCAGATTCTTGTTTCTGAGCATTTAAACTTGTGTGTCTTAAATTCTGTGTGGTTGTCTCTTTAGTAATATTGTTTTCTTTGGAGTCTGTATGGAAATACATTTTTAATTTATGGATATTACCATAATGACTAGCCATTCTCAAAAGGATAGTTTATTAAATGGTGGTATCTTTATTTTGATAAAAACTGTCTTTGCATTTTTTCATTTCATAAATTGTTTTCGGGGTATTGCTAAGAATATAATCCTTTCAATGCTGCATCTTGGTGGTCTAATTTTAATTACTCTCTTATTAGAATGGCAAATTTCTGTGAGTTTGTATGTATTTATATGAAGTACCATAAGGCAATTATTAAAAAATAAACTGTGTAGAAACAGTGCTGATTTCTGTACTAAGTATAAATAATGATATTACTCAGAGCAATGCTTTGCATTAAATGACAACTCATGAAGAATTGGAGCTTGAAATGGCCATACAGTCTCTTAAAATTCTCTATTCATTGTCTGTTAAAGGCTTTTCTGAGTTGACAATTTCTAGATGTCTTCTCTAATTACTTTGTGTAGCCATGCTCTATCTTACGGGGAATTTTTCTGTTTTGAAATTTAATAATACAAAGTCTTCCACTGGAATTTAGCTTGATTGGCTTTGCAGGAAAACCAATGGGGATCATGATGGAGAAGTTAAACATGAATCAGCAGTGTGCCCTTGCAGCGGGGAACAAACTGCATCTGGGGCATGATTTGTAATAGTATACCCATCAGGCCCAGGGTATTGATCCATCCTTCCCTTTTATTTGACTTTTGTTAAGACAGCACCTGGTCTGCTTTTTATTGACATATGGGAGCAAGTCCAATGAAAGGTCACTGAGGTGGTCAGGTCTGAGGCGCAGAACATGTGCAGAAGGACTGAGGACAGGTCTGTTCAACCTGGAAAAGACACCTTTTTGCAAAGATTTCACTGCTGTTTATACCGAGGTAATTAGAGGATACAGGCAAGAGGGGGAGGGATGCTTGCTGGAGGTGCATGGGTGTAGCTTGAGAGGCAAAGAACACAAATCAGAACATGGTAAATTCCAGTGTTCTGAAAATAGTTTTTTACTATGAAAACTGATGGTTGAACACTTGAACAGGTGCCCAGCAAGGTTGAGGGGTCTTTGTCTTTGTAGATGTTCATAAGTCAGCTGGATGGGCCTTATGCAACATGATTTCGGTCTGCCTTGTCAGTGTTGGTCTACATGAGCTCTGGAGGTCCCCACCGACCTCCATTATTCTTTGGAATAGTTTTGCTGTCATTTTGCACAGTTATTTTGGCTCTCTGCCACACACTGGGGTTTAGAATTGTGTGAATGAATGACTGGAGTGCAGAAAACAACCTGGAGCTGACCATTGCCTTAAATTCCACTAATGCCTATAGGAATCAGCTGGAAAAAGTGCAGTTACAGTATAATAGTGGGATGCCTGGAGGCTGCAGCAGTGAGCCAGTGAAATGATGCCTAATCACCTTTTCAGCCTAAATGGCATTTCACAGCTTGTCAGATATTTTAGCCTTTGTGTAAATGGCAAATTTATTCAAACTGGTCTATGCAAATCTGAAGGAAAGTTTTAATAAAAAGGCCTTCTTCCTGAAGAATAAAGAAAGGGGATTCTTTCCAACCTTCTGTATTAATCTTCTTGAAATTTTGCCCTTCCAACACTAGCATCAATCATTTCTTGTTCATTTCAGGATGCCTGAAAGATGCACTGAATACTGGCACAGTGCTTCTAAAAAAAAGGTCTTTTTAAGCCTGTTTGTTATAGTACAATCTGGAGGATAAAGGGTGAAAATTGTGGGGGAAAAAAGCACAAGACCTGCAACATTTCAAAGCTACAGGGGAAGAAACATTTGGAAAAAACATTTCTTTTCTCTCTAATAAAAATGCATATAAAAAATACATGACTATGTAAAAACTACAGTTAATACAAAATCTTGAGAGTCTCCTTATAAAGTTTGGGCTCATATTATTATTTCTGAAAGCAGGTGGATATGAAGTGAGTAAAAGAAGAGTTGGGATGACTAAATTCTTGGTGTCACCTGATGTATATGAATCTGGAAGAAAGGGGGATTTATTCTTGTGTTCAGTGAGTATGTGCTAGCAGAATATTCCCTATGTATATAGGGATTCTTCTTTTTAAAGATGTTGGTGATTGAATGTTTTCCTTTTAGTACTTGTAAATAAAACTGAGGAGATAGTAGAGATATGTTTATGTGGTATTTTTATCAGTAGATCTCTATGGTAGGGTTAGAGACATCTCAAGTACTTTCAGAGTATCTCTGACAATATAGAGTGCTGATGGTACTGCTCTAGCCTGAAGAAAAGCGGGGACTTAACGGCAGTGCTTGGTGTTGAAATGTGGTTATGAAGTTGAGAACTTCAAGAATACTGAAAATAAATATGCAGCAGTTTATTTCTCAAGATATGGCAGAGTCGTAGATGTGGTGATTGTGAGTACCACTGTGCAGGCCACAGCTGAAGCTCTAACATGGCCTTTTATCTCTTACTTTTTGCCTCACAACGATTGTTTTACCAGCTACTGAAACTGCATAGTGTATCACAGGAACACAGACCCTTTCATGCACTTCAAAATAAGTACTTCTTCTCCAAGTGTTTTGTTTTCTTTGATTCTTTTTCTTTCTCTTTTAACCTACTGTTTAATGACTCTTTCATTATAATCACACAATCCATGCTTCAGGAGAAACAAGATTTTTTCTTAACTCTGCACTGTATTTTTGTCTTTCCTTTCCTGTTAATTAAAAGCCATTAGTACCTTAACAGTTTGACTGAAATAATTGATGGATACTGTATTTATAGGTGATTTTGGCAAGTCCTGGTAGTTTTTTATCAGCTGTTACAATTGTATTTTAAATCAATATGTATATGTGGCACGATTTCAATATCTTTTCATGTTTAATTCAAAATTAAGCAACTTACAAGTTCACTCATTGAGAGTAGACCCAAAACTACATTATTACAGAGTTATTAGAGAATAGGATTACTGTCTCTAATTGCTACTGATGCATAAGTGTTACATTTACTTCTCTGCTGTAATTTACATAAAGTGTTATATTTACTTCTCTGCTGAAATAAAATAATTTCGCCTACATCTAGATAACGTCTGCCATCTTTAATTTGCCGTAGCCCCATGCTATAGGCAGACTTACTGAATAGTAAGAAATTACAGATAGTTTTCTACAAGCACTAGGGCTTTTCCCCCTGAGGTACTGGTTGTTATGTTTGAAATACCAGAGAGATGCAAAACAGTCTCTTGGTACTTTCTCTAACAACATTCCTAGTTAATTTTATATAAGTGCCTAAACATGCTGAACAATGAAGTAGAATATATCATCTAACAAACTCTTTCTTCGCATGTTCTGATTCTAAGCTGTCAGTTTCATAGCTCAAATACTCATCTGAGTTTAAATTAATCAGGAATAAAAGGAAATATAAAATGTAAAAACAATAATGAGTTTGTTGCCATAGAAACACACCATGCTCTCTGCCAAAATTAAGTGCTGACTTTGTATTCTAAGAGATGGTTGTGCAGACATGTGCTCACTGATCTGCAGATAATGTGTCAAATGTCTTCATAGTATGCATCTTTTGACTGGGTTGTGCATCGTTAACAAATCGTTGTGCCAGTACCTCTCTGCAAACCCTTGCTGTAATCTTTTCTCACTTTTATTCCATGTTCTGGCTTTGGAATGGAGAAGGAAAAGATTAGTTTCACTGTGCATTTTATGCTGTAAGTCTCAGGTTGTAACAGTTGATAAGCTTGTGAAGCTCCTTCTGTCAATATTCTCTGTAAAATCTTAGCTCTGTTAAAAATCTGTGGTATCTGTGGGTACTTTGGCTTACAGTAGGGCTAACTTTTCATATCTAGGGTGTGGTCATGCATAAAGCAATATTGCTTGTCTGGTAATATAAATTCTGAAGCAAAGTAGATTCATTACAAAATGAAGATATGATAAAGCAGACATTATAGAAAAAAATGCTGGTGATTTTTCATTGATTTTCTTAATTTTACAATGGTGTCTCTGTCTTAGTATTTCAAATGATACATAGAAGGCAAAAAATGGCAAATATATAAAAGAGGATGGGAATATATGAATCAGTTACTGACTAGTAATTACTAACCATCTGCAGCAACAGCAGCAGAACTCTTATGGGTTGAGTTTTAGTAATATTTGGAAATATAATAATTTTTAGAGGGTCTCTTGAAATAGCTTCTTTTTGTAGCTTCTTTTTTTAATGCTTTAATTGCTACAGTGCACTCTTTCACTTTAGTCATTCTGATTGCCAGGGCATAGAGATAATTTTGAGAGAAATCAATACTCAAAATTGTTTCCTAAAATCCATCCCTGGCTTTTTGCTGTGACCTCAGCTTGTGCTTATTTTCATAAATCCTTCCATCAGAAAACACTGCAACTGTGATTAATTCATGATCCTTTTAGGGACTGGAATTTTATTTGTAAATACCACTCCTTTTGAGGGAGGCAATTTCTAAATCTTTAAGTAAGGATGCATAAAAATTATTATAAAAGTTACCAGTGGGCTGTCTTTTGCAAAATGCTGACATCCGGTTTCCTCAAACTCGTTTTTTAAAATCCATTCTGTTTATAGATTTACAGACTATTAACATTAAAGAGCTATTCCGTGATGATGAAATTCATTTGCAGCAGAATATTTTTCTTTTGGGGGGCAAAAAGAGGTCATTTCACCATCTAGAAAATTGCTGTACATTGTTCTGTCCTATATTCTTAATCTCCAGTTATATAAACAATTTTATTTATTCTCCAATTCATTTTGCATCTGAATCTCTGATTAAGATTGATCCTCAGCTACTTTCCCCTTGGTCTCTGCTTTGCACTAATATCTAGCAATCAGTAAATCAAAATGACATTCTTCCTAGCTGTCTAGACTTGCTTTAGCTGGTAGGTACAGCGGTAGTTTCAAGCTACTGAAAAAATGTCATTTGGGCATTGAATTAGCATTATTGTATTTTAGAAAATGTGTTCATGGTATGTCAAGTTTGTTCATTTCACAAGTAGCAAACTCATATACCTAAATACAAGGTTTGCCCTGACAGAGGGGTGTTTAGACTTTTTCTTTTGCAGGAATAGTTTGGGATTGGTTCCATTCTATATGATTCCTTCATTTTACAAATTTATGAAAGTCAGATTTCCGGGAAGAGCTGGGCGAAGAGTGAAACCTCAGTCTTCGCAGCCAGTAGTTCCCTTTCTTCTCTTGAGATTCTGATGCCTTTTTCCTTCGGTCACATTCAGTGAGGTTGTTTCAATTTTTTTTTTGCTTTCTTTTTTTTTTTCTTTTATTTTTTACATTTGTGTCATCCTCCCTTTTTTTCTGTATGTCACCATACTATAATACATAATATTAGCATACAAAAAGAAGTTGAAAACAAATTTAATTCATGTGTTGTAAAACCCCAAGTGAGAGTATGAGAAATACATTATTTTTCACAAGCCAGGGAGGGGAAGAATTGCCAGTATGGGCTAGACACAGCACAGTTCCATTTACTACTTATAGCTAATATACAACTTGGTATGTAGTTCAGCTAATGTTCCATAAGTCTATGCAAAACAGATTTTTTATAGCTTGCTCTGATTTTATGTGTTCTGATTTTTTTATCAATTAAAGTGGATTGACTATTTGATGTATAGTTTCAAATATGAAAGGGCTTTTTCTCTTATGTCTGAATGGGTCCATGCTGCCTGATACGGTTATGCAAGCTTGTATACCGAACTTTCATGTGTCCTTTTCAAAATTCCTGCCTCAGTTTGAGAGTCATTGTAAAGCTGAGATACATCTGCATCATCCTTCTCAGTGTCATGCTTGTACAAAGGATGCAGCATCTTACATAAAATAAGAAACATATTTCTTTATTTGAAAATCTTGATTCTTTTCCTGCATTCTTGAAAGAAGAATGGTTTTAATTGTTTTTCTGGTATTCCTTAAGCACAGGGAGAAATAGGAGTTTTTTCTTTTCCAGCGTGTGCAGTAACATTTTTCCTCCTGTTCATATCCATGATTTAACCTTTTTGATACCTGAAGAGTGTATAAGTGTAGCACAAAAGATTAATGTGGGTTTGGAGGTAACTGATTTAACAATTACCCTCCTTGTATTTGGCAGTGAGATGGATTTCTGCATGGTTAAAATGGGAATTTTTTCACTTTCGTCATGCAAACATAAGTCTGCATTCACCGAAATACCTATGGCCAAGCAGTGTTTCTTTTACATAAGAGTAAATTTGAAGCAACTTTACTTTTCATCAGAATTACACTAATTTTACACCAACATGACTGAAAATATTAATGTAGAAGAACAATTGTACATATATAAAGTTGTAAGTTAATCTTTTTTCTGAAGCGTTACTCACATAGTGTAGTTTTAGATTTTTGCATCTCCCAACGTTTTATAATACATTTGTAAGATGCACGAGAAACTTAGAACCACATTGTAATGTTTTCATACTTGCTCTCTTGTGCATGTGCGGCCAATAATTTAAGGGGGACCAGCATTTCCTGCAGTAATGTTGCAATTTCTTCAGTTAATGCTAGTTGAGCTGTACTTTATTCCTTTTCCTCATTCTCTATACTTTGTTTTAACTGCATTTTTGGGGTGTTTATTTTAGAATACATGCGGGATTTTTTTGTGTGTGGTCTTGGTTTTGGTGTTTTTTGGTTGGTTGTTTGGATTTTTGGTTGGTTGTTTTTTTCTTTGTTTTGGGTTTTTTAAATACTCATAAGTGCTTCAGTCTTTCTTCTTCCATTAATCTAATAGGTGAGTTTATGTGTATATCTGTATGAAAAAGCATTCAGGAGGAACTCTCTTACTTGTATGAACTCAGTATCTAGACATTACACATACTGGATTTTAATTACATTTTCTATCTGGAATTTCCACTTAGTAGGTTCTGAATACGTATGCATAAAAGAAACCTTTAAGCTCCTTTGGTAAACAGTTACTCCACTTACCTGAAAATAACCTCATGTGCATGAATACAAATGCTCAATGAGATGTCAGCACATGAGCAAAGTCCCTGAAACATTTCTTTTGATGGCAAAATCATCTTTACCCCTCACTAGTCTTTCAAACCTGATGGTGCTACAGTAGAGTGAGCTGAATTCTGGTCCTTTTAGTGAACGATAGCTAAAATTTTTCCATAAGTACAGATGCCAGGCACTACTCCTAATTTCTGCTTCTGCAAAGCTGTGCAGGCAGTTTGCTTTCTGAGGGTGAACAGGAAGGCAGAACTTAAAACAGTATTACACATTCAGGGTGATACAGGAATTAGAACCAGTGAGCTTAACAGGGCTAGTCCTTACCAAAAGTATTATTTCTGTCACAAAGTCTGTGCCAGAAGCCATTGAAACTATTTCAGTGCTGAATTATGCAATAAAATTTCTGCCGGTTTTATGCAGAATATGAAAATCAATAAACAATGGAGAACAAAGTTCTCTGGTCACCTCTGAATGAGAATTAAATGTGAATTATTAGTAAATACTTCGAATTATTAATCATGCAGCAAAACCACATCAAAAATTATTTTAACTTGCGTTCTCAACATAGGCAGGGTGTTTAACGAATTGGTGGGCAGCAAATTTAGAACCAATGGAAGTAAATAATATTCCAAGAGTATGTTTTATTGAATTCGTGGTTTTGTGTCATTGCATAAAATCTGTTTATAATAGCTGAGATAATTTTGTGATCATCAATAACATTTGCATTTTTGTTAGCTGTGATGAGGGCTATCAGAGGATAATTCCCATATGTGATATAAAACAGTTGTCCATAGAAGTTACTGAAGTAATTATTCTACCTAGTGTGCTTATGGTGGCAAGGTACAGTTCATCTTGTATTGTCTTTTTTAGTATATTAGAACTTATTCTCCAGACTTAGTTAATCTGTCTTATATCCCTTTGTCTTCTTTTCCTATTAGCTCCTTACTTGTGTCACTTACAAAATAGTGATGTTATTTTGATGTGGTCTTCATTTTGGCAAAAGGAGAAAAGACCAGTGTGTCTTGATACCAGTAAGGCTGTTGACATGATGTTTGAGTACATGACATGAGGAAATACAGCCTACTGTATTGACATTATATTAAATACTCAACCAATGACAACCAAGCTAAAAAATAAAAATGGTCTTAGGAACAGCCTTCAGCTGTAGAATTATGCAAAGGCTTGAGATAAAGAAAACATCTCTAACTTAGAGGAGATTTATCCACTGTAACAGGCTATCTGAGGATGTTCTAGAAACTATTTCCTGAATGTGTTAGATTAGCCATTTTACAAAGACTGTCTACATATATATTTAGTCCATCTTCATAGTAGGGAACTAAGTTAAATGATACATGGAAGTCCTGTTTAGCCCGACATATCAGTGTGCCTATTCACTTGATTTTTGAGCCTTGCTGTTGTTTTTTGTCAAATCATGTGTAGGTTTTTTGATTTACCAATTTTAGGAGGAGTAGGTTAATTTTCAGAGTATGGAATTTAAAATTAAACTTTTAAATAGCTATCTATTTATCTATCTATCTATCTGCTTTCTTGCTATAGCATTGGAACAGATTGTCTTCACATTTATATAAAAAGGCAAAAATACTATGTATTAATTATCATATTAGTAAGTTGTCTTGTAATTCATTAATGCTGTTCCTCTTGCTGTGCATATTGTAAGGTAAAAAATGTAATCATTGAATCACAAATAACTTTTCAGTCTTTGAGTTACTTGCAGGAGTCAGTAAAGTTGGAGTAATATGAAAATATTCTGTTTATGTTGCTCCTACAGAAATGTATCTTCTGCAGGCAGAGAGTTAAGAAAATCTCTGGTGCCTGCATTCAGTGTTCATATGGACGCTGCCCAGCATCCTTCCATGTTACCTGTGCCCATGCTGCAGGAGTGCTGATGGAACCTGATGACTGGCCATATGTTGTCTACATCACATGTTTCAGGCACAAGGCCAACCAAAATGTGGTAAGGAAAATGTTTTCTTATTTGTTAAAAAATGGAATTGCAGAATTAAAGTATCTTTCCAGAGAAAATGGAGGAGAGGGTCCACACTATGTATTATCATAGTTCTGTCTATCATATTTTCATGCATAGCAATCTATTACAGCTTGAAGGCTTTTCCTTATGCTGTTACCTGTGAGAAGTGATACCTGATATGCCTAACACGTTTTTGCATTTAAAGTCCTTGTTGAGTATATTGTTTTGACAGCCGGAACAAATCTCTGAGTTCTCTGTTTTGTTAAACTGAAGTGTATTATAAATACCCAGATCACAATATCTTGCAAGTACTCACAGATCCTGTGAGATAATGGATGTGGTGTATATGTAAATCTTCGTTCTGCAGCCGAAGAGTCTCTTGAAAATATCCAATTATAATTATTCTGTCATCTGGCAAAGTAACACTGGCATGCCATGAAAATTCATGTTATGACTGCCTTTTTATTTCTATTCTGTGCTGAGGAGGAGCCTTTAATTTTAGATGAGACACAATGAAGGATTAGTTTTATGTCTTTTACTTGAATAAATGGTTAGTATCTCAGTTGAGAGAGAGCTCTTGTCATTCATCTTGGGCTTTTAAAGCTGTATTTTCCTTCCTAGCAAACTAGAAGGACTTAACATAGTCTTATTAAGGAAAGAGCTTGGTAAGTTAGTCAAGTTGCAAATTTTTTTTCTCCTTTATGCATTAGAAATGAAAGACATAAACCCAGGTAATGTCTGTATAATAGATGTTGTTCCTTCAAGAGCTTGTCAGTGAATGCTTGGTCTTAATGACAAGACTTAACAAGACTACTGAAGAGTAGGATTTGCTTTCAAGTGTACTAAATTGTAATGCTTCCCAACTAGAGTAATCAATCCTGAGTGTTCAATCTGCAGGTGATTCTTGAAAAGGGAGACATACTGTTTATCTCTGTTTAAAATTTCCATAGAATTGTTAAGCTTTATAATATTTTTGTTTTCCAAAATGAATGATCATGTTAAACCAGCACACTTTATATGGTTTTAATTTCTTCAAACATTTTCCAAGAAAATGAGTTTGGTTTGAAAAACAAACAAACTTAAACCTCTATCTGTACAGGCAACTTAAGATACTCTCTTTGGGGTTTTTTGAAAACAGTATCATTAGATAAAAATTACTGGATTAAATTCATGGCCAGTAAAAATAAGGCCAGCATTTCCCAGATGTTTTCTAGTATCTTTTTTTGTGACAAGTCTTTATATTCTAGGTAGTGAGATTGGCATCAGTCCCATAAATTCCATGTTTTCCTAGTGATTTTCTTTACCTATATAAGGTTGTGTAGAAGAAAAGGAACCCCATCAACTACGGAGCAAAACAGGATTTTGTGTGGCTATTGTTTAAGAGGTTGTGTGAAGGACATTAAAAGTATCTTGGAATGAGACTATTGCATCCTCTCCTGAAATTCAGCACTAACTTTTTTGAAAAGATTCAGTATTATTGCCTTTTTTTTCCTCATGGCTCAGCTAAAAGTCAGCTTTGCAGGAGAGAAATAAAAATTATGCTTTTGTGTTTTCAACTGGGCCAAAACTTGGAAAGAGCAGATATTTTGTTAAGGAATCTTTTTCTGTAAAATTCTTAGCTCACTCCCAAGACAAAGGGGATTGCCATATGTTTTTAAATGCTTGGTTTTATACTCTGTCTTTTGGATAATTAATCTAATCACATTTTTAAGCCTTTGGAAGTTTTCTCACCATTGGTTTTCTTGTTACGCTTTTCTTAGCTATTAGCTATTCCTTCATGCAGAAACAACATTGCTCTTCATCATTAGGCATAGCAATGTATCTTACTTCTAATCAACTTTTTTTTTTTTTTGCCTGTTGTTTTAGTTCCCTTGCTTAGAAGCAGAACAGGGAATCATGGAGACTGAAATATTGTACTCACTTAGCAAATTTTTACAGGAGTCAAATAGATTGTCTTTTCTGGTATTTAGCAGAAAGCATTGTTCATAAGCAAGGACACTAGTATTTCTCCTAATTTCAAGAAAAAAATTGTCTGATTTTTTTTTAATATAGACTCTAAATATTGTGTCCAAATGCTCAGTGACTACCTGTGTTTGCTGCTTTCTTCAAGTTTAAAAAAAATCAAAACCCAAAAGTTCAACAATCAAAGAATGACTTCTGGGCACTAGGAAAAATTGTGACATATACCTATAGTGGTATTTTAATATGTAAATCAATGAGGGTGCTCAACAAAAAAGGCCTACCTAAACAGATAAATGTATTATTACTATTATTAGCATATCTCTTCACCTCAGGCAAGGACTTACTGTAGGGATGAAGTAGAGTATGCATCCAACTTATTTATGTCTGTGAACTCAAGCAAAATTTTTCATCAACATACTTTCTTAACTCTTTTTCACTGGGGATCAGGTTCTGTATTGTCTTCAGTATTTTAGAGTGCTTTTTTCTATCAATCATTGAAAACACTGGTGGGATCTTCTGGAAAAAAATCATCAAAGAGAAAATCAAAAGGGAAAACAATAATCCTTGAATTTGTCTGGTGCTGCCAAATGAAGTAAATATAGAAATACTAAGAACTGGAGAATATTTTAAATGTTGATATGACTTTTCAAAAATATGTTCTTTGCGTGTTCATGGACTCAAAACTAAGCATGCCTCTTGTATTTGCTGAAAATACAGCTTTAGACATAACACAAAAATTTGCTAGCAGAAGAATTTTTTTACATGGAATGTTTTGGGTTATTGCTGTCATTGCCTATGTTATTTTTCATGTAAATTGGGCTGTCAATATGCAAGGAAGGCTCTGTGATTTGCTACTTACAAGTTGTGGTTTGGGTTTTTTTTCCTTTTTTCTCCTTAACTCTGCTTGTCTCTGTGCCTGAGACATATCCCTCACACATTTTTGTCATCAAAACTGCAAGAACACGTGGAAGTACAGTTGAGAATAGGTGCTGCAGATGGATTTGTTTTGATTAAAAGAACTCGTTCAGACACAAGAAAATTAGAAAAAGAGGCTGTATGCAGCTATTGTGACTGAATGAAAAACCAAACCCAAACCCAAAAGATCCATATAAGATTAGCAAAGAGCCCTGCAGATCCAAGAAAGCCAGCTGGAGACAAACTTATACTCACAGCTGTTTCGTTTGGAAATTGTGGACAGAAGGGGCTATCTAGACAGTCCCAGTAACATTTGAAAGAATAATGATCTTTAGAAGAGGCAAAGACGGGAGATGCAAATACCTGCTGTTGCTGTTTTTGGAGCTACTCAAAATTACCTTCTACTATTATCAGCCAGTTCTTAACCTCTGTAGTGCACAGGGAATGAAGGGATGCTGTCCAATGGAAGCTGTAGATCCTTTTTCTGTTGAGTACCTTAATGATGCAGTGTCATTGTTTGCCACTGTCTGCTAACTATTGCCAGCCCTCGAATATCTCAGAAAGACTAAGCCGTGCCTTCAGAAGGACATGTTATTCAAAAATCATGAGCTGGATTATTTTTGAAATGTCATGCATAATTTCTATGCTGAAATTGGAATTCCGAGGAGTAAATGATTATATGAGAGTTATGTTCCTGTATAGAATAAGTCTGAGATCTTTCAGGATCCCACATTAAAAACTGTAGCCTGAGAAAGTTTCTAGGTATTTAGATGTACATCAGATACCTGTTTCATGATAGTTATTATGAATTCATATTCACAGAGTTTATGTATTTAAGGTTTTTTTTTCCTGCCATACAGAAAATGAAGGAGTAAATAATTTTCCCTTTTATCTTTTTGAAGTTTGCACACTGAAGGGGAGATTAGGGTTTTTTCTTTGTATCTGGTTGTTTTCTGTATTTCTGGCGCTGTCTTAGTTCATTCTTGGCTTTGGTACCATTAAAGAAAATCATGCTTTTTAAACTACAGCTTTCTCAATAATCTGGTAACTACCACAGCTGTTTCTTTAATCTGATAGACTCCCTTACATAACAGCTGTCCTTTCTGATCAAAAATTGCATTCCTAACATCAATAAATTCTTAAGATTTTCTGTCAGGAAATGTTTTCTGGGACATGCAGTCAATTACAGAGTGTACTTGTGAATATGTTTTTCTGAGAAATAAATTAAGAATCCTATGAAGATAACATACTAAAAAATAATCTTCTCCTTGAGCTAGAATGCATTTTGGGGTTTTATTACTTTTTCTAATGAGAAATGGCATTCCCTCTCTGAAAATTTTATCATTAAATGCATCTGTATTGTCTCTTAAAATATTATAATTTGCCCCCCATCTTCTCTGAAGAGTTACATCTTCTTTCAGAGAAGATTTAAACCTTTTAATAGAGCAATATCTCCTTGGGTTTCTGTAGTATAATACTTCTTCTATTATCTTATAGAAATAAATCAATTAATAGTCTCAAGTTTACATCTGATCCACCTCTGCCCCCACCAAAAGCTGAATAGGATAAAATAAAAAATTGAAAGGTAAATTAACATGTATGTAAATATTAACATGGAGGTAAATTACATATGTTTCAAGATTAGATAAAACATGCTTATGCACGTTTTGTCGTTCCTATGATAATATCAATAAATTGCTATTTATGAAGTTAATTTTTATATTTAGTCTAACTATAGATAGTTAAAATGAGGAAGAAATACTTTTATTATACGTGTCAGATAATCTGTGAGTATGCTCAGAACATTATTTCTAGGTACAGTTGGAAATGCTGTAGGAACATCATTGAGTTTTACTATCTGAGGTGACCTCAACTAAATCCTACAAATGTCTGTGACAGGCAGAGCTGTGACACACAGAGATTTAATGCACTGCGTATAAAAGTGGCACAGAATATTTGTACTTGGTGTGCCCTTAGTTTTCAGGAGCATAGAGGTTTAAAAATTATAAATACCATAAATAGGTCCAAGAAAGAAGCCCAATAGTGACGAGAAGTCTGTGTGAAAACAGAAGTCCTCAAGTTTAGGGTGGGTTTTTCCTCTTACCCCAAAGCATTCACTTTACTGCTAATGCGTGAAATCTAAAAAAAACTGATGCTGTTCTTTATTCTCTTCAATTTTGTTGATAAAAATCCTACGACTGTAGGATTTTCCAGATATTCGTAAGACAATTTTAAGACTATTATATTGACTGAAGAATTTACTGCCTTTGAAGGTTTCAAAAGCAGTGCTAGGAAATTTGATGATTACTTTAATGTGCATTGTGTATAAAAGTATTGTACAGTTTATATAAACATTTCTAATAAGAAATATTTCATCCTTAGGTATTCCAGTATGCATCTTACATAACTAGAAACGTTCAGCTGTTCAGGTGTAGCGAAATTCACAATAGCTCACATTTGCATAAAAAAAATGGACCTTTGTGAGATACTGAATAGTCAAGCTCATAAGAAAGAAGTGCCTTCTGTGTGTTACTAGGATGAGAAGATACTGATTTTGTATTTGCTGGTGAAGAAAGTTGCTTTTAAAGTGGAAGTGGGGATACAATAGTTGGGAGCTGAGATGTAGTAGTTGTCTGCGTGGTGTGAACTTCTTAGTGATTGCCTTCCTACAAAGTTCCATTATTTTTATATTTATAGAATCCATCAAGTAGTTATTGATGTAGAATTTTTGCATAGTTTAACAACCCTGCTAATCTTCTGATTGATATAATTAGCTCTGGAGAATAACAAGTGAAAAGTGAAAAAAAAATACTGTTACTGATATACTATGTAAATAACTGATGAAGAGTTAGTGCTGTTTGAAGATTTAAAGCAAAAGTTCTGCACAATGTGGTTTAAAAAGTTCCTCAGATACACTGCTGTAGATAGCTCTGGCAAGAGCTGGATATGCATTTAGTTATTGCATCTCACTGGGCAAAATTTCATTCTGTTAAGTAGAATCATACAGAAATCCAGTACATCAAAGCCTCATAATTTAAAAAAAATTGAGACCATACTCTTGGTTCATCACATCTTATGTCTTCAGGGAAATTGTACAAATTATACTACAAATCAGTTGTGATGCCTTAAAAAAAAATGCTGTGATTTGGTATTCTTCAGATGTCATTTGTTTTCCCACAAAATGGAGAAACTTTGTATGTAAAATTATCATAATTGAATTAGATTAATTTCGTTAGAAGTTTTTGTATTGAGTGGTGAGTTGTTATCAACCCTGTTTTTACAATGATAAATGGTTTATTAGTAAGTTGGTATTTAAACTTACTTTTTCTTTTAAATTCTTCCTTTTTTTCCAGAGAACTAAAGTATGTGGGAAGGCCATTACAGTTGGGCAGACGGTCATCACGAAACATAGAAATACACGATACTATAGTTGTAGAGTCATAGGAGTGACATCTCAGCTTTTCTATGAAGTCATGTTTGATGATGGTTCCTTCAGTCTGGATACTTTTCCTGAAGACATTGTAGTAAGTATCTTCTCCAATTCCTGTTCATTCTGGTTTATTTTCTTGGTTTTTGGTTTTGGGGTGGGGTTTTTTGAGGAATTTGGTTGTTTTTCTTTTTTATATTAGAGAGTTGGAACCTCTTGAACTCTTCTTACGACCTTGAGGAAATAACATCTTAATATTCAGTTCATGTTTGCTACTTTAACTGCTGAGAATGATTATTTTCTAATGGGCTTCCAAACCTTGGTTGTTCTAATTAGTCTTTGCCATTTGACCAAATGAACCCAGAGTAATCTTAGAAAATCTTTTAATTAAATAAGAAATATGTATTTAATAAAGGATATGAAAGAGGGAATTCCATGTATCCTTCTCTGTCACTCAGAGATAACTTGTAAATATTCCTTGCAGAATAGAAAACTTCTGCTGTAATGTGAAGAATAGCTCTCAAGAATCTGTTCTAACAACTTATTTACACTTCCTGGTATTTAGTTTGTGAGATTATATTATTAATGATAAAAATCATCAGGGAGAAGATGATAGTAGTTTATCTGTATGTAGTATGGTTTATTACATTTTCAAAAAGCAACTGAGATTTTGATTTCCCTTATGCACTTACATAAACTACGATGTCTCTCATAACTGTTAAGGACCACATTTGCACTTCGCACATATGAACAAAATTCGCAATTGGAGAAAGATTCTGTTTTCCTCCACGTTTGCAATGAATACATTGGATGTTAAGCTTTGTGGTGTTCACTGAGTGCCCTTTGACATCTTTCTTGTGATGTGACTCTAATCCTTGTTTACCCTCATGATCCTCTGAATCTTTTTTGTGCTAAGCCAGTACTTTTGATGTACCTCCTACTAATAATCTCTAAAAGTTAGAGCCTTCAGGGACCACTGATATGCAAAAGTGCTGTTTGTTGCAAGACCACTTTTCACTTAATCCTGTTCTATATGTAGAGGGGAAGAGCCTGGCTTACACAGTGGTGCCAGAGAATACTGGCTTTGCAGCTCAAGGGATACAGCTCCCAGGAGTGCTCCATATTTTTTTCCTGTGAAAGTCTCTGAGCTCTTCTGCTTTCTGCAGACCTAATATTTTCGTGAAAGTAGCATTAACTGACAGATATGTCAGTGGAAACGATACTGTTGTTCTTAGAAGGTTCTTAGTTATTGAAAAGTCTGGCATCTTTTGAAAATATGGTATTAGAAAGGATGCATTTCAGATCAGTGTTTGGGGATTGAGCTGTTTACCTCCCAGTGGTCTGAATAGAAGTCAGTCAGCAAATCTCTCTTACATGTCTTTGAAAATTTATCCTTTAATGCGAAACACTCCAAAAGGCTCCATTAATGATCAAAGACATTCTGATTAAGGATGATCAAGATACTAAGTAAATGTGGCTGTATTTTTATTAGAAACCCCTTTCGTAAATGCTTGCAACGAGGATCTGGTGAGGCAAAGATGAGGAACTGCTTGTTGTCCTTGTGGGGGAGTCTGATCCAGAGCTAAGAATAAATGTAATCATGTCTGGATATGCCTCAGTGCTTCTTAGATTGTGGATGAACAACGTATAATTGTTTGATGGAAATACCAAGCAAATTTCACATTCCTTAGAGAAATCTTGTTGTGTTTTCATTAGATAATATACCTGCAGCAGTTACTGGAACTGAAAAAAAAAGTGTTTTTTCTTCTTCTCAGACTAAAACTTACTAATCCATGCAATGTGCGTATCAGGTGTTAGTGCCGCTGGGAGGACTTATTCATCAAATCTGGTGTGAAAGCAATGTTGCTGCCTATTGAAGAACTTATTTTTCTAATCTGTTTTCACTTTTCAGCCAGCTCACAAAGATAGCAGGAACTTTTTGCTCTTCCAGTATATGCTGAACCCACTACATAATTTCAACTCAGCTCACAATAGACCAGAATTCCAATGTTCAGACACAGTGATTTATTTTAAGGAGGAAAATAGGGAGCAGGGAAAGTTCAGTCTTGAAGCTTTGTGATACTCTGTTTGCATTCAATAACAACCAAGTCAGGGTATATATATTGTTATGTTCTCATATGTATTTCTCTGAGTTTGTGTTAGCATTTGCTAAATATGTTAGATGGGGAGTTTTTAAGCATGTTAGCTGTAGACACGTATTTAGATTTTTTAATTTCAACATTATTTATTGCTTGGGTGTTATACCTGATTTCTTAGACTAATGACTCCTCAATTACAGGGTTTAAACCTTTGAGTTGGCTGTTCGATAAGGTAACCAATCCGTTTTCCTTCAACACAGAAGCTGTAAGAGGTGTAAAGAAGTATATAGGTACAATCTCCTCCTGGAACCAGCAGCAGGACAAATTCCTGTTGTAATTCATGGGGAGACTACAGTAAGGGGGACAGTACATGATATCTTAAAGGACGTGAGATGACAACTTTAGCAGTTACTTTAATGATGCATGCGCACAACTAGGGAGTGTGTATACTGCAGTCCTGAGTAACTGATACCAGCAGATAGCGTGTATGTGTGCCACTGGCCACTTCTTGAAGTATTAATGCTCTGTAACTTGTCAAACAGCCCCTAGCTCAGCACAAAGGACAGGACTGTTCTGACCAGTAGGCCAGATGTCAGTTCACAGATTATGCACCAGGAAACTGTTCTGTTCTTTGGTCTGATCATTTAGGGAGAGTATCCCACAATTCCTTTTTTTTTTTTTATTCCATTTTGATACCTAATGGATATATCTGCACTGGCATATCTTAGCATTTTGCTAGAAATTAATACTCTTGGTATATAGCTAGAAAACTTATTTGTTTCTGTATATATTGTGGCTGCCAATATGGCTTATATACATATCTGGATAAGATTTGGATGAAGTTGTTCCCACGTTACCTTATTAAAATCACAGCAGAACAGGGAAGCTTTGCAGTATACGTGTTTGGGGGGAGATAAATACCACCATATTACATTGATTGCATAGAAGAAAACAGATAATTGCAGAGTGAAGCATGCTTTGAGTCTGTCAAGAGGTCTGATTACAGGAGACCTGAGCACACGCCTCCTGAAATAGCATACATCCTTCCAGGCTCTTGCCCCATTAAGTGCCCTGGTCCTTCAGTGATGAGTTTGCAGAGAATTCTTTGATGTCATGGTTTCATCTTGTGGCTATCAAGAAAACTAGGTGAACAAAGATGAGTGTAATTGCTGCCATGACATAACCACACTGTGTTTTAGTTTACTTATAAGTGTATAAATGTTGGTGTTATCCATTGAGAAGATAAAGTTGGTCTGTGGGTAGTCATGTCCACAACCCAAAATGAACTTTACTTTTTAAAATCTATAAATCAAATAACAGTGTATTAACATGTCAGCTTATGGAATGCAGCTGTAATTGTTCCTTAAAAGCAAAAAACATCTTAAATGTTGATGAAATGAGATGTGTTTGGAAGGACAACACAGGAGTTCATAAGGATTTTTTGCAGAACCACGATTTGGTAATTTTCTGAAGTTCTGATAAAATCCAAAAAGCATCCTCTTTAAAAAGTATATATTAGTTCAGGTTAAGACATTCAGATTACAGCTGTCAAAAGCAGGAATGAGAGATTATTTTTCACAGAATCATATAGGTAAGAAAAGACCTTTAAAATCACTGAGTTTCAATCATTAACTTAACACTGCTGAGGCCACCACTAAACCATGTCCATAAGTGCCACCTCTGCATGTCTTTTGACTGCAGCCAGAGCTGTTGACTCAATCTCTTCCCTGGGCAGCCTGTTCCAGTGCTTGATAACTCTTTTGATTAAATTTCCCTTCATTTCCAAACTAAACCTGCTCTAGGGCAACCTGAGGCCATTTTCTCACATCCTGTCACTTGTTGCCTGGAACAAGAGGCCAGCTCCCACCTGGCTACACCCTCCTTTTCAGGCATTTGTAGAGAGTGGTAAGGTTCCCCTGAGCCTCCTTTTCTCCAGGCTAAACAACCCCAGCTCCCTCAGCTGCTCTTCATAGGACTGGTGTTCTAGACCCTTCCCCAGCTCCACTGCTCTTCCCTGGACATGCTCCAGCACCTCAATGTCCTTCTTGGAGTGGCAGGCCCAAAACTGAGCACAGGGTTTGAGGTGGGGCCTCACCAGTGCTGAGCACAGGGAGACAATCCCTGCCCTGGTCCTGCTGGCCACACTATTGCTGGTACAGGCCAGGATGCCATTGGCCTTCTACAAACCTGGAATGCTGCCTGGGGTGGTTGTGACCCAAGGGCAGGACCCGGCACTGGGCCTTGTTGAACCTCGCACCACTGGCGTTGGCCCATTGATCCAGCCTGTCCAGATCCCTCTGCAGAGCCTTCCTGCCCTCCAGCAGACCAACACTCCCACCCAGCTTCATATCTTCTGCAAAATGACCAACCATTCATTTGATCCTGTTTTCCATGTCATCAGTGAAAGTACTGAACAGAAGTGGCCCCAGTACTTAGCCCTGGGGAGCACCACTGATGACCAGCTCCTAGCTGGGTCCAGACTTCCAGAAGGTTTTTTACCCAGTGAACAGTTTATCTGTCCAAGCCATGGAAAGCCAGTTTCTCCAGGGGAATGTTGTGTAAAATGCCATCAAAGGCTTTACCTAAGTCCAGGTAGACAATATATACACTGAGCTTGTCACCTTGTCACAGAAGGAGATCCTGTTGGTCAAGCAGCACCTGCCTTTCGCAAGCCCTGCTGGCTGGGCCTCATTGCATCATTGTCCTGCACATGCTGTTTGATGACTCTTGGGATGATCTGCTCCATGACTTTCCTTGGCACTGAGGGAAAGTGCCACTTTCCCTGGCACTCAGGCTGACAGGCCTGTAGTTCCCTGAGTTCACCTTTTGACCCGCCTTGAAGATGGGTGTAACATTTGCCAACCTCCATTCAACTGGGAGCTCCCAAGTTAGCCTGAACTGCTAGTAAATGATGCAATGTGGCTCAGCAAGCTATTCCACCAGCTTCCGTCAGTGCCCCTGGGTGGATCCCACCCAGTCCAATAGACTTGTGTGTGTCTGAGTGGTATAGCAGGTTGCTGACCATTTCCTCTTGGATTATGGGGGCTTCATTCTGCTCCCTATGCCTGTCTTCCAGCTTAAGGGACTGGTTCTCACAGAACAACTGGTATTAGACTGAGGCAAGAAAGGCAGTAAGTACCTCAGCCCCTTCCTCATTCTTTGTCACTATGTTTTTCTGCAGCACCCAGTTAAGGATGGAGATTATTTTTAGCCCTCCTTTTGGTGTGAATGTTTATAGAAACATTTTTCATTGTCTTCTATGGCAGTAGACAGATTGAATTCTAGGCTTTGGCCCTTCTAATTTTCTCCTTGCATAACCTCACAACATCCTTGTAGTCCTCCTGAGATGGCTGCCTTTTCTTATTAAAGTGATAAACTCTCCTTTATTTCCTGAGCTCCAGATAGACCTCTCTGTTCAGACATAATTTAAGTTCATTTTTGCATGTGTCATGTTGCTCCATCCAATGTTTTCCTTGTTTGTTTTTTTTTGTCTACCAGTTTTTTTAAGTGGATGCCACCTTGTCTTGAGAAAAAATCAAGCATGAAAAAAGCACCACCAAGTACTGAATTTTGTTGATACTTATTGCAAGTACCTTCTTCCAGCAGTGGATCCGAGAAAGCTTTCAGTGTGAAGAGAAAATGAGGAGATTAAACTCTGTCCTTCTGTGTCTATCAATACTTTAAATTAGCCACTGTCAGGAGAGGGAGGAACGGGGCTATTGAGAACTCTGACAACCAAAGTACTTCACTGAAATTATTACAAAGGCTACAATTTCTTACTGTGTGCACCTAGATTTCACAGCGTCTAAAATTGTTATCCCCTGCTTTCTTTGTTAGAAAAAAGGCCAAAAAAAAGCGCATATTTTTGCTACTAGTATTTGAAGAAAAAACTGCCAGTGTGATAGCAATATAGTTTAAGAATCAGTTAATGAAATAAACCTCTAACAATAACCCACAGCTTTTTTCAGTGAAGGACTTCTTTGCAATCCTCTACTACCCAGGCAACAAATGCTCACTTCATATCCTACAAAATTATGAAATAAAAGTTTTGATGTCCCATGATCCACACTCTATTGTATATGCATACTGTATACACATATACTCTACACACTATGTGTATAAAACTGCAAATCCTATCTGCTTTGATAATCATGGACTTACTGAGGTTTTGCATGATCCTTCCTGGCTTAGATATCTGGCAGGGGTTCGAAACTGCATAGGCATTTATAATCTTAGTAATTACCTGAGACAAGGTGAACTAATTGGGGTAATTTACAGGTGAAGGAATCAGGCTGAATACAGATTGTCCCAAGACAATTGGGTATTATTAGACAAATGAGAGACAAAACAGATTTACTTCATCCTTCTTTGAGATGCAGAACAAATGGGATTTAGCTGGACAGTTTTTCAGAAATTATTTCCTCCAGTCCAGCTAAAGGGAGTATTAGTAGAAAACCATAATGTGCCCTTATTTTGGTGGGTCTTCTTGCATGTGCAGGTTAGAAAAGGTAGCTCTCTTTCGAGAGCTGTGAGTGTCAGTGCTCAGGATGTAGTTTCAAGAACGAAATCTTACTTGTTTTCAGGAACTTCTCTCTAATGACTTTGTGCATGACTACTGACTTCCACTGCTGCAGAAAGTGTATGTCTTAGATGTGACAGTCAGTCAGCTTCTCGGTAGCTGTTACGTTAATACATTTGCCTCTGCTTTTGAAAAACCATACTTCTTGAACAATAGACATTTGGAGATACTAGGCTAGCATGTAAGTCTTGAGAGCCCATTTAATGTCCACTTGTATCTAAAAAAAAAGAAGTTTTGATTCTAGCCCTAGTAATTCCCAAGTGATACTGTATTATTTTGAAAATCTGTCTTACAAACAAGACATGTTACATTTTGTCTATCAACCTTGTCTGGCATTATAAATGACTAAACTCCTGACTAATTTCCAGCATTTTTTCTTAGTGATTTCTCTTCTGTATACCTTTCTCTCTTAATGTCATCTGAGAACTCTTTTCTCCTTGTCTACCTGTTCAAATCAAAGTTTTAAATAGTAGCGCTTACTGCCTCTTTGTCAAAGATCCATTAGACTGCTGGTATACAGTAATGGCTTATTGTTCAAGTTTTATTATAATGGCATGTAAATCTGTAAAAATTGGTGAGGAAATTAGGACGGTTGAATTTGCACACTTTCTGGGCAATCTGTAGATTTTGGGTGCACTCCAGTATCACCATTACCAGCAGTTTCTGAGAATGTGAAATTGGAAAGTAATGCATTTCTGAAGGCAGCAAGAGCCTAGATTGTATTTGGTATAAACTTAGTCAAAAGGTTCTGAGAATTGTTTTTGTGATGTGGGAAAAGAGACATAATGAATTATAATTGGTTTAGCAACTTTCTAAAAGGTTTCTTAACTGTGGCATCGAGTCTATAAACTGAACAATGTGCAATTCATGTTGGACTGGTACAATTGTTTTCTGCAGCATTACAAAATTGCTGTGTAATTGCACTTACTACTCAGCAAGTTGTATGCTGTGATAATTGACAGGTAATTCTGAAAAATTTTGGAAAGCAAATTTGAGAGCTCTGTGACATGTCTCAAAAAACCCATAGGTTTCTTTTCCTGGCTTGATGGATTTATAGCAATTGTGTAGGATTTTGCATTCTTGTTCTGTGAAATACTCCAATAAGTTAAATATTTATATATGTTTTGAAGAATTTACTTCGAGTTTGTGAACAGGGAAGATTTATTTTAACACATTTTTGTAGTTGTGAACTTTTGCACTAGATTTACAAGTGCTTATACACAAAACGCTATGCTTTTTACATGTGGATAATTGTTTGCATCTTCTGAATACTAATAGAAATTAATTCCTATTTTTAAAACTGTGCTCTTAATAAGTTAAAATCAAGCTATTTCAAAACCAAAGACTGAGTTCTAAGGCTGTAGATTGAAGGGTTTTATTCCATTGTTTAACTCTTGAAGCTACAAAGTATCAACAGATACAATAATCTTATTTTAATCTAAAAGTTGTTGTACGGGACTATAACTGTTGATTTAAGTGAGTCACTTTCACTTTACTCCATTACGGAGAACAGGAATAATTTTTCTCTTGCTTTTTTGTTTCCTATTACAGCGGAAAGACAGGTGACTTAGTAGATAAGCATAAAAATGAATATAGAACAGATTATAGGCAAATTAAAGCCTCAAATATAAGTATTATCTTTATACCATTTCCTTGTAGAATAGCCTTTCCACTTTATGATGAAATGCTTTATGGATCCTTAAAAATAATGATGTTAGATAAGTTGAAGGTAATGCCTCACAGCTCAGCAGGAGAAGCAAAATAGAAGATAAGTCATTACTTTGCAGTTCTTGATAAGATGGCTGACTTTGCAGTGGAGCAGATGAGAGACAGAAATATATTTCAATGTTTCTTGTGTTTGCAAAGACAATGTGTGGCCTTGTCTGGGACCACAATGAGTACAGCTGTGATAAGCCTATGTAGCATGGTGAAATCCCTGGAATTGCACAGGAACCATTCAGATGAGGTGGGAATGCTGGGATTGGGATAGGAACGTTATTTCACCTCCCACCTCTTTTCTGAGGTAATCCAGGAATTGTAGGATTTTCTTATCTGTTAGTTTACACTACTGTTGTGCAGAAGAAGATTATATCCAGATGTACCAGAGGTCAGTGGAGGAAATATTGGGAGACTTGCTTTTCCTTCATGTGTGTGTTGCATCCTGAGGAAGGGACGGGAGCAGCACATGAGCTAGTCTTTGCACTCATGTGACTGTAATTAATTTACAGGAAGCAGGATACAAGGCACCAATGTAGCATTCAGTCTCATCTGACTTTAATGTAAGCATAAGATAGGATTTTCTGCTGCCTTGTTCCTCATGGCAAATCAGACATCCAGGTGTCCTTGGCAACTTCAGCTTCCTACTGCTGACACTCAGTTTTGTCCCATAAGTGTATATTGTACCCTTTAGTGTCCTGTCTACTGTACCTTATTGTGATGCCCAGTACCACCCTGGAAATCCTAAGTCGCATTCTGCAATGTGGGTTTGAGTTGTTGTCTTCTGGGCAATTCTGTGTCTATCAATTAGTATAATACAAAAATTTGTGGTATTAATACTTTGCTAAAAGGCAATGCAATGGTTAAAATAGTAACTTTCTAAGCTGGATAGAAAATAAGAAATTTTTAGATTTATTTGAGAATGCATGGCCCAATTTATATTCCAGATTTCTATAAAGCATATATTCACTTTGTAGGAGAACATTCAGTAATATTTTAAAGACAACATATTATACATAAATTTAAAGTTTTTTTGTACTTGCATTTCATGATTCAAGGCTAAATTTGTTGAATCACAGTAACTATTCTTTTAATCTGGTGATTTCACTAAATTTGTACCAATTCAAACCCGGAACTGCACTCCTGGGAATCAGGCCTTCTCTTTGAAATGCTAATGCACTGTGTAAATTGCTGTTCCTGTTTAGATAAAATTCTGACTGTGACAAATTAGCTACCACTCTCCTTTTCATTCAAATTGTCTTGGAACATATGAAACCTAATTTTGTGTTTCTAAAAATTTGCGTCAACTAGTATATACTATCAGCTTCTGAAAGAAAAGCACAGTTTGACAATCTGTTGAGATTAGTGGTTGTTTCAGAGAGTTTCCACAGTTTGTTTCTCCACTTGCACTTTAATGGTGTTGGTAGATATTCAGTGTTTGCAGTTGCAGTGTGGTATTTGTCTCTATGGCCAGCTTTTCTTAATCAGAGGTGTTGGTTGTAATCACATTAGTCATGTTCCTTATGAAACAATCACCAGCGAGCAGGACTGTGGAAACTTAATCACTAGCATTCGTGTTGAAAGTTAATATTAGCTGAAGGAATGTGGGCAGAGAAAGAAAATTTGATTAAGTTCTTTTGCAGAATGGCCTTGGAAAGCCTACTTCCTGATGGTATGGCCACCCTGTGCTTGCTTCTGCACTCGTTCTTGTCAAACCATCTTCCTCTGGTTTCTGTTGGTACAAGGAGCACTATCTCATGCTGTGTACCCTAGTAGCAATGAGCTAGGATAGTAAATTTAACTCAGGTCCTAATTTAAGGGGAAAATTTAAAAGCTATTCCTGCAGTTCAGCTGGAGTAACCATGAAGACTGTTTCTGTGCAAAAGCCAAATAATCAGGCCTCGATATTTCTTACTTTTTCATGTTTTAAGTCTAGGGACTAGAAACCCACTTGAAGTCTTACCAGTGAAAATCAGATGTAGTTAGTGTGTTTTGTCTGTGTTGTGAGAAGTTACTGTTAATTTTGTGATTTACACAAGAATACTCATTTGCTTTAAATTGAAAAGAATATGCTATGAATTCAGTTTGCTTTAAAGTGAATTTCAGTTTCTCAAATACAAGAGGACAGAAGTGTTTTGGAGTTTTGAGTTTTGGAGACCATGCATTAATTTTTTTTTCCAGAAACCATGACATTTCTAGGATAAAAGTCAATACAATGGCTTGTTCCATGCAAAGTGTGGTTAGATGGACTAACAGTAAGGTCTGAATTATTCTTAGATACTTAAGAAATGCAGGGTCTGACAGAAAATGAACAGATTCCATTTCTGTGCTTGATTTTAACAGTATACATAAATTTAAGAACAAACACAGCATGTTTCAGAGTAATAGTGGTATGTAGGTACGTAGGAAAGCCAAGTTCAGTGCAATTACAGAATCTGAGTTCTCTGTAGTCAGTCTTTTCAATATCTGCTTCTCTTTGATCTTTGTAACCTCAGGGCTAGATTATGAGCTTTCAGTCTGCCAGGAGGAGGATTAAAATACTGTGCCATGGCCCCTCTGCAGCAGGGATGGAACAATACAGAAAGGATCTGCTTCACCAGGCACACTGTGGGGCTGAAGCCAAGCTTCTGCTTACCTCTGCCTTTTGCCATTCCATCTTGCCTGATTGCATGGACTGGAGAGCATACTGGAATTTGGAAGAACTTTATGATACAGAAAGCTGCAGTAGCACAATGAAATGTATTCTTACAGTCTTTCTGGAAGACTGCTGTTGAGTGATTGAAATATGTCCTCCTAGAGAAGACATTTCCACCTGTTTTGGTGTCATATGATGCAGAAATAATGAGTGACTTTGAAAGATGAGAAATACATTCAGCTAAAATGATTGTTACAAATACTACTTTTGAGCTAACATTTGAACAGTCTTTAAACTCACAGCATCCCAGGAAAAATAATCCCAGTCAGATTCTGTGTATTTTTATTTGATTCCGCTACCATTAAGTGAAATAATTAATTAAATTTCTATATATTTAATTCTCTTGCTACGTTTACAGTGCCGTACAGCAAAAAACAGATTAGAAGTATGTACTAGTTCACAAATCCTGTTGCAAGAGCCATACTTAACCACTTTCAACCTGTATTGTTTATGTCAATTATACCAGCAGTGGTATTTGACAACAATTTCAGTAAACAATGGGGCATTTTGTACCTTGTTTTGGAAACAAAGCAAATCAGGAAGTGAAAGCCAGGAGTATCAAGGAGATGGAGAAATGTTTGCTAAGTGACATTGAGGAAAATACTGTAATTTGAATACAATTTAAACAAACAAAAATAATTTTATTTTGAATACAGTCTAAACCAGAATGATTTGAAAAATAACAAAACTCTGCCAGTTAAACAGATAAACAGTTCCATTAGAGTTGAGGAAAATAAAACGGTAGCTCTGGAGGTTGTTCATGGGATTGGGATTGCTCAGTTAAAACACTCCTGAAGAAAGAGGTGACACCCGGATTTGTTTTCTGTCTTAGTTAATGCTTGATAACAGTTGACTGCTCTGTGTTATGGATTTTGTAGAGTCACTCCCCTGGGAAATGGGTGGAAGAATGTTATTGGTACGGTAGATTTGAAAATTATTTAACTAGTTTCAAAAGAATGTAATGGTTTAGAAAAAGAGGAGTCTATTCTACCTGTGTAAAAATTTACTTTAAATTATGCCAGTTAATGAATGTAAACCTCAGGTTTGTAAACAGTGATATAAGAAAAAAGTTTATGCTCATTCAGATGAGTTAGTGGTGAATACAGGTAATCTTCAAGAAGGAACTACTTGCAGAGAATATTCACTTCTAGTACTGTATACCACAAATTTATTTTTCTTCAACACCTTTCCAAGTTGTTGGCCTTATCTTTTCATACATAGGAAAAGAATTCTCAATCTTTATTGTATTGGGTTTTTTGCTTATATGAATTTTTAGGGCTATGTTCAGGGAAATGTCTCAGGAATATTCATCAGCTTTAGAGAAATGTCTTCAGACTTGCTACTTATGGATTGCAAGTGTCTTTTACCTTGCAATGTTTTATTCTTCCCTCCCCTAGTAAGCCCACTGTAAGAGCACAGATGTGAGAACTGTTTGCTAATCTCCCACTCTGATCTGATCAAAATGAATATTGATTTGTTCATCCTGATAGGAGAAGTTCTACATAATGCTTATGCAAAAGCATGAGGGGGAGGCAAAAGCAGCTTTGAAAGCAAGCACACTAGTCTAAGTTACCAATTGCAGGATCAAGTTGGGGATCTTCATCATGACAACTCATCTATCCTCTCTTGAGTCAGGGTGGGATCACAAAATCCAAACCATTAACAAGAGCCAGGTGATGTGATGGACCCCTGATTTGAATGGACAAGTGTTGGTGATTTTCTATTAGAATATTATTGTTTTCTCTAGCAGTTTTAAACATTTGTCTACTGTTGGGTTTATATCTCCCCTAAAAGATGCCTTATGTGCCACGTTTTCCTATTTTCAAACAAGCTCTTGAGATGCAATGACCAGTGCCTTTCCTGACAATTGACAGTACCAGACAGCTTCCAGTGCCACTCTGAGTGCAAGGGTTCCCTCTCTCCCCGGAAGAGAGACCCTTTCCCTGTGCCCAGCAATGACATGAGCTGGTATAGAATAACCTCCAGGCCCTATCTATGCCCCCTCCTGGCTACTGCAAAAATTAACCCCGTCCTGGCCAGAACCAGGACACCATCATAGAAGGCCTCTAGATCAGTCAGGCATTATTTGCCCTTAGCAAAGCCATGCTGGCTGTCCTGGATCACCTCCTTGTCTTGCATGTGCCTTAACATGTCTTCCATGAGGATGTGCTCTATGATCTTCTGAAGCACAGAGGTGAGGCTCAAATGTCTGTATTTTGCTGTCTCTGCTTTCTCTTCATTTTAAAAATAGGAGTGATGTTTCCTTTTACAGTCACCAGGAACTTTGACTGCTTTGAATTTCCGAATATGAGAGTGAGTTGGGAAAAGCACCAGCCAGTTCCCTCTGGACTCTAGGTTGCATATCAGCAGGCCCCATAGACTGGTACCTATTCAATTTCATCAGGTGGACACAAACCTGTGCTTTGCTTACAGTGGAAGGAAAACTGCTCCCCTAAGCCCATACAGAGGTTCAGGGGTAGATACTTGTTTTCAGTTGACTCCTTTGGATTAAATCTAAAAGAAGTCAAAGACTCTTATAGTCTTACAGTTTTAAAAATAATGATTGAGTTTGAGGTAGCTGATCTAATAACCGAATAATCAGGGAAAAAAATTGTCAAAATAAAATCTTAGGCATCCAAGGTACACCAGTTTTTGAGAGCTTGGGAGAATAGTCTCAGTAGTTTATAAGTTCACCTTAGACCAGAACATCTATATCTTTTTGTCTTAATTTAGGAAAGCATTTGAATGTATTTGAAAGTATTTTCTTCAGGTGTCAGTGGCTGTATTCAAATTATGGGAATATTGCAACATTTCAAGTTCCTGGATTCCGGTGCATGCTTCAGGTGCAGTCTTCCTTCTATTTTCCTAGTGTGGCTCCACAGTTCCTAGTCTGTGTCAACCATCACCTGCCACTGCAATTGGATTTGTTACTTGCAAATTCTCTGTCTAACCTTAAGAAACCAAATCAACCTCTCTGGTAAAAACAGTGGAATATCAGAAGAAATATAGAAAAAATGTCTTCTTTATCTGCAGTGCTGTACATGTGAATTCCTTAATGACAGTGTAGAAGACAACCCCAGTATTTCAACATGTATTTCCAACATCTATTGCAAGTAGATTGCTTAGTATTTTATTTTAGTGTGTATAATGAATTCCAAAAGAAATGTTTCCAAACCCAGAATGTACTACCTTTAATAAACAAGAAAACTTTCATTACTACTACTACTACTACTACTACTATTATTATTACTATTATTTACAGATTTTGCTCTTAAAGTGCCTTTTTGAATGGCTGTAAACTGGGGTTACCATATCTGCAGTAATGTGTCTAGTTATGGTCTTACCTATGCAAGAAGGATGTGGACATAGAAGAGCAAATATGGTAAAAGGATATGAAGGTGATGAAGGAACTGAAGCATCTGTCATATGAGGGGGCTGACAGAGCTGGCACTGTTCAAGAGAACAGTAGACTCAGAAGAATCTTACTGAAATGTACAAACATGTGATGGGGGAAGTTGAGAGGATAAGCCACACACTTCTTGGTGATGCAGAGTGACAGGATGAAAGACAACAGGTACCAACTGAAATACATGAAATTCCTCAACACAGAATTTTTCTTCACTTAAGAAAAGATTTTTTCACTGTCAGGGTTATTGAATGCTGGATTAATGGCCCAGGGAGGACTTGAAGTATTCATCTTTAGAAGTAGGTAGAGATGGAGCTCTGAGCTATGCAACAGCAAGGATGTGAAAGTGGACACATAAATGAACTGTATTTTCAGTACAGAATGGGCATGATTTGTCCATTTCTATAAAGAAGGAAATACATTATGTAATTGTATGGGAAATGTGCATGGTTTGTAAGCTGAACATAGATTGAGCCCACTCTATATGTTATTTACACCTGGTATATGGGGATGTTGAAGGATTGTCATACCAACCATATGCTGTCTGACTTTTTGTTGTATGACTGAAAAAAGTGAGGTTGCATTCTTGCCATTTTGTCAGTCTAAGAATAGGGTCTTATCATTCCTGAGAAAAAAACTTTAAGAATTATTTGTGCAGTAAAAAGAGAATCTCAAATGGTTATGATCCTGTGAAAATAAAAGGTCGGAGCTCTAGTAGAAATTAATAAAAACTAGTACCAATTTCCCAAATATTGTTCCATAGACTAAGACATTGTGATGATACATGAAGAATGAGGTTGTTATTTGTCTAGTTATTTGCATGAGGACTCTAATTTTCCAAATGAGCAATTCCATTAGCTATCCTAGAGAGTCTGTGAGATATTTTTTCTTGTGCAAGTTGCAAAGGGAGTGATTCGTGCTGGGCTTTTGTTCTTGGAAAATTAATGTCAGGCTTGGCATTGTTGTTGGATTGTTTGCTTTCAGGAAATTTACTCTGTTCCGTGATGCATTTTAAAAGTTTGTTTCAAGACATGTAGCCAAGACTCCTTTTTGCACTTTTGCAATAAATAAATAGCGAAAGAAGTATCATAATGACAATAACCATTTTGACAGTCATTGCTGAGGAGAGAGCAACTAAAAATACAGTCTAATTTAATTTATAGTCAGAGCTGTGATAGTATTTAGTAATCCCTGTCCCCTATGAAGTCACAATTATTCCACTGCAGCAGCCATCCTTTCCCCTTTCCTCCTGCTTCTTCTGAAAATATGGGGAAGGGAATACAGTAATTCCACCTACTCCAAATATATGGTGATGTTGAAAGGATATATCTTTCTGTGTTTGTCACAGCAACCTTTGCCAGGCAAAAACAGAGGGCATATTTTAAAGCTGTCCCCTTTGCATAGCACCTGAAGGGTGACAGAGACAGTATTGTCATGCAGGAAAGTGTTTCTGTGAAAATCCAGCTTTTAATTTCTTTTTTCCTGTGTTGAATCAAACTCATGGATTAAGATACATTGATTAAAATCAGTTTATAAAGGTTGGATTTGGCTAGAATGATAATACATCAAGATAATGTCTAAGTGAGGATCACTGGAGTGCATTTTTGCTCCCACATTTTAGGTTCTTTGTCATGATGATCATTGGCCTCCGTTGGAAATGAATTGTTCCACTCAAAATACAAGTATTTTTCTAAGCTATTCTGTGTAAATCTAAGAAAATGGTGATAGCATTGTGGCAACCTGAGATAGTGCCAGGTCCTGCAGGATCTTGTCACTGAGTCCTTACACCTGAGTCCTTGTCTTTATCTTTTCTCTTCCCGCTCTAGACCACTTATGAGTGAGCTCAGGTAATGTGGTCTCTGAGTAAGTCCTCTCACAGCCAGGAGAATACCACTAAATTAGCACTAATTTATGTGACAGGTCTTGTGATGTAGTCACTATGAAGTAGAGATGCCTTTGTTGGGGTGAGCATTTGAACAAAGAATTTGTGAGCCCAGATGTGACACATCATTTTCTGGTCCTTTGTCTTATTTCTTCATGTGAGCAGCTGCTGTTATGAGTGTGTGGTTGGTGTGCTCTGAAAATGAGTCATTTAGGTCATACTGAGACATATGGGACAAAAGAAACCATTACAGGAACATGTTGCAGCTAGTGATGCTCTGACATGCTCAACAAGTCAGGCACAAAAGAGAGCCAAACCATTGGAACAAAAATGCTTTATATCTTACGGAAAAAAATATTTCCCCCTGATTTTATTTTGCAAGCATTTGGATTCTTTCAGTGTTTCTGCATCAGCTGAGCAAAAAACACATTGGCATTCTCATCATGGCATCTCAATTATGGTTTGATCCACGTATGTTTCAGTCAGCAAAGATAGCATCCAGCAAAAATGTGCTGTGGGTAACGAAACATTAATTACTTGGATATGTAAAAGAGAAAGTGTTGCACATATGCAATTGCACTTTAGTAATCCTTATTTTCAATGTGTGTTAGAAATTAATTTTGGTGGAAGTGTATCACAGTTGCTGATAGCTATCTGATTTATGCATACATCGCCTTGCCAATGCAGCATCAAGCTGTAAAGAGAGTGTTTCTTTGGTCAGTATTTCATTTTCATAAGGGCTAACATTAGCATTAGCCCATTAGCAGGGTTATAAAACTTGAAACATGCATGGTAATAAATCTTCTCCAATTACCAAGTTGTAAAAGCATCTTACTGGTAATTTCAGTGGAGTGACTCACTCACTGATTTGAGAATCCATCCTTCCTTGTAAATAGAGCAGAGATTGCCTAAGGCTGGGTCCACCTGCAGAGGGAGAGGTTGTCCAAGTGAAATGGCCTGATGGAAAACTGTATGGTGCAAAGTATCTGGGAACAAATACAGCTCACATGTATCAGGTGAGTATCTATATTTGTTACTATGCACTTGCTTTTCAGATGTCTTTGTTGTAAATTGCTCATTTGGCTCTAGCATTGGAGTGGCCAGACACACCTTCAGAGATGCAGAAGGGTGAAGTGTGGACTCTAACTGTTACCATACTTCAACTAATATATAAAGCTTTCTAAACCAGTAGCAAGTGCTGTGCACTGTTTGGGAGAGAGGGTTCTCTTGGTCTTCAAAATCAAGAAAATTACTTGCTTACTAAGAACTCAGGTAAACAAGTGGAACATTAAGATTGAAAGATAACATTTGTTATTTTCTGCGGGTTGTTTACTTTTATTTGATGTCAGCTAATTATACGATTAATGACATAAAATTGAGTCTTGGTATGAGCCTACAATGAACCTGAGGCATTTCATAAGAGATTGGAAGGGAAGACAGTAAGAAGAAGAGCATAATGTTCATTTGTCTGAGGCATTTTTTGAATTCATCTATCTAAGGAGCATTTTATCCTCAGCAAAGGCAAAAGGGAACTGAACACTGAAGGCAAAGCTAAAAAGCTGACTTCTGATTTCAGAGTAACAATTATTACTTTTTTATGGGCTTGCCTTTGAGAAAAATCAGTCAGCAGCTTTGAGTACCCAAGTGAATGGTAGAAACTGCAATAAAACAATCACAATAATAATAGCACTTCTGAAAGAATGAGAATCTAGATACATTTCATTTATATATATGTAATCATTTTCACTTATGTAACTCTTTTCATCAGAGGGCCTCACATTACTGTACCAAAATGGCAAGTTTACTATTATATCTGTAGATAAATTAAGGCACAGGGAAGCTAAATTACTTGCTGCATTGACCTTCTCACTTTGCCAATGACTTGCAATTGAATTCAAGTCTTCAAATGCCTAAAGCCTTGAGCTAGTCTCTAAATCTTACCTCTTCCCTTATATTTAGCAGCTGTATTATGTTGTGAAGGTGGAAAGTTCTTTATAAAGTATGAAGATTTTTTTTCTATAGTAACATTAATCTTCAAATCATTTAATCTTTTGAACAACTCGTCTTCTGAGGAATACAGTTGGTATTTTTAGGTAAATTAGATGAACGTTGTTCTCTTTCATATTTGAAGGAATTTGACATAGTCAAAACAAACGACTTTATCTTATTTTAGACCTCTTGAACAACATGTTGAAACCAGTTTTGTTTAAGGAAAATGGATAAGCATGTGGAGGCTCAGCAAGATTTAGAGTTCTTCAGCATAACAAACATAAATTCCTGTAAATTGCCTTTAACAACTCCTATCATGGGGGGAAATGACAAAGTTTAAAGATTAGAGGGAGCCCACATTGCAGTACATTGAACTGTAGAGACAAGCAAGTATTTCAGTCTTCAGGATGAGAGGAGAGGCTGCCTGTGGCCACAGATTACAAAAAGTTTACGACAGGGAGGATGCAAGGTTAACTTAATACGTATTAGTACTTCTTCCTCTGGTCTTTCTAAATAGTGCCTAAAAGCTCCCAGGACTCACACATACATGAAGGTTTATTTTCATCTGGTGTGATCTGTGCTGCACCTTCGAGATTCTCTTACCCAGTCTTTTGTGTGATTTCTTAGATCTCATAAGGCAAATCTGTTCTAGTTGGAAAAATCTGTGAATTTTCCTCATGTTCGTCAGACATTTGTACCAAATGTGGCAGTACTTGAACATGCCGGAGCTATGACACAATGCACCAGATTTTGTGTCACAGAGTTTGACATTTGTCAACCAGTATCCTACACAATCCCTAAGCAGAGCTTAACCTGCCAAATGAAGCAGGTGTTCAAGTGAAATTATTAATGTGATCTACATCTGATTTCTTGATGATTTCTGATATTGAGGTTCACAATTGAGTTAGAGTTTATTACATTATCCATTCACTCCATTAATTGCTTTCTAACAGCTTTCCCTTTAATTTATGATGTTCTTACAGAAGAAAATCTCATGAAGATAGTAACATATCATGCAGACACAGTACAGCAGCAGAATCCAAGTAAAATGACTTGATAAAATTGATGATTTGAAATGTAGGATCTGCAATCTGAAGTGAATTTGAGCTATTAGAGATGGTGGGTTTATATTTTGCATGAATCATGATGCTATTGAAAGTCTTAGAGAAGCTCTTATTGTGTTTACTATCAAGTGTAGGCAAATTATTTCCAGTGTGATATTCTGGATTATACCTGAAGAACTCAGTTGTAAACATGACTCTTCATTGTAAATGTGCAATATATTTCATACTACAAGCATGACAGAGTCTCTAGTATGAAGCATTTGCATCCTACTTCACACTGTGAGTAAAAACAAATATACTGACCATTTAAGAAGAGATTTTCTTATCACATGGAGTGTCAGAGTTAATTTCCTACCCAGTTTTTTCACCAGGGATGCAAAAAACACCAGAGAGGAGCAGGAATAGCAAAAAGACTGTTCCTTCATCCTGGATTGCCATAATTTGTTTAAACAAGCTTAAGGCAAATTGACCTTTAAGTTCCTCTAACATACTGCTAACAGAGTGGGCTTATGGGGTTAGTAACAGGAGTACAGAGGAGTAAGGATGACTCCTGTGACTTTGTTATCCATCTGTGTGCTCTGTGCATTTTAAATACATTCCAGATTTGTGCATCCCTGTTAGTTGCAGTGAAAAAAATTGTTTTTAATGTAATTAATAGATCATAGTCTGTATCCTGGCTTTCGAGACTGGATGTACAGTATCAGATTTTTCAGCTGTTCACATATTAATCTGACATACTCAGCTGTGGCAAGCTTTTAATTTGAAACTAAAAACCCAGTCCATTTATAAGATCAAATGCATGATTTTTCAGTTTTGTCTGTAATCATACTTTTGGTAAGTCAGTGTTCTCCTGTGTTTGTATTTGTGCTTGTTCTTCTAGTCAAGTGTGCTGTTGTCATTCACGCAGTCTCATTAAGTCACGTAGGGATGTAGGATTTTAATTTTGTGTCAAACTTTAAATTATAGTTTCTGTGGGATCTAAACTGCAGTCACAGACAACAGCTGAAATTCACAACTGTTAGATGACGTATTAAAATAGAGGAAAAAATCAGCAGCTACTGAAAAAGCTTAAATGCTTTAAAGCCTCAGCATTTTAACATTCCTCACACCTAGTTACATTTCCTTTCTCATTTTCTGCTAACGGGGTTCATATTGGATTAAATCTAAACCTAAGCATGATAAAGCTTTTCATCTTCTGAACAGAGCATTTAAAAGAAATTCCATCAGATTCAATAAAATTCTGTTAACTGGTATTTCCTTAGTTGTCACTCACACTTTCTTTTGACATGGTCTTCTTCAACCTTGAATCACAGGATGTTAAAATTAATTTTTTATTTATTAGAAGAAAGTAAAAAAATTAGAGACAAACAAAAGTGACACAGGGACGTTTTAATGTCACTCCTGCAAAATAGTATTGCCTGTCTTGTTTCTGTTCAGTGTTCCTAATCTAACAAATTGTACTTCATTATATATGTGCCAGTGCTGATTTTGAAGTCTCTTTGCTTAGATATTATTTTCAATATAAGAATGTGTTGCAATTCCTAAGAAATAACATTTTTTATGTTTCAGACTAATTTTGTGCTAAAACAGATAGCAAAATGTCTGTATATAAGTCTTCTTTGCTTACATATATATTTTTATCTGGAAACATTTCCAGGAACTTCCTGCAAGACTTAATTGTTATTTTATTTTCAAATACCCATTTTTTTCAATTAGGTGGAGTTTGAAGATGGTTCTCAAATAGTAATGAAGAGAGAAGAAATATATACACTGGATGAAGAGCTTCCTAAGAGAGTAAAAGCACGTTTAGTGAGTACTTGCTGATGCTAACTTTATAATATAAATATATATGTATATGCTCAAAAGGCCAATAATACTATACTTGGATTTTTTTTTGGATTTTCAGTTTAGACTGACTCATGTTTTGTGAAGGCTGTGCCATTATGAGTGTCTAAATCAGCCCAATTAGGAGATGTGTCCATTTGCTAGTGAGATGGTTAGTTGTTCTTCCAGTACAGGCAAATGCTGTTGTCAGACATGATTCGTTTCTCCTAAAAGGGACATGGTGTTTGATCGTTTGTCAGATCAGGAATGATCGAGTTAGTAAACATTTAAGTTGACAGACATTCTAGTCTTTCAATATGCTGATAACATGTATAGTTTTAAAAAAAATTTCCAGCTTCTCAGAGGTTTGTGATTTAAAAAGCCTTGCATTTCATTAAAACTCAATTAACTTCTTGTAAGAAACAATGTAACTGATCAAAATTCGTTAATGTTGCTGGCAGGACTTACCAGCATTTCACTAGTCTTTGGTTTAAAACTGAATCTTTGCTACTTTGTTTGAGTTTCCTGCTGTTTCAAACAAGATCCACTAGCTGGCCATTTTTATGTATGTATGCCAAGTGGAAAAGTGTTGAAGCTCACAGAGAGCATAACTCTTAAAGGTTGAAAAGAGAAAGTTCTTCCATACATTTGTTGGTGGAGATGATTGTTTTACTTGTCTTAAGACAGTTCTTTCTAATGCAAAGTGCACTGGTCAAATATTCTGGGGTAAGAAACCTTTATGTCAGTGAATTTGGGATAAATGCACAGATCTTTCAGTGTCCTGACTAGGGTTAAGATAGATGTCTTGGAAAGTGTTAAAAGAACCGCCTGATTGTATTTGATAGGGTTTTTTATTATACTTGGAAAGCATATCATTGCCATTTTTTTGTTTTTGAGACCAAATGGAAGAATTTTCTCTAATTAACTGCATGCTCTATGGAATGCAAACTGTTGCATTCTCAGGACAATAATAATAATGAGGTTTATGCTATTGTTTTTAAATTTTTTTTTAATAAATCAATATTTATTTTTATTTGTTTGTTTGTTTATTAAATTCATTAGGGAGTTAACAATAGATTAAAAACATTAAATTTGGTCAGCTGAATGAAACACACCACAGCTGTTGCTCAGACCTTTGCATGATTTTCTACTAGTGCCTTAAATTCTAGAAATTCATAGGTTAGTCTTCAAGGCATGCCCAGCACCTCCTTCCCCTGCTCCTGCTGAACACAGTGCAAGTTAACGACAGCCTATGATACTCTTTCTGTCTGTTGAAGTAAGAGACACCAGTTCCTTCTAAATGATGTTTTTCTTAATCTCGGGAATTCTTCTACAACTTTCCAGCAGTGAAAGTTGGTCCAAAATATTTTGCCTCTGATTTTGCAATGAGCAGCTTGCTGTTTGTTGTTTCACTGCTTTGTTACTGGGGATTCCCAGCTGGTTTAAATTTGATGACAAGTGACCAAACTGTGACCCTGATCCTTTGCAAATTAGGCAGTGCCCAAGTTTCTTTTCAGGCATCCATGACTTAGTACCTTGCATTTAAAACTTTCCTGAATTACACAAGGTGGTGAATACTACATGATACTGCCAGGATCAAACATGCCCAACAGCTGCATCACTTCCATGTCACTTTTCTCACCTAGAATTAGTGTGACTGTGTGATCTCTGGATAAAATCCAGATTACCAACAGGTGTTAGTTACGTGTTTCCAAGGAACACTACAGACGTAGAGAATTAAATACTGAATAGGACATGCAAAATATGGAAAAGGTAAAAATTGTATGTGTGTGTAATTAGTGTCTGGTTTTAGTCTACAGCTTCTGACATGAGATTTGAAGACACATTTTATGGAGCAGATATTATCTTGGGAGAGAAGAAAAGGCAGAGAGTATTGAGTTCTCGCTTTAAGAATGAATATGTGGATGATCCAGGATACCGCACCTTCTTAAAAAGCTCATTCCAGAAGAAATGCCAGAAGGGACTATAAAGGAAGCAAGAGAAGAGAGAGGGTTCTTGATTAAAAAGCATGCAGCATTATTTGCAACTGGGTTTCGTTTAACTGAACACTCCATTTTACAGTGAACTAATCCATACACCAGCCTTGTAATCTGAAGTACTTGAGTTCTGATTTCTTAAGTTCATGTATTTAAGAATTTGTAATATTTTGCATTATAAAACTAGGGGGAAAACCAAGAGAGATTACTAAATTATATGCTGAAGAAAAGTTTCAGTTGCACTCTCATTGAAATAAGTGGTAAAATTCCCTATGATTCTTTGATTCACAATTCTGAGAAGGAGACATTTTAGTAAAGAGAGAAAATGTCAGTAGCTCACTTTTTTCTGCATACAGGAAAGGGCGTTAATTCAATAATAGCAGTTTTTTATAAAACATTTTTAAAACAAAAGCAGGTATGTACAGCACTGAGACAAACAAAGGCCATACTTACTTTGTACAGTGCTTTTACATTTTTATGTCACTACTGTTTTCATAGGATTTGATGTGGACTCAGCTATTGATTTAGATATTTTTGGCTTTTAAGAGAGCAGCTGGCTTGTCAGCGCAGCAAGGATATTTTGTATATTTAAAGAGAGATTTTGGCAGTTATTTTTAAACATGTTTTTCATAAAGTCTATTAAAAATAGCTTATTGTAAAATATACATTTCTTTCACTGTGTGTATGAAAATTAGAGTTTAAATATATATGCTTAACAACCTAGTTTTCAATGAATATACTATGGTTTTTATTCTGAAATAATGTTCTAGCAATGTAATAATGTTTTAAAATAAATACTTTACTACAATTGCAATGTTTTTTCTGTTGATGTGATTTTCAACCCTGTTGTTTCATACCTATAGGAATCAAGAATATATGCTGTGTTTTCCTGAGCACAACAGAATATACACACAGACACTCACGTAGTTTAGTGTTAAAATGCAGAGTTGATAACTACGGTACTTTCATTTCTTTTCTTTCTATTTCCCTTCAGTCTTTCGGATCTTGACCTTTTTGGATGTTTCACAGAAAGCAGAAAGTCTGAATTTGTCTGAACACTTCGGTATGTGAACCTAGAAGGGAGCTTTATCAAAATGACATCATCTGTTTCTTGTAAATTGGACAGTCAGCAGGATTTCTGACGGTCTGCCACAGGAAAAAGAGCCCTCCAAAATCCAATTTAAATCTGAGCACTGCTGTTTCTAGGGTTCTGCTTGCAAAAAACCTGAATATATGGACCCAAAGATTTTTTCTGTACAAAAACCTGGTCCTTTATATGCTGAGGCATACAGATCTTTGTTTCATTGAAGCCCTTGCATGATTATTCTTATTTTTTCAAGTGGACAGTAAAATCTTTTCAATTGCTATGTGACACCTCAAATGACAGTGTAAGTTTTCTGTGTTACATTAAACTGTCTTTTCTTGTAGCATGAAATCACTCAGAATCCCTTTAGTCTAAGAAATTGCTTAGCTGTGACAATTGGAATGTATATCTAATTGATAACACTTTCTCTAAAGGCACTGGGTTGTGGTGGATGCTGTCTGGCATATTTCAGAGTATCAGAGCTCTTTCTGGTATTGAAAAGATAAAAACTAATGATAGATTTGCAAAATGCAAGATTGCTGCTGCCTTCTACAATTACGTGCAGCTGATAATCATGTTGTATGGAGTTTGTGTGACTGGGTTTTTGTGGTGGGGTCTGCAGGGGTGGCTTCTGTGAGAAGCTGCTGGATGCTTCCCCCATGTCCAGAGAGCCAATGCCAGCCAGCTCCAAGGTAGACTCACGCTGGAGCAGGCTGTGCCTGAAGGATTCTACCCTGTGGAAGGGTGACACACATTACAGCAGTTCATGGAGAACTGTTGTTGCCCATGGGATGAGCTTACACTGGAGAAATTAACAGGGAACTGTTAATTAACAGGGTGAGAGGCACCCCATGTTGGAACAAACTCCTCTCCCTGAGCAGTGAGAGGAACAATGTGTGATGAACTGACCAGAACCCCTGTTCACTGTCATCCTGTAGCTTGGGGGTTAGGAAGGAAGAGCCTAGGAAAGAGAGAGACTTGGGAGGAAGGTGTTTTTAGGATTTGATTTTACTTCTCGTTATCCTGCTCTGATCTTGTTAGTAATAAATTCAGTTAATATCCCCAGTTTGAGGCTTGTTTTGCCTGAGGTAGTATTTGGTTTGTAATCTCTCCCTGTCCTTAACTCATTAACTTTTTGTTATATTCTCTTTTCCCTGTCCAGCTACAGAGGTGAGTAACAGAGTGGCTTTGGTGGGTGCCTGGCACTCAGCCAGGGTCAACCTGCTACACGTAATTACTGATGCTTAGTTTCAAAATACTGTGTTCTGTGGTAAGAAATCTTTTATAGTCTTCCGTGAAGGTTCAAAACAACTATGACATTATTAAATGGTTAAATACATATTAAAATATTTTGTAATTGAATAGGTGATGCTATGTGGTACAAGAGAGGCTAGAAATCAAATGCATTTTCTTTCCCTGGATCTGATATGACCTGTTATGACACAATGAATAAACCCCTCATTTCTATAGAGTGGATCTTTCTCTTCAAGATCCTTGAAATTTGCTGACTAAAGGGTTGCAAATTTATTTTAAAACATTCGTGCAAAAAGTTGGCTTGTTTCCCCTTCTACCTTTCATCAAGAAGATCTTTACTTTGGAAGTTCTCAAAGGCACAGAAATTATTCTGACCTTTGCAAGGTACTAAAAAATACCTTCTGAGCAAATGAAAAGTGTAATTGTCATCATTGCAGTTTCATGCCTCCTGTTTCAGGACTCATGGTCTTTCCAAACTGGATTGGCTAAACAACTGGCCTAGGAAGACAGTTCCCATTCCCTTACAATTCCTGAAAAGCCACGTTTTTCTCTTCCACAACAGATATTGTTATGGATCTTTCAGGTATATGAGAGAGAGAATACATTGGTGTGCAATGCTCTGGGAGACCAGGAGCTTGCCAGAAACTGGATCAGGTAGATGGACACCAAAACAGGGTTGCTTGTTATCCATGTAACCAGCTCTCAGTCGCCAATTTCTCACTCTGGTTAGACCTCTGTGTGTTATTTTACTCCTGATGTTAGAGACAGATGCATCTTTTCTGGTGAAAAAGCATGTCAGCATTCATGACCATTTCACTTACAGTGTCTGTGTGAGGAAGAGTGCAGTAGGTAGGAATTATAGCCCTGTTAAAGACTAGCTAACTGAATTGGCGTGGTATTCCTAGGAGTAAAAAAAAACCCATAATGCAAGAAAAACCCACAAAAATTGAGTGTTCATAGCAAGAGACCAAAGCATGCCCCAGGATAGGACAAACCATGCTCTTTCTGCTGCCGTGTATGTAGAAGGGCGAAGTAGCTATTCTGTACATTTGTAAATCCTGAAGGTCATGGGTGAGTACGCAAAGTAGTGGTTTGGTCAGGATACATTAAAATTATTTTTATTCACTCTCATCTGAAAAATATCAAGAAAGAATCTGAAGTACTTCAATTTATGCTGGCTTATGAAGTAGAATGCTTTAATGCTGTGACTCTGATTTCCACAGCTATAAGTAAGGTCTGATAAAATCAAATTACTAGAATTAGATAAAAATTTGATTACTTCTTTTGAATCCTATTTGCTATTGTATTACTGTGGCAAAGCAATTTTGTTGATGCTTAATAGGAGTTCTACAATATATTGTGTTGTGCTATGGTGGTTAAAAATTTTCAATTAAAGAGAGTAATAGAAAAATTCCTACAAAATATTTTTGCTTTGAAGCTTGTTTATACTTTCCAACTTCGATGCAAATGAACAGCAGTGTTTTGTAACAGAGAACTTAATATGATATCCTGATATTTTTAAGCAAAATAGAGCGAAGTAAAAGCTGTCCAGTCTTATGTAGTTCCACTCTTTCTGATTTTGTGAGATGCTTTCCAATGTATAAGACATTATAGGGAAAAATAACTAATAAGCTAAATTCTGCTCGAATGATCTAAATTAACAAAATACTTGTTATTTGTGCTAAATAAAAAAATATTTGTATTTGCTATCTATGCTTCTCAGTATACCCACCTCTGTTTAGTGGCACAATCACAACTATTAGCTGTGATAGTAGATGAAGGCAAAATTATAATTTCACTTACTGGTATGCTGCTTTTTCTTCAGTCTCTAAAATCTGTAGTGTTTTTTCTGTTTCTTGTTGGCCCACTGAAGTATTTAATACCAGTATTCAACAGCGTATTAGTAGGAGAGAAAGCTTGTGTAGGGTGGGCAAAAGGAATGCTTCCTGCACATATGCACAAAAGGCATATCCATCTCTTTTAAAAATTGGAGAACTATCTGATAGATTTATCACACACCTTCGCATTTCAAAAGCCATCTCTGAGGCTTCTAGTCTTGAATTCCAAATGCCTTAGATAGCATTTTTCTCTGACACATCTAGCAAAAAGAAAATGATGATGTTATGGTAGGGCATAAAAGTTTTACTGGAGTTCATCTTAGCTGTTGTATATACAGTCTACTCGGTTATAGCTTCACTGTTACTACCAGACTGAATTGTCCTACAGCCATACTGCTGTTATTCTCAACACTTAAATGTATTTCCTCTAAACTTAGATTTGTAGACAGAGCTGGTAGCTGCTAAAACTTTTGTAAGAGCCTGTTTTGAGTTACTAAAAACTTTGGCAATTTAGATATCCTACAGCTGAAATTTTTATGTGCCAGTTCACGTCTGAAAAAGTCAGGAAACTACCTCAAGCAGTTTGGTCTTTTGGAAGGATTTTGAAGAGGAGGATTAAGGATAAAAAAATCATCGTTCTTTCTGTCCCAAAGTTTCCCAGGCCTTTATTTGACAACCTCTGTGGTTCCTTTATACAGTGAAACAGGGACTTGCTGGTGAATGACTGAAAGTGATTCCCATTAGACTTCAGAGGTAGGCTTGTGAAGTGTTTCTGTAGATGTGCTATCATTTGACTGAGCTATCATAAACTGGTCTGTGGCTGGGGCTCTGAGGTAAAGTCTTGGAAGAACCTGTACCACTTCAGGGCGCGTTCCACCACAGTGCCCTTCTGCAGTGATGGATTGGGCTGTGCACACGTTGCCACCACAGCTCAGCACTGGCCTTGCCAGCCTTGCAGTCTGGGAGACCCTTTTGTCCTTTTCTTGTTCACCCTAGTTACTTCCATGGAACACAGAGGCAAGCTCTTGTTTGTTCTCAATGGCCGGCTAAAGTTGCTGCTGTAGTACAGAAAAACAGGATGGAAAAAAAAAACCCAAACAAGAAAAAATGAAGAACCCCAAACTGCTTCAATACAAAAGTGTAAAAAGTTGGAGGCAAATATGGAGAATCCATAGAGCTGGAAGGAGAAGAAATAGGGGGACCAGAATCTTCAAAAGAGATTTGTTCACAGTCTCTGCAGAACCCAGGATGCCCGAGGGTCAAATTTCTTGTGGTATAAGCAAATGGCTGTGAAATGTACCAGCAAATTACTGAATGATTGCCTTTAGGAACAGCTATTCCTGATGCCAATTACTCCATGAACTCAAGGAGCAGTTATCTCTGTTCTCCTAAGGATCTGATCCTTCTGTACAGATGGGAAGTCAGTTATATGGGATGAGATTTTAATTTTTTTTTCCCAGATTGGTTACTAGAAAAAAATAGGTTTTGTGTTTGAGTGCTTTTAAATTACTATGCTAGAGTTAAGGATGCAAAATATGAGGTATACAGCCAATGCCAAAATTTTCCCAGAAGAGACATAATGCTTTAAACTTCCTCGTATGTTCCTTACAGATCCAGTCACTAGAGGAACTGTAGGAAAGAATCACCATAATGACCCTCTGGAAGGCACAGGAGTTAAAAGCAAGGAAGAATAGAGATGAGGCGCTGCATTCCCGAAGGCGTTTTTTTGGCACAGTAGTAACATTTGATGGCAATGTCATGCTACATTACTGAGGAGAAAAGGCTCAAGGAACAATATAACAGAACAAAATTATCTTTGGGTAGCTTCCATATCTAAAGTAGTCCATTGAAATCCATGTCTTCCTTTCTGGGTGGGCATATGTAGTATACATGAGTAATAAAAAAAGTTGCTAACCTCAGTCCAGTCCAGGTGTGGCAACCAAGGGTGACTTGCATGACCCTCTTATTTTTCTTCGAGTTCTATTAGGTGAGTAAAAGCAGGAACAGGTGAATTCATTATTTATTATCTTTTAGCTGTAAAGAGAAAGGAGCAGATAACTGTTTCCTTTTCCTATTGGCATATTGAAATAGTAAGATAGATTTCTGAGCTGAATATATCTTTTCATTATTTCAAGTCTTCAGTCCTCTCAAAAGAAGGAGTGGAACCATTCTGTTCTCTGCTTATCTAGTTTTGTGTCTCCCACTTCAAAGTCTCCCACCAAAAAGCAGACAAAAATGAGCTAAAATTCTTCCAACTCCAACCACACAAGTAGAAAAAAGGACAACTTACTATTTTTCTATGACAACCGTGTGGAGCCGAGATGCAAGGGACAGAGGTCTCTGGAACAGGGAGGATTTCAGCGTCTCCAGTGTGTCTCCACACTCCCTCTGCGGACTTTTATCTATCTAATGCCTTCAGACTTGGCTTGAGACGGGCAGAATATGTTCTGCTTCACTTGTTCATGTTTAATGCCGGTGTGGTCTGTAGATGGGGAGCAGTGCTGTCTCAGATAACAAAAGGGGTACTGACTACTGCATTTTGGAGACAGTATACTGAATAAAGACATAGATACAGGAAACAGTGGTGCCGTAGGCTAAAACCAGAAATCATGAGGTTTTCAATGCTTTCACCCTTGTCATCCACTGAAACAAAGCAATACAGAACAGCATATTTTAGCAAGAGCTCACAATTTCGATGCCATCTTCCTGTTTGATTTTGGGCAAGTCTCCAGAGATCATGTCTTTGCTTAGAGAAGTTAGTGAATGTGAGACCATGTAAACTGGTTCAGTTAGAATATTTGAAAAATAAGTGGGAGGTACATTGTCAAATAACGCAAAGGACTACATGAATGAAATTCTTCAGTAGCTCCTTTTGGCCAAGGGAAAGTCAAGCAGAGGCTACATGAGATAGTTGCTGTAACTATCAAATCTTTGCAAAAAGAGCTTTGAGCTGCATGATACCCCTGAGACAGAAGTGTAAGTATCACAGTGTGCTTAGAGAACAAGCAGGACAAAGATACAACCATGCGTGCAGAACTTTTCCCCCAACATTTTGAAATATTAAAGGAGGATTTAAAACAACTGTTGAGCTTTCCAAGATCTTTGTTGCCAAAGAAGGTGGATGTCTGATATTCAATAATAATGTTGTGCTACAGCACTCTAAGATTTTGGAATAATCAAAGAAGATTTTGTCTCGGGAAAATTCACCTGCTGTTTGACTGGGCTTCCTTCCCCTGCTGGGGATACTGACAAGTGCTGTAGGGGCACATGTAGACCACAACCCCCACCCTACATAAACGTGTGATCTGAGTGCATTACTCTCGAGTTTCAGCACTTTGCTCTGTGGCAGTCCTCCAAAGCTATTTAACCATAGGCACTTCATGAAAAATAAACAAAAAAACCTGTTGTAGATATTTCCTTGTGAAGTGTCCATCAAATAAACTGCTGAGATAGTAATGAGAAAATTCATGTCAATTAGTAATGTTTTAAAAAGACAGAAGAAACCAATTGAGAAACCCCAGGAGGGTAATCACTTGCCATCAGAAGTATTAATTTCATGATGTGTTTTAAGAGAAAGGACATGATAGCCACTAAAGGAGGCCCTGGAGGAACACAACACTGGTGTGTCAACACAATGGATTTCTCAGTGATTTAAAGCAAATGATCTTAGTGACAAGTTAAAAAGATTCCAGTTGAAAAGGAGATGTTACTTCTGGGCCAGTGGAGGGTCCTACATAGCTATGATTGCTGGGGAAGGAGTGACCAAAAGGGTTGGCGCAGCTTACCAACTTTTTTTGCCATTTTTGCCATTTTTTACCAGATATGCTGGGATATATCACAGGTATACTCACCAGTTTCACAACTTCTCTGGCTTGTCTTCTCCCCTTCCTTGCCAGTCCCATGCCTTAGGAGTAAAGGATGAAATGATAGTTCAAGTCTGAGACATGCACGTCTCTACGCTTTTCATGGTGGTGTAGTGAAAGAGCAGCTCTGACTCCATGGCAAATACTATTGCAGCAACTTTTTTGACATGTCTGACAGTGCTTTATATGAGGAAGGTCAAAAGTTTTCATAGAGAGTAATACCAGATTTTTCAAATGGAGAATGGGGGCCGAAATTACCTGTTAAATGCTGTGTAGCACTAATGTGAGAGCTGACTGAGTGAAAGCTGCAAGTTTTTGCTCAATAAAAATTATAGCAATACAGCAATTATAGCTTAGTTCTGCTATGAGAACAGTCTCTGGCATCCCTTTACTGTTGTCAGGCCATGTAATCCATTTTCTCTAGTGAATTATGTGGTATTCCCTATGGCAAAAATACTGCTTTGCATTTTGCTCCATTTCTTTTTATCTGGATTTTGTGTTTTATGCTTTGCATATAGCCCTTAGCCAATATAATTTCCTTGTAGGATCTCTCCCTTCCTGTCTGGTGCTTCCTTCCCTAGAAGTTTTTAACATGCAAAGGGCAAAGTAGAATGGATGACTGAAAATATTCTTATCTTTTGTACAGCTCTGTACATACTCCTGTAGTGTCTGTGGCAGACTCATCCTTAGTTTCCACCATGCGCTTGATTTTCTCCTGCCTTGCCGCATAGTGAGTTAAGATTTTAAGTGTGCATTACGTGCTGTACCCTGAATCTTTTAGAATTTGTTAGGGTGCAGTTCTGGGGTTAAGGTTCGGACCAGAGTGGCAATATCTGAAGAATCCTTGCTAAATCAGTACAGCACAGGAATACCCTTCTGGTTCTGCTTTTAGTCCTTCTGTGGTAGTATACTGCAAGAATACTGATCCATAACTGCATTAGAACTAATTACTTGGCAATTTTTATGTAAAAAAATCAGTTTTGTAAAAATTTTTTAAACAGCATATATAATTAAAAGATGGATTTTTTCAAAATTGATTTTTACAGTTTGATATGAAAATATATCCAGAAAAAGTAAGTTTTTCCTTTTTATTTTCAATCACGGTATTTCATTAATTGACTTTTACCAAATTTATTCCCACATATCTATAGAAGGCCCTAATTCTAAAGCAAAATTTTCATAAGAGTAACAGAAGAAAACCCAAGTTCTCTATCTGGACATTTGGAGCAGCAGCCTCTGAATGTAAAATATACTTCTATGTGTATATTTTCAGATAAAACTCAGAACTTCAGAAACTCATCAGTAGTATAATCTTTTGAACTGAAAGTCTTTTAGCAGCTTCCCCAGAGAGTTAATGGAAGCTGTGATGGCATTCCATTTGATAGTGACTTTGTCATTAGCAGTCTTTTTAGATAAGGAATTATGCTTAGCGAGAAATGGTCACTTTCGCAGAAATAGAGCACTAATTTAGCTTCAATTTCTAATTTTTGATTTGTCTTTACATGTAAAATGCAGTAAATTACTCTCAGATGTGAGATCTGTGATCCAGCATCTGAGGTAGTGGGATTTTTAATTAGATATGTTCTGCAATGTAACTCACATCCTTCAATAGTAACCTGCATACTTTTATTCTAACCATGCAAGGCAATTGTCTGAGTCCTTTGTTTCAGGTGGATTGTTTGTGTTTGGGGGTGTTATTTGATTGTGGTTTTTGTTTGTTTGTTTATAGGAAAAGAGCTGGCTGCTGCAGAAATTAAGAAAACTACTTGCAAATAAAATAGGATGCATTCCTGCAAAATAGGGTATCTCCTTTTGCTCTCAAGCTTTGAAAGCATTGAAATAAGAAAGCAGGAGGTGATCTTATAGCACAGCACAGGCTGTACTCAAGCAGACGTTACTGAAGAAATAAAATAATGCATAGATCATAGAAGGGAACCAAAGTATTTGGAATGAATGTTCACTGGATTTTAACTAGAATTTATGGATTCATAAAAAACTCTCTGCCCTGCAGCAAAATTAATCCTGATTATCTGCTTTTGAAGCAAAGTAAAACAAGGGAATACATATGCTTCTCAGTCCTATCTCTTCTAATCATGTTTTTGTGGTATAGAATCGGGTATTTCAAGTGCATAAATGGAAAGTAATTTTTTCTTGAATGGCTGAAAATGCATATTCTAGAAAAGAAAGAATAAGGCAAAGCAATTCTTAATGGTTCTCTCCTTTTAGATTAGCTGGCAGATGCAATCATCAATTCTTTAGTCATGTAGGTTTAGTAAAAAAAAAATTGAGAAAATGAGAGTAATCTCAACTAAAATGTATGGACCGAAAGAATGTACTTAAACTACCTATTAAAAAAACCAAAACAACACACCTTCAAAAAGTTTCTTGTGGCAGATCAATGCACATCTAATTTTGAATGAAAGCCCATTGCTGTTTTCTTTTTTCCAGGCAATATGGAAACACATAGTTTAGATAATTTGTGGCTTCAGTTGAAACACTGAAAATACCTTTAGTTAAGATGGAATGAAAATATCCCAATAAAGCTCTAAAGAAAGTTAAATCTCCTCCCTTGGTGAAGGGTTTAAGGCATAAGTCACTGAGGCTGGTACTGGTGATGAATTGGAAGCTGTCTTTCTCGCAGTGGCCTGTCATCACTCTGCTCTCTGTTCCTCTCGTGATTTGATTGTTGATTGACTGGTGGCGTGAACAAGATATCTCCTTAATCTCATTGGGATTTAATAAGATTGGATGTATTCTTCAATGGAGTACAAGGAACATAGTCTTATATGATAGCTTTTCATCATTTTAAAAAAGAAGTCTCCGAAGACCTGATTTTTAAGCAGACTTCCAGCTTAAACAGTCATCGAGGCAGTAATTGCTTCTTCCCCGCCAGACTTTCAGGGACAGCTTAGTTTTTGCATTTGGGAGGAAACTACCAGACCCTGCTCAATAGTTAAGTCCCCAGTTATGGTTATTTTTTAACAGCTTCTTTGGTTTGTAAGCATTTTGGTATCGAATCAAACTTTCCTCATTGCACAAGATGTGGCTCTTACATGTGGATACAAAGTTACTACAAAGATACTGGGAACGGCGGGAGCTGCATTCACCAAAGCTGAATTTTTCTTCCAAACTTAGCTAGTGTGAAGAAGTGCTTGTTCCCTGGGTGAACAGAAATCCTTAGCAGTTAATCATGAATAGAGTGACTGGAATACTACTTTCCAAGGGAGAATGTAGACAATACCTCTGCCTAAGGAAGCCTGGCTGGATGTTAATAGCTGTGGCTCGGCTTTGCTGGCAGTTCCTGAGCTAATTAAAGTAACAACATGAAGATTTATAAAATGCACAATAAAGTCCTAAACACAGATGCCAGTGGGGATGGAGGTGATTTTAGTTGAAATCACACAGGTTACCGAGACAAGCTGGTAATGAATTACCCTGCAGAGATGCAATTTTAGTCCCTTGATTTTCCTGCCAGTTGAGGGGCAGCTCTGTTAAGAGAAACAAACCACTGTGATATGTGCTGTGCAATCTCTGCTGCTGAAGGTGTTTAAGAAAATTTTAGACCAACATCTGTCTAAAATAGCTTAGGAATAGCAAGACCGGTTTTGAGGCAGGAGGTGTGTTTCTTTCTGCTGCACTTTTGTGCTGTAAAAAGGATGGGTGCTTCAAAAACCTCAGACTGAACATCACTAGTTGTATATAAGCTTCAATTATAGGATAAGGGCCATGGAGCAAGTTTCCTGTGGTCAGAAAAGGAAAATATTCTCAGTAATAACATTAAGGAGACATTTACCATGAAATTCCTTTTTTAGAAAACATATAGGTTTCCATTTTATCTTCAAATGAAGTCTGTTTATGATGACTCCAGTTAAAAATATCCAAAGTTTTGTTTGTAAAATTTCATTGTCTTGCTAATGAAGATGCCAGTATATTAATTCCATGTAAATAAAACTATTCTGTCAGAGGAAAACATTCAGGAGATACTATATTTCAACTTTAATGTGGCTGTACTACCACAATGCTACTATCTTGAATTTCAAATTAATTTAATTGAGCTCTAATGAATAAAATTAGTTGTCCTAGTGTAATTAAAATCTCAACTGAATGGTTTAACAAATGAATATAATGGTAATTGCGGCTGGCTTGATCTCTCTGCAACCTGAGATTCTCAGCTGCATCTGTCCCATTCTCTTTCCCCATGTAAAAGGCAGTGAGTAACCCTGGAGAGTGGGTGCTGGAGCTGCTCTTTAGTGCTGCTTACTGTAGGAGTCTCACTGCAGGACAAATTGCCAAGCTGGTGAAATGAAAGACTGAAGAAAGTAGCCTTTTACTGGAGGCAGGGTGGAGAAAAGTCAGTGTTAATTATTGCACGGTGTTGAATACCTTTTCATACTATAAATAAAAGCAGTGGCAGTATGATTCACTTGATACTTTGAGAACTGAACCTTCACAGCACTAGTTATGAAATAAACATATGAGCTCAGAGAGCAGTCCTGGTCATCTTTGTGGAAAGTCTCTTTGTGATTTAATTTTCACAGAGAGTCACAGAATGGTTTGGTTTGAAGGGGCCTTTAAAAATAATTTCATTCAAGCCCCTGCCATGGGCAGGGACACCTTTCACTAGACCAGGTTGCTCAGAGCCCCATCCAGCCTGACCTGGAACGTTTCCAGGGATGGGGCATTTACAATACGTCTGGACATTCTGTTCCACTCTTTCACCACCGTTATTATCATATGATGTAGTTTTTCCACCCTAATCATCGCAATGTAACAATTCCCCTGTTCCTCTCTACTTAAGGACTTGAGCTTGGCTGCATTTAATGAAGATGGGTGTTAGAAATGTGAACATATATTTGATGCATCATGTTATTTCCTACATTTTGAAATATTATCTTCTCATCATTTAATAATTTAATAAATCATTTAACAATTACAAACTCGGGAAGGAACAGCCCTCCTCTGCCTCCCAACCCTCTAGCCTGCAAATATTAGCAACGCCTGAGAGAGCTATGTAAAGGAAATAATAACAGGAAAAGTGGTTTTGAACTCTGCCGTAAACCTCCTTTCACTATTTCTATTTGGACACCATCATACATCCTCTGTATGTATGTTTTCCTGTATTTATCAGGTCCTTTTTCTAGCGAGACATAACCAACCAGAGCAGTGCTATGCAACCATGTGTCCTGCCTCAGACCCGTCTGATCTCTGATTTGCTGGCAAGCAGAGAGCTTTTCTCTGTTCTTGCACACGCAGTGAGATCACTTCATTACCCTTCCTTACTGATTCATTGGAAGGGCGCACTAGACCTGGGGCTGTATGTTACCAGTCAGAAGGTTTTCCAATGTAAATCTTGAGGAAGTGGGATATCTGGAAGCTGGATGTGTCAGTCAGCGGGGAGACCCAATAGGGAATTCCTAAACAAACTCTGACTGTTGGAACAGGATAAGGAGAATTAAGTAATACTCTTTTTTTTGTTTGTTTGTGGTTTTGTTTGTGGTTTGGTTTCTATTTTTTTTTCTATTTTTCTTTTT